>JAAKBF010000273.1:0-64454 GCA_012656075.1 Phytophthora hibernalis | reverse complement strand
TCGACCGAGAATGTCAGCGTCCCAATAAGGTATTGACCAGAGTCTGTCCGTCAGGATGCTTCTTGTAATGGCAGGTAAATACATGACCCGTGATTCTTCGGTGGTGGAGGTCGCGGAACTGGACCTTGTTTCCATTCCACGTCGATACCGCTCACAGCAATCTGAACAAACAGGTCAAGATGCAGGTAGCCTTCAAGAACGACTCTCAGTCGGTTAGGGTCGAGAGCTTTGTTGGGTCTGCTGTCCACCCTATCTGCACCACGAACAAACTATGTGGCTTCTTCAAGGGACATGTTGTGATTGTGGATAACGGTGGATAGTGACTCACAAGCTGCCTGATCAATGACAAACAGTGGCGATTCGTTGCTCCTCGATCGGACGAGACCCATTCTCCGGTGCAGACTTGAAATTCTGGCTTCTGCTCGAAGTAAATACTCTTCCAGATCTGCTTGAATCCGGCGCGCCGATGCGAACGATAATTTGATTTTTGCGTGACGACAAGGTCTCAACCAACAACCACGTACACCTTCCGCTGACCGCAACTTCGAATCTACTAAATCGGTAGGTCGTCCAGCGAACCGGGTGCAGGATACCTTGTTGGGCTTGCTCTTTGCGTCTACGGCTGTGATACACCAAATCCTTGGTCGACAACTACCTGTGCCACCAGCAGTCAGCTGAAGACCCTCATCCGTCCGTTGAACGGTAGAATCCGCTAACTGCACACAAGTTATCTTGTCGACCTTGCTCGATGCTCGGTCCACCCGGATAGAAGTGCGCGCGAATGTTGGATGTTTGTTAAATCCAGACTGGTCTAGCTTGGGCATCACCATTGACACTGTATCACTTGAATTGATTAGGGCGTTAGTGGTAAAGGCAACTTGATATCCCGCTTCCTGATCGGCTTCGCGGGATCACCGACGATGACGGGGCTCGTAGGCCTTCGTTTAGTGATAATGTCGTTGCCGGACCAGTCCGACTGAGTCATAATTGCTTGTGATCGTTCTTCAGACCCCGAAGCGCCTGTTAATTTTATTTTTGACGATGGACGGCAACTTCGAAGGCACAAAATGCCCGTGTTCCCTTGACACACGCCATCCTCATCCTCAGCCCATCCCGCTTGAGAAAGATAACGCATGCACAATTTACGCGGGTTTCCCGAAGCAGGATCAACCTGCACTGGTAATTTCCGGAGAACTTTCTTGGGGATCCGGCCGACGCGCTTCTTTCCATCATTGTTGCGGTCACAATGGCGCTGAAAACCTGAAGTTGCTTGGCCTATCCGATCGTGCAGATCTAGGCTGGATCTCGTGTCGAACATCATCCACTTGGCGATGTACTTTGATGAACATCACATCCCGTAGCAATCTGTCGTCTGTTGAACAGCGCCGAAGAATTGATCGGAGCTCTCCACCTTCGTCCGCCGCACCACGGAAGTCTTCTAGCACATCATTTACCCAGTACACCAAGCTGGAAAGATCGTTGGGCGCGCAGCAGCACACGAAACCTGCGCCAGAGTATGGTCGATAAACTTGATGATATCCTCAACTAGTCCGACCAGCTCGGCACTACAGAACTCGCGGATGTAAGTGAGAAAAACTCTGGCGGAATCAACAACATCTTCAATTCGTGTCGCTGGTGTTTCCGCGCGAATTCCGCCGTCGCAGACAGATTGTCGTAGTTTGACCCGCCTGACGCGAGCCAGGTCACTCGTTCATCACGCGACAATCTAGCAAAGTGCCTGATGGACAGATCACCCGAGCCAAAACGAAAATCGTACACCCGTGTACAGACACCAGGTGCAGCCTTGAACTCCTCGTGCTCGGACCGAACCAAACTTCTACAAAAGCAGTGGCTGACTTACCTTTATGCTTCTCCGACGTGATTCGATCATGGACGAGATTTGCTCTTCAGACGGAGCAAACGCGTATTTTGATGTGTGCTTGGTTTTTGATACGGAAGCCGGTTTCTTCACTCTGCTAGGCATTTCATCCCCGCCTCCGCGTTTTCCTTCGGACTGTACCTTAGCTTTTGCATCGGTTCGAAGAGAGAGAAAACGCTCCAAGAGGTCGGGGTCATCACTACTCAGCTTTTCCAGTATCAACACATCTTGATCCAGGGTATCCCGAAAGCGTTGACGTTTAGCTGGGGAAGTATCATCGGCATCTTCAGCAAATTGGTGGTGTGAATTCGCTTCGTACCGCAAGCCTCAGTGTTGGATGACCTTGTTACTCCATTGGCATGCTCTCGATCATCTTGAGGCGAGTCATCATCGTCCACAAACGGGTCAAATAGATCTTGTACGTCTTGTCCGGTCACGCGAGACATGGAGGGTGAACGGGAGGGTGGAGGTGGTATCGGAATCCGGCAGAATGAACTGCCCACGCTCTGTGGCACCGGTGCCACACCTCCGTCGACGAAATAAGCAAAATCAACCGCGTGCTGGAGAGGAATCCATCGACACATTTTGCTACCAACGGGACGACTCTCCTCGCTCATCACATTGTCCAGTATGATTGACACCTTGTTGGAAGCGGCTTAACCACCCTGGCCGAGGACTCGACGTAGCATAGTCTGTTCGACAGATTCTGGGTCACTCGATCCCCACTCATCGCTCCGAAACTCGATGTCCTCTAGCAGAAGGGCGACCACTGGTGACACCACGGACACTGAGCCGATCGCCACCAGAAATTGCTGACCCCGGACACAACGGTTATGCGATTCGTCTCGACGGCCACAACTTGTCCGTTGTGAGCTTCGGCGTCTAGCTTGACGCGAATAGGTCGTCTGAGCAGGGAGGTTTGGCGTGATTGGGTTACTTCGCTTGCTCGGACGACATGTCGCTTGGCGATGTCACGAGCTATGCTGCCTTCTCCGCCTTCCAGGTCGCGAAACGTCACATCTTCCGAGCCCAGGTGTAAAACCTTAGCGTAGAACGGAAGTTCCGCCTCGAACTCCACCACTTCAGGTGTCAGGTGGAGGAAGGAGCGGGTAGTAAGACGGACCATGATCCGGAGTGTTGATAGCTGAAAACTGAGATCACGTGGGCTTAAGCGGCAGAAGGAGAATCTAAAACTAACGCTACGACTGCTACAAGCGGCAACTGCTCCTAGCTACAACACTGCGTTGGTTTCATCTTCCGTTTCTCCTCATAAGTTATTTTCACCTTGCATGAAAATATCCAGGTAGCAAGTTGAAGTTGACCGAGACGGATCATTGATATACCGTAATCCCCCTGTCAGAAGCGTCAGCTCTTTTCAGCCAATAGCTGATCTAGAAACAGTAGCGGCTACTCGAGCTCTCAGCCAGCAGCAGAGAAAGCATTGACTACTTGTTACACATAAACGCTTGAGTCCAACGAGTGCTGAGTGGATGCTGCGACATCAATACTGAAGCTTTCGGTGATCCACTTCGAATGCTTTGTTTCCATCTCCGTCGTGGCATAGCACGTTCCGCGTTTGAACGAAATATGCCATGTCTTCGTCTAATTGCTTGGCTTCGTCGTCGCTACAGCTCTGCATTAGGTTCACCGCAAACTGTCGTTGCTTGTTTCGACTGGTGATAGAACCTGCTTGCAAACCACACATTAAACTGTTAACTCTTTGGTTCAGAAAGGATCGTAAAAAACAGCCCGTTTCCCACCTGCGTTGGTTGAGTATCGCCCGGCGAAGAGTTGGATGCGTTTTTCCGTAATGCCACAAAGGCGATATGAATAAAGTTTGAGCTTGAATTCGGCGCTCTATCGCTCCAACTCGACAATTGTTTCCTCGAGTTTAAACCTTAACTGGTCTTTACGACGCCGATTCGCGGCACATTCCTCCAGTGCTTCTTCCTTTGCTGATTATACTCGTCCGAAATGTACTTCCATCGTTTAGCAGCTTCTGCACATTCGTTGAACTCAATTTGGCCCTCCAACGCACGGATTGCACAGTTGAGTTGCATCGTCACAGCTTCTTTTTATCACGCCAATTTCCTCCATCTTTTCGTTGAGCTTCATTTGAGTCTGTAATCGCAACCCTTCTTCAAGCTGATCGACAGCTTGTGTCGCCAGGCTTGTTTTCTCCTCGTCCAATTCTTTTGCTCTGCTGAAAGTTTGGCTGCTAACTCAGTGAGATCTGATCGAGATTTTTGTTGGTCCTCGTATTGCTTGTCCAGGCTAGCTTTGAGCACAACTAGCTCAGCGTGGTTGAGACTAGTTTCCGTTTTCGCTGGCTGAGACTCTTGTAGTTGTTTGAAATCATGCTTCACGGACTGTAGCTCATTCTGGAGCTCGGCCACACTAGCTAGACACGCAACATCACGCTCCTCCAACTGAGTTATCTTCTTATGCAGCTCCACTTCCGTTTGCTGATGGAGCACTTCGCAGTGTGCAAGCTCCTCCTGCCAATCTTTCTTCGTCTTTTCCCTTATGTTGGCGTCTAACGGACGTTGCTCTCCCAATGCTTCCTTCATTTCCCGCACGAGTGACTGCTCGAGCGCTTCCAGCTTCTTTGCGTGGCCCTTAAACGTGGCGAAGTGTCGACTGCAAACCATCCGCTGGTAGTCGATAGTTGTATCGCTCTGCCGGGCGGCTTTGTACGAAGTCGCCATGAGATTGGTTTTGCGACGCGGACAGTCTGAACGGCTCACACTTTAGCCGGCGCCCATATTGACGATGTCCATGTTTGTCTCGTTCCAATCAATTTGAGTTTGAGCGCGGCACGCCTCTGGTAGATCTTCCAATGTGAGCTCTTCGTCTTCAAAGGCAATGGCGGTGTCGTTCTGTTCATTCGTCGGTGGAGCCAAGCTGAACAAGCATCGAATGCTACCGCGACCAGAGTATTTTTAGGATGCGCATCAGGAGAAATGATTGCAGGAGCTACACCACGTTGTTCCAACTGCAGTCGTATCGGGTTTCTCGGCTCTATCATGAGCGATGCGTCTGCCTTATGTCTGTTCAAAAAGTGTAATAAATAAACGTTACAATCATTTACCTAACAATATTTATTGTACCCACCTTACCTCTTCCCCGCAATCTCGATCGCATACGCGTTTTTGTGTGCTCGCTTCCGTGTGTCTCTGACTCTGGCGGAGACCCAGGCTGTGGTATCTCCGTTTGAGTTTGACTGGTCTCTTGACGAGGCGTGGCCTTGGCGTCCGCGTCGTGAGCCATGCTGTCGACCTTAGACTCTCGAGATTAGCAAAGTGAGAAGATGAGATCAACAAAGTGAGAGGACTGGTGGGTGAATCTTTGGAATATTTTAACAGGAGAAATGTATGTAATGACGGTGTTTGTGATTGGAATCAAATCAGGATACATCACGTGCTTTGATTGGTCAGACAAACATACATTTTTAACTGGTACACCACCGAGTACATGGAACCCAACCGCGTACTGGAACCCAACCGCGTACTGGAACGCAACCGTGTATTAGGGAGAAATGAGTTGATTAACTACAGTAGGACACACACGTACTGATAGCAGCTACCTCTGTTTTGTGGCTACTGTATTTAATATTTACTCACTACTTTCTACGATACCGGCACAGTCGATTGTATAGCGCCCCGCACGACAAATCGTCTGCTCGTTTTGGCTTCGTTTCGTAAAGTTTCGACAGCATCGTTGTGAAGACAGCGTCGAAAACTTTATCGGCCGTGGGAATTGGCAGCGCAGAAATCTTTGTCCTCCCTTCGTGCAACAAGTTAGCTTCTATTGCAAGTTTCTCCATGTACTGCATCACAAAAAGACGCGCGATGCCTCATATAGTGCGCTGGTATTATGCCATGCTGTTTGCTGAGGAGTCGGTATGGGCGAATCTTCGTGTCTTTATCGCCAAAGAACCATAAATTCCAAATTGCCTTCACATTCGCTCGGGCTGGAAATGCCCAGTCTTTTGGAACGCCATGGCAGAGCTATCCGTCGTCCCACGACCACGATTGCCATTCTGATTGATGCTCTACTGGGGAGGTGGTGACATCACTGTTACCAGGAAGTTGAATGTCGCTCAGAACACTACGAAACTCCGTAGTCATACTGGCACGAAGATAACAGATCCTTGCATCAAGATCGTGCAACGAAATTGGAGCAACACCATTCACCACAAAATGCCACAACTCATTAACAACCTCCACTGCAACTTCAGTCGGTAGTTTCGTTGTCATTTCTGTCTTGAGGCTGGTAATTTCTTCATGGAGATCCGCTACTTCCGCTCTTAACTCATTCACCTGCTTAGCGATGGCGAGGTGCCGGAATTCCAGTTGACTTCATTCCACACACCGGCGCCGATCCAGTCACAAGCACTGTAGCACCAAGCTGGTCGTTAAGAAGTGAGTTCTCCGAAAACACTCTTGCTTTTAAAATTGGGTGGTCTGTGCTGAGCGTGCTGCGAAGGTATTGCTCGTGGTGAATAAGGAAACCATCAGATATGGGAAAGCCGATTGCACACCCCGTGGGTAGTTGGAATAGCCACTTACAATTTCATTCCAGTATCCAGTTGACATTTTACCCGTTAACGCCGGCGGGAAATGTGAAGGTAGCACCCCAAATCGCTCCGAATCAAACGGCAACCCAGCTATCATTCTTTCGCAGAGTTGGTCAGATCCCTCTCCGAAGTGGATGGACTTGTCTTTTAGTCTTCCAAGGCACTGACCCATGCGCAAGTAAACTGGTACAGGGTCGGCCCGTTTACTTGACCTAGCACATACGAGCTGCTGCCTTTGCACAGACTGTGTGTGCCGATGTCTTCCGGGATACAGCTCAATATGCACAACTCCTCCTCACTGAAAGACTTGATAACACGACGTAATAGACGTCCAAATCGATCTTTGTTATCGCTTCCGATGAATAGCTGCTGCTTTCCACCACTGCCACGTTCAGGACAGGAAAAAGGTGCACAGCGAGAGCAAGTACAGGGCATTGCGACGGCTCGTACGGGTTTGCGTACACATGTTTACAAATTGTTTTTGCTGCAGTTTGATCTCCCATAAGTCCGTGCTCCTCCACGACAAGACAGTCCTCAGACCACTCAATGTGCTGCAACATGATTGTATCGACAGAGTCTGCTCTGCTCATCAGGTTCCACATCAAACGAAAAAGCTCCACCCAAACAACACCGTAGACCAGGCCTGACCTTTCTTGACGGGCTCAAGTGTCATAAGCTTCAATGCAAGAAGCTCATACTCGCTAGCTTTCAGTTGGAGCTTTCCCTCATTGATCTTCACTAAACCGCGTTTTTAGGTCATTGACGACCTCTTCGTAGCCCTCCAGCACTCGGCGTAATTCTGTGTCAAGAGCAGGATCCAGTTCACTCAGGTTGGAGCGATAAACATCAACGAGAGCGCTACGGTAGCCCCAAATACACGATTCAGAAAATGGGCCATTTATCATGTCCTTCGAGTCCAAATTATCACGATCGCACGTGAGCAGGGCAGCAGATATGGCCAAAAATGCCAGAATTGCATCTTTCGTGAGCGGAATGCGTATCTGTTTGGTGACAGCGTCTACAGTGTCGGGGTAGTGAGAAGCCAACCATGCTGTCATGGTGTTGACTTTGGACAGGTACGTGCGCTTTGTGCTTGTCTTCGTCCGCTTAGATTGGAGTGCCTGCGCCACGGTAGATGAATCCTCGACATCTCTCTTTTTCCGCGCGTCATTTTCGTCTCTGGATTGAAGTGAAAGGTCACAGTGGGTGCGTGATATCTTTGCGATCACAATCGCTGTGAATCTGCCGCATTTAGCTCAAGTGCAAATTGTGTCACTGTGACGGTGGATTGGGACAGATTCGGAATATTAGCGAGCCGTACGCTTCCGTGGCGTGGGGAAGACCGATGACACCTTCCGGGAAGCCATCTACTAGTATTGACTGCACCCCATGCAGCCGGATGAGCATCAAGGTTGGCAACCGTAATAGCTTGTGGATAAAAACACCAGACGCCACATAGACAATTTCAGGTAGCTCATCAAGGGGCGGGTGTGTGCCTACCAGTGTTCCTATCACTCCGTTCGCAATCACATCTGCATCGATCAATGCTTATGCATTACCATGACAGGCATTCCGACGTAAAAACAGCTTCATCGGGATCCGGTCTGTAAGGTTTTCATTTATGTTTGCGAGGTGTTCACAAATCAGCTTTTTGACCGTGTTGATGGAACCGCGATACATTCATATACGGCACATTGCCGTGTGTCCGCAATCCGGAAAATCATGTCGTTGTTGATTGCACAACGCAGCTTGTTGGTGCAAACATCAACCGGTCGATATTTAAATTCGCTTTGTTCCGTTGCTGGTTCTTCCCGTGAATCTGCCGTCTGAACTCTATTGTTTAACAACTTCAGCTGAGTACCCGAAAGACGTCCCCATCGCAAGGCGTCGAGTATCTTTGTGTAGGTAGAATCAAATCTGGCTCGCATTTTTTTGTGAGAAATACGACGAAGTTGGTTGCTGCGCTGAGTGCGTAACCAGTCTGCCTTTGCCGACTTGCGTGAGCTGGAGGTACGAATCCTAGGCAAAGAGTGGTACAACTTGTTAGGCAAGATACTAAGGTAGTATCTACACACTAGCTAGGAATCGTTCAAGGTGAGCCTGTGACGGGTGGTAGCTGCAAGAGGTTTCCAATCAGGATTGTGTGCTTACCACCCATGATTTTTTCTGGTGTCGTTGACATCGAGCGCGATACGGCGTCCGTTCCCCCGAGTAAACCTTGATCGATTATCGAAATTTCATCTATAACAACTAGCACCACACGCCTGAATCGAGATTGCATCTCAATCGTTGGGGATCCATTGGGTTCTGCAACGTTCATTTTTTAATTGCGAGCACTGTGCATCGTTCGGCCTTTAGTGTTGATAGCCGCTACCCATGTGAAAGCCAATGTTTCTTCACTTCCCGTTCGCCCCCACTTTCTTGCAAACATGAGCAGTGCATCAACAACAGTTGATTTTCCAGTCCCCGCTTCTCCTCCTAAGTAACCAATCAATTGATCTTTGATATCGTAGAGCCTCACTTGCGTCTGCGTCGGCAGTAATGGCTCCGACAGTGCTTCAGATATATTTTAAATACGCGTATAATAGATGCGCAGCAACCTCAAACACAACATGCTGCCAAAAATTAAGCTGAAATGCTTCTGATTCCATCGCAATTTCTGGAAACGCAGGCAATGTTGTTGGTAACCAGCGAGGCCGCCCGTCAGGAACACGATACGGTACTGGTCCGAAACAGTCACGTAGTTTTTCTAATCGCGTTGGAGCCTCTTGAAACTGCGCAACCAAATTGTGCGTACCGAGACACTCGTCGTTATCCATGCTATTTGTCGTCACCAGCCTGGAAGCGTACGACGCAATATCAAATTCTGGTTCAATCGAGATAGCACTAGAAAGACAAAATAAGACTGGCCTGTCGACTCAATTGCATTGAATACATTTCGAACAGTCGCTTTTGCATCGTCCGATAGCTTCTGAGTGGAGTAATCTGGTGTTACTATTGCATTCGTGTCGATAAGATCGTCAGGAATGCTTTCATCTAGAGTGCCAGAATATTGGCGACCATTGTCCACAGCAGTTGGTATCGAGGACGTAGTTGCAGGAGGCCTTGTATTGAGTAATTCAGATTCGGCAGATACTCCTCCCCGATCAGATTTTTCACCGCGATAAAAGTCCTGTAACTGCGCCTCGAAACGTTGCATGTTGCAGACGCTAGTCTTGTCGGCATGCTGTCTAAATTCACGGTATCCGTCGAGTGGCGATTGATTTCCAGCTAGAAGTGTAAATTGTCGATGAGGTTTAAATAGTGTCAAAATCGATAGATAGTAGAAGTTGAGTCGTTCAGGATCCAGGTGGCTCGTAATATCTGGTATTGGTGTACCGCTTACCACTAGCACCTTCCATGACTTTAATCGAATAACCGAAGTTTCATCCGGAGGAAACCGCCCACTACCGCATGCACCAGCCGACCTCTTCTTGGTGAATTCGAATCGCTCTAAAATATCAATAAACGCTGTCAACTCTAGTCTCACGTTCCGCTTCCAGTACTTTTCATGCAGGCTGTCAGAACAAATACTGCTATGTCTTGATTGCGAATCTTCACATTCCTGCTGCGATACGCTGATCTCAACTGAGTTTCTCTTTTCTCCAGCATTTTCCACAGATCCACTCGAATAAAATCGTATGAAAACCAAAACAGCGTCTTGTGGAGTATGTATAGCGCTGCCATAGGCGCCACCACTTCTTGCCCGTTGGTAACTGTGTATAACATAGATCCAAGCATCTTATAAGCCTCGCTCAATAGCTGATGTATCTGGTGGTAAAAGAGCTTGTTTTTGATGCGGCCTTCGCGAAGGCTGCCAACGACAACGCAATTTGGTTTTCAACAGGATTTTGACACTTGAAACAATACTTCGCAACGTAAGCAGCAGTATCTTTGGATCCATTACTCAGCACAAACCGAGCATCATGGTTGCACTTCATTGCGGTCATCACCCCGGGGTTGTATGCATTTGTATACTCGCACCCAATAGGTCGATGAATACGAAGACATTGGTGATTATCAATACTAGTATGGTCGATATGAACAGCTTCTGGTTTCAGAAATCGGCAAACACTCCCTTAAGAACAGTTTTCTGCGTTAATATCATAAGCACAAACGTGATATAAAGTCAACCCATAGCTCCGTTGATCATCCGAAAATCGTAGCAATGCACATACCTTGAAACAGGACTTGCAGCGGTTCCAGTAATGGACTTGAAGTTCGCGAACAAGTAACGACATTACAACGGCGCCGTCCGATTCCGAGCAGTGAATCAGTGCTTCCTAAAAATATATGGTACTAACAATATATTGCATAATATGCGGCGCATAATTGATTTCCTGAGCAAGATGATACCCTACAAAATTGATTGTTCAACCCAGTTACTTGACGAATTTTACCTAATCACAGTACGATAAACTGGATTTTGACCAATGAAATCATCCATTAAAAATTGCAATAATTGATGTTTTAATCTTCGTTTTCAGATGCAATAATTGAGGGTGGGCTATGGACCACCCTCCGCTTCCATAGTATTTTAGGAAGCACTGGCAGTGATGCGGAGGCCGGCATTTTTCAAAGTCTTTCCACTGCAAATTCGTTAAATCACATTGATCGCCTGCTCCGGCAATCAGAGATGCATCAATGATGTCTTTATCTTTAAAGTTTGCACCACAAGATGCGCAAGTCGCTGTTGTAGGAGGTGCGGTGCCGGGGGCAGGGCGGCGATATGCATCGACGCCAGGAGTTACCGCCGTAAGTGTGGCATTGCTGTGGCAATGTACACATTCCCCTCATTAACTAAGCACGGCGGCAAGCTGAAGGAATCGAGCTTGAAATGATGCGTCGTTATCTATAGCGTTCCAAAATTCCACAGAGGTCGTAGGAAAACCGTGTAGCCATACAGCAAAATGGGCATGGAGATCACCAGCTATTTGTGATTCTGTAGAAGCCCCAAATGCTCGTACTACTCCAAAGATACCACCTCCTTTTCGGAGCATTGGCCTCCTGATCCCATCCAAGAAGAAGTTCGATAACGGTTTTGATTACCGTTAGAAATATCGCGCACACTCCACAGGATATGATGGAGCGATTTGCTTTCGTTCAGCACGATTCGGCATGAGCATGGTATTGGCCTCGTCGATTGCTCTTTTCGAAACCTCGCCTGCTTTAACTCCAGCGGAGTCGGGTGATACTGTAAATTTGTTTTGGAGGGGTCCAAACAGCTTCAGCATTCCGAAAAGATCATGACGAGCATGCATACGACTAATGTTAGATCCATTGAAAGCAGATTCCGGCACTCGAAGCCCCTTTCGCTTGACATTCCGACAGGTACTTGAAGTACTTGATCGCTTTAATGACTGTACTTCGTTTGACTTCGGCTGCTTTCAATGCTTGCCGCTTGACATCCAGCCTAATGTAAAGCGTTCGCCTTGCATTCTCAGTTGCAAGATAGTCGAACGCTAGAAGCCTGAAAGCGTAGTGATTCTCAAATCGATGACCGTGGATTTGCAAACACCGTAGAATCCAGTGTCTTACCGACATATACTTTTCTCGTGATTCTGTTGGACCTCCACACCCGGCTGGGAAAAGTGTAGGGAACATTCGCGGACAGATTGCCCACCCATGTATGCATTTGACTGCCAGACGACAACGTCGATGGATTCAGCAGGAGTTGGCGACATTAAAACACTAGAAGCCCTAATCCATGTTTCCTCTATGGCAGGATGAATGCCTTCTTCTAACGTTGATCCAAACGCCGAGTAGGTGCTCTGATCTCAAAGATTCTGTACGAAAGAGGAGGACTCGCTGGATTCACCCTGTGCTGACGTACGATCAACAATAACACTCGAAGACGCAAAATTATCACCTTCACGGCGAATATGACCTTCTTCACGCGGATCAACTGCATCCGAAACACCCGATCTTCGCGTATTAATGACAGAAATTCTTGTTGCACCACGCATGCGTACCCTGGAGACAGCTAGTGCCAATGCGCATGGGTGCTTTTGTATTCACGGTTGTGAAGATGCAGAAACTGGAGATATCTGCGGCAAAGCGGTAAATTAAGCCGATAGTGTTTTTGCACGCAATTACCTAGTCATTAGGCCAACCATCGTTACGCGCACGCGGCAACTCAAATCTCGTGGCAACAATTCCACCACGGGACCTTCAGCGTTTCGGACAACGTAATGATGTGATTTGATCGTGCGGCATGGCCATCCTGTCACGACAGACATTGATACGCACGGCAAAACCAGCGCTACCGCTTGCTCATCTGTTCGTGTAAGAGCCTTGAATCGACTAGGCAAATGGCCAATATAGTTCCTGTTGGAAATTCCGTTCACAGGTAAGCTAGGCGACGACCCTCCCGCAAAGGGGCAAACTTGACCGCATACGCCGCCGCCAGACTTATAAATCGCTATCACACAGCAAAGAGTGAGCTGCTTATTCACTAATTTTTATCATTGTTATAAACTTACCCGGGTGTAGAGCAACAACCCCTTCAATCGCTCATCGACGTCTGAAGCGCTGTACTGGCCAATAATTACGTCTGGGACGTTCTTTGGTGTCGTCAAACAAACCTTCATACGCTGCAACATGGAAACGAATAGTAAACAAGGCTCTTTAAGCAAATTTTATACCCAAAAAGTTATACTTCAATGGGAGAAGCAAACAAACCTTAACAAATTCTTCCGTCAATTCCATCCGAATTATCTCGGTTTGTCCATAGCTAAGATCACAAATAGAACAGGCCTGCACCTCCTCCGATGCTGAGACCATTGCTTTTTCCTGCTTCCGATTTAATGATATTTAGTCGTTCTGGACTTGGCACTATGAATTCACAGTTTTTGTCGATTGCTTCCAAATCGGAATCACTGTAAACGTGAGGAAGGCACGAATCAATGACTCCATCATCGCAGGATTATTTCGATACCGAGACATTGTCATTACGCCTGCTAGGCCTGCTAGGCCAATTATGCCGATCACTCATAGTTTCACTGACCGCCACATCCGGCAACGTAGCTGGTGTCGAGGTACGATCTGATTACATCCACAACGAATTCAAACTTGGAGGCTCTGTTCTGGTTCCACTATTCCATTCACGAACGGCAGTGCTATCAACAAGCGAGAAATTGACGGGCCTACCATTATTTTCTTGCCGAATATCACTTTGATTTTCGGACAGATGCTGTCGCTGACGAGACCGTCGAATCGTATCACGTTCTCGTGCTAGAACGCTGTACATTGCGCTGTTTCGTATCGAATCATTGGCTTCATGTTCTCGTCTCCGCTTTGTCGGCATTTTGAAAACCGGGCAATGGCTGACGTCACTTCAGCTTTAAACGGTGCGACGGTTCAATGTTCGGCATCGAAGTGCACAATCCATCGCAGCACTTCAAATACGCATTGGTACCGGTAGGAAAACCAGAGCGCGTTTAAATAATTTAAAGCCAAATCGACGAGCTTGGCACGCCCCCATTGGCCATCGTCGCAGCCATGGACCAAGATCGAATACAATGTAACGTTCTTTATCGGCGTGCAGTGAGCATGCCAATCTCCCGTCGCGATCAAAATACCTCCATCACACCAAGCCAGTGGTGGTAGCGTGCCACCGCCAACCCAGCACACATCGGGAGCACCGAGCGGAGCTTACCCCTTCTTCAGTGGTCAACTTGCTTCATGTCAGGACATTCAAATCCATGTACACCACTGCGTGAGCCGCAGACCAAGCACGCCGTCTCCTCTTGTCGCACTGCGGCTTCATCGATGCTCCCACCGATTAGTTTTAGGGGTTCCAAAACGACCAACTGCCATAAATCAACGTCTTCAGAGCACGCCAGAAACGGAAGACAAGTTTTCAGACTGCAGGAGATAGCGTAAATTTAGAAAGCAACACAGGTAGAAAACCAACGGTTGGGCGAGGAGATCGACCGGCCTCGAGTCGTCATTCCAGCTTTCTGCCCGCAGTCAGTAGTTTAAGCAAAGTACAGCTCAAGCCTCGCTCCAACAGACGCGTCGTTGTTCCAATGGCACCAACTTCCCTCTCAAGGTGGGCTCCTTTCTGCTCGTTTTCCTGGAAGACGTAGACCAGAAGTGGGCGGAACCGACCTACGTCCAGGTTCTTCGGATTGATGGCGCTGGCGTTCACGTGACCCCTGTGCCTTCGTTAGGAACGGGCCTAACGCGACCGAACTCCATGTGGATTTGTCGGTGACCAAGGTTGTTTCGGAAAAGGAGGCACGAAGTGACCGTTTGGGTGTCTGGTTACGCAGAGGTGCTGCCTCCAGCTTTAAACGCATGTGGAGGTATGGACAAGTGACAAGTGCCAAAGCGGGAAGGCTGTATGCGGCCACTCAAGATGGTGCCTTGTCGGTCTGACAAAGCGGTGGGTGTCGACCCGATCGTGGTTTTGCTTCTCTCGCTCGGAGCTAAAGGTCAAGAATGGAGCCTCAAACAACTCGAAACACTCCATAGTACCATTCTGGATCGAACCCTTGGGTAGTCCACGGTGGAACCGCTTTCGCGGGATATCAGCTGCATACTTGCCGACTTGGATACCAAATTTGACTCTCTCACCGGCAACGGTATGCCGGAGGATTGATCCACTCTCGGGGAACTCAAAGACTTCCGATTACAACATGCGGGCGATTTTGTGTACGCTATCGAAGGGTCGAATAGTGTGGAGAGGGGATCAGCAGATACATAGTCGACCTCTTTTGCCGAGAGCGGCATTCATCAGCCTCCACACGCGACGACAGGTCCACGCGTACGGCAGCATCATCGACTGACTCGCTGTTTTTCGTCATCGAACCCCAATTACCACGGCACTCGCGACCTCAAATTGTGACTCGATCCCGCTCAGAACAGGAATTTCCTCTTATGGAACGCCAGGAAGCAGATCCAGTACCAAAAATGTGTTTCAGAAGCACAAATCATCAGGCGGTCGACACTACCAACACGGCCAGACACTTCTGGGTCAGCGATTACGAGTACCGTGCACTCGACATCAGTAATGTTTTTGGGCCATATTCGTCTACCGATGTACGAACGTGTCCAACCACAGGGATATCTTTTAATGCTCGGGGACCAGTCCGATTCGATATCCACATCGCCACGGTGCAAGCTCTGGCCTGCGAACCAGTTCTACAGGCTCATTACGTTCAAATTTACGGGCGTCTGCAAGCAGCAGAGGCTAATGTGGCAGCAAGAGCTACGACAGTAAACAGAAAACGAGCCCAGAAGTATGAATTTTCTCCTTCGTTGGAACGGATTCGACTGCACGATTTGGTTTCAGCCCCAAACGTGCAAGGTAGGCCCCAACAATTTGTTCGGCACCTGGTGTCCCATGGTGTGGTCCCGTTCCTGCCGCACCCTGGAATTTGCTCTCGTCTCTATGATATCCATTCGGCAACTACGGACCTTCCTTTATGCATCTACTGCCTGTCAATGAGCGTCAACTACGTGCCTGGATCAAAACCGCCAAGGTGAACATGCAGAATTTCTCGGCAGTAGTAGATCTCCCCGAAGCAGCAAGTCCGTTGACATCTGATGATGTACGTCGATCGTTGGGCGCTCTGCAAAGCTATATACACGCCTTCGGGTCAGTCGATGACATTGATCTCGTCACCACCATCTATCGTTTAATGGATTGTCTATTTCAGCGAATTCAGCTCGACTCGAGTGAGATGGCGCTAGATTGACACGGAGGTGCTTGGAAAATATCGCAAACTCGCTGAAAGCGATGCTTCCAGAGGCGGGACGTCTCGTTTCGAGGTTGTCAAAACGGTGAGGCCAACGACTGCCTCTTTCCTGTACGTGATGCAACTCATCCAAGCAGCACGCCCCCGTGCAACTGATCCGACAATCGTATTGACATCCAACTCTCATCAACCGAGGAAAGCGCAAAAACTTTCATCCGGCCAAGGTCCAAGTAATCGTCGAAATGTGTCGGTGCCGTCCGCAGATCGTATGCCCGTACACATTGCCAGACAAATCCCCAGCAGTGGCCGGAAGGGATTATGTCTACGATTTCTTACGGTGGAAGGTTGCCCTGGATCCCTCGACGACCCAAACGAATGATCCTTTAATCGTAGAGCACACTTCACCCCGGCTAAGATTCCTGCCGCGGTCCTTAAGTACACCACTGAGGCATTCGGCAAATTGCGCGATGACATGAAGCTAGAATGATGACGTGGGAGTCGTTTGAGAGTACCTCAGATCACGGCTTACATACCACTTGCCCCTCGTGTCCGTGCAGCCCTTTTAAAACGACTCGAGCAGAAGTATGAGCAGCATCAACTTCATCTCACCAAAACGTTGGGCTTTTAGAGATCAAACGTGTTGAAGAAATCGCACGGAACGACCAACGAGTTGTTCCAGACTCACCTGTCCAGGTGGATACGCAGCGACAATGCGTCTCTTAAAAAACAGTGCTGCAGATTCGAGGGCAAACGCACGACGATAGCCGCCCCAATAAGGCTTTGGACCCAAAACGCTATGAAGTTCTGCTAGGAGAGTACGAACATCGAGCGCTGATGATTTCAATTGCGAATCATGGATATGAAGCCAAATGAACACAAAACTGCCGGCATCGGAAGTGGTATAGCAACCATCAATCAGCTCAACAATTCGAAAGTAGTGTCCTCCGCAGTATTGCTAATGGCCAAACACTTGGTGAATATTTGGTCATCGATGCAGACATGTAGAAACAGTGGAAGGTTCATACAAGTCCTTTTGGAGCTGAATCAAAAGCGGATATCCATCCAAACATTGAGTCAAGGATCATACACGACCTGTCATTTCCACCGAATGACTCGACAAACTCGGTAATACTTCAAGATTCGCTTCCGGACGTTCCCTTTACGAGCGTCAAGTTGTTAGCGCAACGAATCCAGTACGTGTACGCTTGTATTCAAAAAGCTGGACACCCTAACACGCGTCTTGATTTGCAAAGGTGATGTCAAAGGAGCTTTCCGGCACCTACAGATAATCCCCAGAGATGCACGCTGGATGGGTGGCGTTTTCAAGAAGCTTGGAATCGGAGTAGTTGACATGTCAGCTCCGTTCGGATGGACAGGTTCGCCTGCCTTTTAAGCCGTCTTTGGTCGTGCCATAACGCATTTGGTTAGGCGCGTCCCCTGCAACGATGTGCTCTTGAACTTCAGATACCAGGTCATTCTTCTCCTTTGAATGGGTCGATAACCATGTTCTCATCGAAGCCGACACGAATGACCGCTGTGCCATTGCTGTCGAAACACTGCGATTGGCCATGATGGCTGTGCTGGGGCCCACCGCGATAAATGAGGCAAAGTTTTCGAATTGGGAAGAAAATCTGGTGGCACTGGGTCTCGAGTGGACAGTGTCCATGCCGGTAAAAATATGGAGAAAGCTTTGAACCGTGTGCAGATGGCAAAAACCTCTTCATGCGTATCTCTGAAGCAACTGCAACAACTACTCCGCAGTTTACGCCACGTATGTCTGTTTATCAGGGCGGCAAACCATTTTTCAGCATCTCCAGTCTAAGTGCAAGCAGGCCAACCGCTATCGCCGGATTCCAATCACACCAGCGATGCACGATGATTTATCATGGTTTGAATCTATTCTTCGTGTTGGGCGACTACGTGGCGTACCGACAAAATTCTTCGTAGGCCTCCCTTCGCCGGATGTGCATTTCTACGTCGATGCAAACGATGATGGTCTTGTGGTGTTGAATCCTGAAAATCGACGGCACATTCGGTGTATCTTCGATACAGATGAACGTAACTTGATCGCGACGGGAAATGCGACATCAATATTCGCGAGCAACTATCTGTTGCGTTTGGGATCATTCTTTCTCTCTCAGTTGGCTTGAGCAGTTCTGTCCCCGTGTTCCTCATATTCGCTTCTGGTCCGATAACGCTACGGCCGTCGCAAGATCGAACACTTTGGGCGCAAACCATCCATTCAGTATGGCATGGAACCGAGCGATTGGTTTGATGGAGGCGGTTTACACGACGAGGATATCTGTGAAACACATTCCGGGTCGCAGTAACAAACAAGCAGATGCGGGATCACGACCTCGGGACACCGCATTAACACAGTTATTTACTGAATATTGTGCCACGTGGATTGCTGTTCAGGTACCGATCGAACTTCGACACATTTACACGACGTTCTCACAACACTTCGATTCTACTCACTGGTCGACGCGTCAAGAAATAAGCACATCGCTACTTGGCAGCAATGGAGCCTCTGATGCAGATCCCACGGGTTTACGATGCAACTGCCCTTCGCCAGAACAGCATTCATACCAATTGGCCCTTTTCGGTGTTTTCTGTTGGTGACGGGATCTCAAGGCAAAGGCAACAATCCCCGAACCATTCTCTCCAAGATTAGCCATCTCTCGCGGTGTCATCGAGTTACCTTTGGATACCCAGTTTCGCTCTTGCCATCAGACAAGCTGGCTGTGCGAGAGATGCAAAGGTTGTCGTCATCTCCTCAGCGCAAGCAACTCGTCACCCTCCCAATCTTCCAAGCAATGCAAGGAGTTCTCGATTTTGGACCGTGTCCTATGGTGGGGGTTACGGTCCTGGGCTTCTTCTTTATGCTGAGACGGAGTGAATACCTAGCAACGAGCGGTAATCTTAAAAGTTACGGCCTACGCATCGGCGACATCACCTTTCAACAGTCAAACGGTGAAAATGCACAAGAACGTCAAAAAGCAGACATTGCGTGATTCAATTTCGGGGCAGTAAGACGGACCAATTCGGTATCTCCACAACTCGGCGTCTACACCGGCCCGAAATGCTTGGTTGTGCCCAGTACGAGCCGCGTGGTATCTACTTCGGCATGCTGAAAAACTCAAGGCCGATCAGAATCCTCCAATTTGTTTGTTTGACGTCTCGAAAATAATCCACGCAGAAGACGTAACATTTCTGATACGCAAAGGTGCGGCAGCTGTCGGAGCAAGAGCATCTGAGTTCAGCACGCACTCACTGAGAAGTGGTGGCGCTACAGCTCTCTTCGATTCTGGAGCTGAAGACAATCTCATTCGTCAGCAAGGCCGCTGGTCGGGTGATTGCTTTCAAGTCTACACGAATAGATGCCCTGCCGTGCTCTCAGGTCGCAGCCAGAATAGTGGGCCCATCGCTGTGATGATTGCCGATCTGTTTGTTGGGGGCCCGATCTCGATCTCGATCGGCTTTAATCGAACTCAACCAGCTATTTGCTGGTTTTCCTCAATTTACATGCGTCGGGAGCACGAAGGAAATCACACCGCGATCTCACGTGACTTCGCAATCTATTCTACAAGGAGTGTAAGATAATTATGACACCGTTCCCACATGACGCATGTTCGATAATTCAAACAACCACCCCTTCGTCACCTACAGCCCCCTCGCTACGGAATCAGGGGGCATAAACTGAGTGTTGCCAATTCACGCACACCGTGTAGGACTGACTCACATGGGCACTGGGATTGTTGTACAAAACAATTCGTATAATTTATACAAGCTGAATGGCGCAGCATATAGAAAACATGTCAAATGCCAGAGCTTATTTTAGCCACTCAAACGATTTTTGTTCGTTGTGGAGACTGGCCTCCTTCGCTGTGGAGTCTGGCGATAAACATCCAACCACACGTGCCATTGCCTATTGTTGGCGGCGACTACGACTTCATAGAACCTCGAGAGTGGCCCACAGACGTCGTCCGTATCGACCACAACGTCTTCTCGGCCTTATCCAGTAATGGAGTGCCCCATTATAGCAACGCAACCTGCGAATGTGAGATACACTGTGCCCCCTATTGACACGCATCTGACAAGTGCGTGCGTCAACGTATAGCACCACCTGTCGACTAGGTGAAGACTGCGGTAATCGATTCTAGCAGCACTTTCCTCTAGATCTAGTCGAGTCTCGAGTTGGACTTGGCGTGGTTTCCACCCACTGGATTCTGCAAGGGGCCTTCATTATTGAGTATGTCGGAAAATCCTGTACGGAATTGAAGCAATCGAGCATGCTGACCGACGATTCCAAGCACAGTTTCGCACTCAAACTAAGTGGGGTGGAGGATCGACGGTGTTTGTCAACGCGGTGGGGTGTGGAAATGAAAGCCGATTCATCAACCATTCGTGCCAGCCGAACTGCGCCGTGTACAAGTTCAACTGGACATACACGACTCGCCAAGGGATCTTCGCAATCGACAATATTCCTCCCCTCCAAGAGCTAACGTTCTATTACGGTCGTCACAGTCGACAACAGTTCAAATACCAGTGTTCTGCACACCTTGGCCAAGCTCTCTGAGTATATGTGCACATATTGCCACCATAGTAAGTTAATACATTTGCATGAGCAATTACTTTGTCGGTCTTGGTCGATACGCTTGAGAGTAGCAACCCAACGCAGGCAGCAGCTCCATGCTGTTCGTTGGTGGCGCGTCATCCGACTGCACTGTGGCCTACAGCTTCGCAGTAGTAGTAAAAACTCCATGCCGGCCACCCAAGGCAGACAGCAGCTCCATGCTGGCGTCGTCTAAAAGCAGTGCGGCCTACAGCAGAACAACAGTAATGATGCCATTTAAGGCAATCGGACACGCCATGCTGGTCACCGAAGGCAAGCAGCAGCTCTATGGTCGCTGTCGGCGCCGAGGCGTCCAAACGCACCGTGCCTTCGAGCACCGCAGCAGTAATGACGCCAGCGAACACGAGCGGAAGCGCCATGCTGGCCCTGCACTGCAGCTTCCACCAATGCGCCACTGGTACACCTGCTTTTCTCAGGTCTACCGTTTTAAACGATTTCTAAATGACAAGTTGAAGCTGGGGGACATACAAAAGCCAAGTTAGAAGTCGCCCCATATTAAGTGATTCGATCTCATTGGCCGAAAGAGTACCGATGTTTACTTGGGCAGGTAACCCTGACGGTACTTTTACACGACAAACGACCCTTCGTTCGGTGGATAGAGTACCGTAACTCTCTGGAGAAGTGAATTTCTAAGACTAAGTCCAGTGCAGCAATATACTACGTTCACTTAAACCAGGGTAGTACCGTACATTGCTGTTGAGCGTAGAGGCAGCTAACCTGCCTGATAGAGAAAACCTGAATGAGAGAATCCTGTCTAAGATGATATGTACCTATCAAAATTAAGTACGAGAGGACATTCAGAACAGATCACAGATGGAGATGAGATCTGGCTACATAGTGCGATGACGATAGCAGGCAGAGGAATCGATGCCGCCCCGGACGAATTCCGAGACGTGCTCACTTAATTGTTTTAAAATTGTTTTGCAAAAACAAATCGAGTGAGAGCGTGGTCGACAAGCTGTCTTTTCACGGGAACAAGAATTTTTCGCCGCATACAAGGACAAGTTTCAGGCCCATCTGATCGCATTGGGCGATGCGCCAGTCGTGAACGAGTTACAAGCGAAGCGTCGCGCTCCAAACGCACTCTATGAGGATGCGCTTATATAAGTGCCAGTCCTAGAGGAACCAGGACCAGACGCGTCAGCCGACGAGAAGGCGAACTATGGGCTGCAAGTTTCTTTTGTCAACCAGCAGTCGTCGCATATTAAGGATCTCTTCAACCTAACCCTCCCATCGGGCTATGCGGACGAAAAGTTGCTGCAGAAGCCGGTGCACAAGATATGGAGGGCGATTGAGAAACAGTATGGACTCAACACCGCGTCAGGAGTTGCGGAGCTAGTGAGAAAATTCGATGATCGTTGCTTCTGATTTCAAGAGCATCACTCACCTGTTTCGGCAACTTAAAGCCGCGAGTGATCAGGTAAACAGGAACAGCGCCGAGGCGTTAAAAATTGACCTGATCTCGCAACAGATGATGCTGATCAAAGTGCTGTCGAATCTTCCGGGACACTTTTGGGGATCTGCGATGGTGTTTACGCCGGAGGAGTTTACGTTGGAAAAAGTTGAATCCAAACTCTGCGCAATCTTTGGGAACAAGAGCAAGGTGCAAATCAAGGTCTTGTCGCGCATGGCATCTGTGAACCATGTTGACACCAAGACGCTCAAGGCTGCAAAGTCCATGGGATCGGACCTTGGGAAGAGGAAGGCCACATCCCAGGCAGACATCGTGGAGAATATAAATCCTGCCATGTCGTGCTTCTATTGCGCTGGAGCCCACAACGATATTAGCGGTGGGCCCCACCTCAAGCACCAATGTGAAAAGCGCAAACAGGACATTGAGCTGAAAGTCTTCCGGTGCGACATCTGGACGTACCCTCGTGCAGTCAAGAAAGCGCGACGTGACCCAGAACGGACACCGAAGATGACGGGTAAGGGAAAGCGCAAAGCGAGTTCCAAGCGAAAGCTTGTGTCAACAGAGGACTGTCTGCCCAAGGCCTGTCTGCCCAAGGAGGTGTCAGTTGATGCGTGCAGCGCTGAGAAATCGACGGAAGTTGAGAGTCCAACTACTTCGATCAGCCTACCTAGTGGAATGCAGTTCCCTCCAACGTCTGGGCGCGACATGACTTTCTTCGACGCGGAAGAGACGGATGATCCTATCGTAAGTGCTCGACATTAGCGTCAACGATGGACGTGTCAATGAATCGGAAGCTGATGGATCGCCCATGTAATCGGGCAAACAGTCGATTGCTGGCGAAATCGGTCTTCAGAAGATGCGTCTGGATGAAAAGGTACAGTCGTTGTATCCTTGTTTGCTTGATGAGGGAACATGTGTAAACAATAACTCGTGGGTGCTGGATTCAGGCTGCGGATTCGGTCTAACCGGCGAAACGTCGACATTCGTCGAGATGGGACCCGACACAGGATACATGTTTATGTTTGGACAAGGGTCTAAGCATTCAAATACACACATTGACACAGTGAAATTGTATTTACAAGGTCCGAAAGGAATTCGACCGTTTCCTTTTGAGAATATTGCATTTGTACCTAACTCAACGTCAAATATTCTTAGTGAATATTGGCTACAGAGAAGTGGGTATGAGATAATTGGATCACAAACGGGTGACTTCAAATTTGTCTTCTGGGACAACGAGTTAGGATTTGTGGCTAGAGCTATAATGGAGCATACTATGTACAACACAAAACTGTCAAAGAGCGACAAGTATTATGCAATGCGGTCAAATCACAGCCCTGTAAACCACTAGTACCACGAAGAGTTGGAAAACTTAAGAGCACATTGCAGGAGTGGCACGTAAACTTGGCCATCTCAAAAAGACGAAATAATTGCAATGCTGAGTCGAAGAATAGTAGCTGGAATGCCCATACTACCAGCATCTGAATTACGAAAGGTACCGTTCGTTTGCACGACTTGTGCAGAAATGAAGAAACGGAGAATGTCTTATCGTAATATTAATGGGGCAAGAGATACACAGTCCATCAGTACCATTCGCATGGACACAAATGGACCCATGAAATCTATGGGAGTATATCGGACTGTTGGTACGATTCAGTACTTCCTGAGTATTATTGATGACAACACAACGTGGCGGTGGGCATATGTTCTAAGCAACAAAAGGAGGTATTTGAGAAAGTCAAAGAGTTGCTTCTACAGTTGGAACATGATGAAAAGTTCACAATTCGAAGAATTCGGTCCGATGGAGGCCCTGAATTTGTCAATGCAGCATTCAAAAACTTCTGTAAAGGAAAAGGTATTGTCTTTCAGACATTTAATACATACAGTCCGGAAGAAGATGGAGCGGCAGAACGAGACCATCAGAGCAAACTTGACAGAGTTCGATGTGCGTTAAAAGACGCTGATATGTCACACAGATGGTGGCCTGAAGCTCTCATGTACATGACCTACGTACAGAATCGTACACCTATGAGCCGTTTAGGAAACAAGACACCATACGAAAAGGTATATGGGTCACCTCCAAACGTGAGTAAACTGCCGATTTGGGGATCAGTGTGATTTGCACATGTTCCACAAGCTCTTAGAAAGGACAAGAAACTATCAGCTAGAGCCATTAAATGTCGGTTTCTCGGTATATCAGAAGATACGAAAGGTTACAGACTATTGAATGTCTATAATAACAGACACATCATCTCAAGAGATGTGCTGTTTGACACCACCAATAAACCCAATCTGGTTCAGCGGGCTTTTGGAAACAATGAGCCTGATCTCACAACTGAATTTGCCGCAGGAGAGACATCCGCAGCAAAAAGAGCGAAATCAACTGCCGATGGGATAATTGAAGCAGTGGGAGTTGAATCACCTGCTAGTCAGACTACTGAAGCAGTCAGAGCTGACGCACCTTCTACGGAACCTACTACAGTAGCAAGGGGTAACCGTAAACGCCGACGTGCAGGACTCGTGGAGGCACAATCTCACCCTGAACCACTTCCACGTCGTGAAACGAAAAACCAAATGAATATCTGGATTATCAGTGTTACCAGGGAATTCTAGATAAGAACATTGCAATAGATATACTGGAGCACAAAGCGCCTACTCCACGAACACTTAAAGAAGCTTTGAGTGGACCTCATAGTGAGAAATGGAAACAGGCTCTAGAATTAGAGTACGACTCCTTGATTGAAAATAGAACATGGAGGCTTGTTCCTCTGCCACCGGGAAGAAAAGCTTTGCCAAGCCATTGGGTACTGGTAGTACAATATAACGCCGACGGTAAGGTCGAGCGATTCAAAGCACGGCTCGTTGCGCAAGGTAACCACCAAGAATTTGGGATTGACTGTGATGATGTATACGCACCAGTGGCACGATTCGAGTCGCTACGTTTAGTATTAGCAATCGGGACCATATTGGACTGTCATATCCATCAAATGGATGTCCATACAGCGTTCCTAAATGGAACCATGGTAGGACAACAAAGGCTTTACATGAGCCAAAATCAAGGTTTTAGAAAGCGAGGCCAAGAACATCTGGTCTGTGAACTTCTGATAAGCATCTACGGCCTTAAACAAGCCCCACGATTCTGGTAACGAGTACTCCATATGTTTTTGATGTCAGTGGGTTTTGAACGATGTCATACAGAATTTTGTATCTACGTGCAAAAAGTGGGAGAAGAATGGCTCGTAGTCGTGGTATAGGTTGACGATCTAACAATACTGTCGCGTGACATTAGCCTAGTCAACAGGCTAAAAGCCAAACTATCAAAATGAAGGATGCAGGCAAACTATCAAAATGAAGGATGCAGGTGATATTCACTATATCCTCAAAATGGAGGTGCAGCGAAATAGAGATCGGCGTGTGATGACAATCTCACAGCGCAAATACATTGCTGAACTGATCACAAAGTACAACATGGTCAACAGCTCACCTCTGATGACACCACAAGTACCTGGCCTCATATTAGAGCCATAAACAAAGTTAAGTGCAGAACAGATTGCTGCACAGCCTTTTGATTACAGAGGCATAGTTGGTTCACTCCAATATTTAGTCCGAGTGACACTGCAAAAAATGCTGAGAAGATTTTTATCATGCAACAATCGCACACACTGGGATGCTGCAAGACGTGTACTAAAATACTTGAAAGGGACGTCGACGTACAGGCTATTACTCGATGATAAAATGAGTGACGTGACTTACGAAGTGTAAACAGACGCGAGCTTCGCGTGTCTACCAAAAGAACGCAAATCAGTTACCGGGTATGTGATTAAGATAGCCGGGGCCAGTGTGTCATGGTGCAGTAGCAAACAGGAAGGGTATCACTCTCTACTGCTGAAGCAGAACTCATTGCACTAAGTGAAGGAGCCAAATAAAGTGAATGGATGTGGCATCTGCTAGGCGAAATGGGATTTCCGCAAACGGTACCAGTATAAGTATGGTGCGATAGTAACGCAGCCATCAGCATTGTGAAGAACCCATGAAATCATAAAGCGTACAAGCACATTGAGATACGTTTTCTATTTACATGGGACCTCGTTGAAATGGGACGTCTCAAAATAGAAGACTGTGTAACAACAGAGATGACAGCAGATATTCTCACAAAGGCTCTGCCAACCAAACAGTTACTAAAGCTAAGACAGAAACTAGGAGTTCACGATTTGAAGTTGTCACCTAGTACTTAGTGGTAGTGTTGAGCGTAGAGGCAGCTAACCTGCCTGATAGAGAAAACCTGAATGAGAGAATCCTGTCTAAGATGATATGTACCTATCAAAATTAAGTACGAGAGGACATTCAGAACAGATCACAGATGGAGATGAGATCTGGCTACATAGTGCGATGATGATAGCAGGCAGAGGAATCGATGCCGCCCTGGACGAAGTCCGAGGCGTGCTCACTTCCTCTTTTGCCTCAGACTGAGCACATCGTCTAGAGTACGGCAATTAGGAATAAGCGTCAATACACATAGTGAGCTATCTACTGTGTTGTGCCATTTAACAATTGCTAAAAAAGTTAACGAAAAGTAAATGGCTTCAATTGGGTAATTCTTTGAGAGCAAGTGACTCGACAAACCGGCACATTCACAAATATGAAGGGTCGTTCCATGCGAGTTTTCCGCACGGATGGCTCATACAAGCGCCAAGTGAAGCAAACAAATAATTTACCACAATCCGTAAAGAACAGGTGTAACCTCTCCCGATTTTCGAAAAACGGATTAAAACACCCCTAAAATCCCAAAAATTCAGTTGAGTGCCCTTTAGAAACGAAAGTTGGCTGTCAGCCCTTGAGGCTGAGAGAATTGAACATGTTTCAATTCTGTCATAAGGGTCAGTTGGAAACCTGTAATTACTAGTTTTAACCCCCATGCGCGAGACGTTGTATTAGACACGTTTCTGCAAAATGCTTATGCTGTATTAGACATGTTAAGAGCATTTAGACGTTTTTGTATCGAGCTTTACTAACTTGGAGTCAACGAGGGCTAGGCATGCATCCCCCATCGTATCTTCGCATCCGAGCATAGCTGTGCAGATATTGATTTTCGTATTTCAGGAATATCGGAAGACACAGGTAGTTGATGGGTGCTGGACTCATCATCATTAGGGATTGCAGGTTCTTTTGGGCACCACTCATTTCTCTCTCATTTCACAATTCGCCGGCAAGCACGCAGATCTCACAAACGCAATACAATGGCATTCTAAGCACGATGGAGAGCGCTAAAGACACTCGGGTGGTAGTCGAAGAGGCCGACCGGTCTCTTAAACGACCACACGTACTTCAAACCGTGCAAGCCAAGGAAGGATGTGCGAAACGACGACTACTTCGAGCGCGCAGAAGCGCTCATGTGGTACCTGGACCGCCTAGACCTCGGTAAGTTTGGCCGCTTAGGCTGTTGCTAGTAAGTATCTAACGAGCTGTACGGATGCATTCGCATAGCAAACGGTGCCCGAGAAAGTCAAGAGACGCGAGGCGTATACACGGGAGCGTTGATGCGCTAAACCAAGCGGCCAGCAAAGACTCAACACCGGCGAGAGCTGCCAACGCAAGCGGAGCATCACGAAGCGAGAGCACATGGATATCGGGTCCAGGAGCGAGTGCTGAAGGGGCAAAATCAAATGAAGGTGGACAAGAAGTTATTGGAGCCTTGGGGTGGCATAGAAATGTTACCAAATCAAACCGTATCGTATATTGTACAGTTCGCCTGAAACCTGAGCAACGCAACCGATCCATCATCCCTGCATCTCTGATCCCCACTTCCCCGCACGTGATGGACGACGAAACTGCTGCGTCAAGCGCTTCCTCTCACATTTCAACCCCACACCCAACCAGTCATCCCGGTGCGTATGGATGATGCACAAGATGCAGCTCTCCATACACTAATCACCAGTTTTTACTATTTTCTGTACAGAAGATAAAGCGCCAACGAGTGTAGAACTTCATAGTCATCGGCTGCATCGCTAGAACTACGTATTGAACACGAGCTGAAGATTCCGCACCACGGCTGCCGGGCCAGACTTCGCATCGGGGACAATGTTATCTGCTTCCATCTGGCGCTTTCCACAGTAGACTTCGGAGCTGTATCGCACGTAATAAGAAAGTACACAATGGTATTAGACACGATAAGACAACTTTAGAGCCAAAGAAACAGAGCGCACCCAAAGGCACGCTCTTCCTTACCAAATAGAATACGCTGTCTCTGAACAGCATATCATGAAACGTTTAGTTCACAAGTGGGGGCTTGTCCTTCTTGTAGACTCTCATACGGTTGAACGTTGACCGCGAAGGAAGCATCGCCTCATCAAGTGCCATGACTCGGGGGTATAGTTGTCCTGGAATGTATCCTCACAGAATACATTTTGAAGATCCGCATTGGTTTCTTGGTCCGCCTCTACATGGATGGCATCATTATTCTCGGTATCCTCGCTGTCCGACACTATATATTCATTGCACGAACTGTCCGCGTTGTCAACGACTTCAAACTCAACGTTGAGGTTTCATCGCGAAGAAGGGTCCAGACTATCATGATGAACAGACAAGGTCTGTTTTGAATTCAGATTCTCTTCAATTGACTCGACGCTACATGAAATACTACAAGTCGCTATTTCTGGGGCTTATTGATCTCGTTATCATCAATGCGTTTATCCTCTACACCTACAGTACCGCCGCACAGTGGATGACAAGATCAAAATGTCGCACGTGCAGATTCTAAAGTGGCTCCATTTTGAGCTGCCGAGGCTTGTCGGAGCCCTTTAAAACGGAGCAAACTTTGCAAGCGCGCTATGGGCGCTTCCTAGTCGCCTCAGCGTTGCCTTTACACCACTCGTCAGTCTGCACGCGTACACGTTTGATAGCAGCCTGGCGTTGCTTAGCTGCATGCCACGATTGCGCAGCATTTCGACCCAGTCTTGGAGGGAGACAACGTTCTACTGCGCGGAATGCAAGCTGAAGACCGCGTCAAAGGATGCCGATGCCGCGTGGGTGTTCCTGTGTAACAAAATCAAGCACACGGCCAGGGTGATACAGCGACGTGTTTTGATATCTGGCACAAACACTGGAATAATGGTACCTTGATTCTGAAAGCCGCCGCCAAGGAGCGAGGTACCGCGCACGAAATCCATCGAGACGAGAAGCTGACACTAGCACTGGCGCGGAGGCTGCATCACAGGCGTCGAGTGAGTCTGAAAGTGAGGACGGGCGTAGCTAGCAGCATGTGCGTGCACGCTCATACCAGCGGCGGTATACATGGCACGCGGGGAAAACCAGCCTGCATATCAACTGCTGATGTTGCGCAAGCAATCAAACGTGCGGCCATCAAGACTGGCAAGGACCCCAGGCACTTCAGCGCGCATTCCCTCCGTTGAGGCAGTGCAACGCACATGTATCGCTCAGGCGCACACGCTCACGATAAAGATTCACGGCCGATGGATTTCGGACGCCTTCAAGACCTATACGAGGCTTTGCAAAGAGTCAGTGGCCACGTTGTCCGCAGCCATGATTGCCGGTCCACGGAGAGGTTCGACGTTGCATTAATGCAGCTCATTGCATGACCATTTGGGGGCACCGCTCCCTAGTCCCATATCGGATTGAGCTGATGGTCATTGCATAAGCTTAATTAGTGTAACTGTTGATTGACCCCTGTATTCCATGGGCAAGGCCAAGTGAATTGTGTTTTCCACACGAAATTTAAACTTCCGGTATACCGGTACATATCGGTATGAGCCAGCGCTCGGCTCCCTGCAGCCACGCGTTTGAAGCTCCCTCATTCTCACTTCAGAGTCAGAAGACACCAAGACCTAGAAAGAACCGCCTCTCCTCGTCCCTTATCGGATTGAGCTGATGATCATTGCATAAGCTTCATTAATGTAACTGTTGATTTACCCCCTAAGAGCATCTCCACCAGTCGGCGGAAAAGTAGGCTATAAAATGGCGTTTGTCGGCCATTTGCCAACAGGCTGGTGAACCTTTTCTAGCACATCCCAATGCATCCACACCGGTAATAGCGGCTTCACAGACAAATGCTGCACGTGGTGGAGGTGTTAGCCGCTGACATTCTATTTGATTCTAGATGAGGAGGAGGTGCAGGCGACCTTCTTCGGGCGGTAGAATCCCTTATTGTTCTGAGGTGTGCTGGCAGCGCTGCTGCCGAGTTTTGTTGACTTCAGCAAAAATCCCAACAAAGTTGTTGACTTTTATGTCGGAATCGTCGCTTCGTTATAAGTTATTGAGTTTTCCCAACCGGTGGAAGCCGAAAATAGAGGTTTGGCAAATTGTTTGGAATTTGCATTTGCCCAAAAGTTTTCAACCGGTGGAGATGCTCTAAGGTCTTAGACCACGACTCGAATGAAGAAACCAGGAACAGTTATTCCCTCTGTAACGGGCGAACACAAAAACAAGAACACGTGTTCCTGAGGTTTTAGTGTTCCTTTCGCAGAAAATTTAAACGGGAGGAACTCGAGTGAATAGTAACATAATCGGGAGATGCGTACTTAAATCTTCATTTTCCACCGCGCTGGTTGGATGCCCAATTAAAGATGAAACGTCGCGCAAGTTTTCATTAGGTGCCCGGCTTTAGTGGAGATCGTACCGGAGCGCCGCTATCATTTTCAGCCTCTTCGTTGTTCTCCAAGCTTCAAGACCGGAAACACCTGCCACAGCACGCGCACTGAGCAGCTGCTTGAATCAAGTGGCTTCGATTGTAACGTACAACAGTCAATATGCCACCCCGTCGCGGCTGTGAGCTCCTGTGACGATCCTGCGTGGGCTGGTATCGCGGGTGCAATAGTACGACGCAACCGGGTTCTGATCACCACCGGAAACTTCCACGCCACGTTGTAATGAGCTTTCTGCACTAGATTCTGATGATATTAGTGACGTATCCTGGCGTGGTCGATCTCGTGCACTTTGGAGTGCTATCTGATTTTGCCGTACTTGTTCGGGTAGCCTCTGTGTTACAGTCGCTTGTGGTGGAAGTTGGTCAGACGGTTGTAGCACGGCTCCATGTGGCTCAATACTAACAGCGGCTTCACGCGGCGATGGTGGTGTCCTCAATCCCTTACATTGCTGTCGTGCGTAGTCGTGGTCTGAGCTCACTTCGTCAATATCTCCATGATGCATCGCTTGACGTGACCGCCCACTCTGCAATTGAGCCCATACTGCTCTGGGATCGTATTCACCATCGCTAGCGGTCGTTTGATCAACTTCATGCTCATTCACGTTGCCACCATGCCAACTCATATGTAGTTGCTTAGATAGAATAATAGCCCGGATGTAAGATGTAATGTCATAAGCAGCAAATTGGAAGGAAACAAAATGATCCTGGCGTACCGATGGAGCGCACGGATAGGTCGGTATCTGAGGGGCTTGGTGTCAGGAAGTGCCTCGGAGATGCGAAGTTGTGCAATGGGATCGACTGCTCGCCCGTCGCTTGAATCTCCGCAGCACAGCACACGAGGTACAGCAGCTTGGCGTCATACGAGCGACTACGCATTTCGCCATCGAACGTTAAGATCCGCAAGACTTTCACGGTAGCGCCTATCAGTATGCCCTTTCAAGATCGCGGCTCTTGATGAATGTGTGGAGTTTCTTGCAATTGCCAATGAAAGCGACGGGTTATGAAGATTTGGCGTTACTCCTCCGTTACACGCCTCTGGTTTTGAACATTATTGGAAAGAACACGACTTACCGGTAAAATGTGTTCACGCGTTACGATCTCCATGATAAGAACACGGTATACCGGTTTACCGTGTTCGTTTCCTGAGTCTTAATGCGCCATCTCACATTCTCGTATTTACATAAGTTATACATGTATATGGGTTTCCACAGTCTTAGACATGGTTCGAATGAAGTTTATTTCCCAAAAGAAGACGCCGATTCTGACCGATCTTCTTTTGCAAATGCGGTGTTTTTATAAACTGAAACCCCCTATTAATAATAGGCCGAACATGAAGTATTCTTTGGGGTAATTCCTTTCAGAAAATACCGTGCAAAATAACCCCATATTATAAGAAGATAAAAGAAACTTGATAAAAAAACTTTACATCCCTGGCAATAGTGATCAATAAGTGATCAACTGAAAACTTTCGAGTTGCAGTTTTACTACTGTAGTACATGTTAGCGAACTTACGACTTTTGGAACATGAGAATACCTTCGCTGTATAGTGCCTTCGCGAGCTCCGTTTGGTCTTGCGGGTCTTCATGAGGCATATCACCAACGCGGAAGTAGTCCGGGTAGCTGCTCAGGATGAATTCAATGCTCTCCGCATCATCGAGTTCGAACTCAAGTGGAGAAATAGGCACCTCGTGGTGCATACGTGAGTTTTCGCGGCAGTGGTACAGAACAGACTTGCCGTCTTCAATCACGAGACGAGCGACTCCGTGACGAACAAGCTTCAGCTGGGTGTTCACTGTGATCTTCTGCAGCGGGCTGTTGTCGCTCGTACAGTTCTCCTCCTCGTCCTCAAGCGGAGGTGGAAGACGGTCAACGAGAAAGTTCTTGGCCATCTGGTCAGACGCCGCGTCCAGCATACCCATTGCTTCACCTAGCACAACCTTCAGCGCACCCTTGAGTTTGTGCGCGAATGCCTGTCGCTCCGGGTCACCCTCTCGGTCCGAGTGCATGACACCCATATAGTCCAAATAGTCACGGGGCAGTGATCGTCGCAGGTCCACCTTCGAGTTAATAGCACCTCCCAGTGCCTGGGGTAGCAGCACCTCGAGGAAGTTGCCCATCGTGTTCTGCTGACCTGTCGACACTGTCAGATGCAGCGAGTGTTTTTCCTTGTGTGCCCGTGCCTGGTGAATGAAACCTCGCGGGAAGTACAGCAAGTCGCCTTCTTCCAGATCCACTTCCAGCACGGGTTTGCCCAACTCTTCGGGTTTGTAGTTTCCGCTCGAGTGGCGAGCGAGCATGTCACTGTCGTTAAGCGGTTGGTACACCTTCCAGTGCTTGCAGCCTTCAGTCTGCAGTAAGAAGGCTTCAATATCGTCAAAATGGGGTGCAAAGCCCTGCGTGTTCTTGGGAGTTAAGTAGGTGTTGGCTCCAGCCATACAGCCCCACTCGTCCTCTAGCGTGGCCAGCAGCTTCCACACGTCGTCAGAAAACTTCTGGGGACACAGAAGCCGAACAGAGCAGCCTTCTTCAAAGTGTTTCCACACTTGTTTGGCCGTAGCAGAGCCTGCAGGGTTCAGTGTGTGGCGCGTGTCGTCCACGTACTTGGTCAAGTCCAGATCGGAGCCGTACTCAAGTGAGTGCGTCTTGAGGATGCGGTCCATCTCCTTCTTACTGAACCATCCGTCGTAGTAGCTGGGGAAGTTGCGTTTAATGACCAATGGACGTTGCTCCCAGTACTTGGCGTAGAATTCCTCAGGGGTTACCGGGTACAGCAGCCAAGTGAGTAGAATTCGACCTTTGGTGGCACTGTGCACGTCCGTCTGCGTCACGAGGTCGTGCGCGTCGATGACATCGTCTTCGTTCACTTGTTGCTGGACGAGGAGAGGTACGGAGCTTGAGGCCTTGCGCTTCTTGGCCAGAGGAGCCGACGAAGGAGGTTTAGCTGCAGTCTTGCCTGCCATTGGTTTTGATTAGCGAAAACGGTGGATGGCTGAGTGATGGAGAGGTACAGTGAGTGGAGTAGATGTTATTTGGTGTGTGCCACATGAGGAGGTTGGGAGTACCCTGACGGATATGATAGATACGATTTCGTGATCATTGGCTTGCCCGAATGAGTAACGTCGGCAAACTACTTGGGTTTTGTATGCGTTGGCGTGTTCAGCTCGCGCGTGCCTCCTGACCATCTTTCGAGCATTGTCTGGATTTTCATCCGATCGTGACTTAACCTGTCCAGTCGTAAGTGGTGAATACTGTGAGATGCTCTATCATCAGTTGATTAATTATTGCAGGTAAAGTACATCGTTTTTCTGTGTATCCTTCCTAAACAACTAGCATTGAATTAGACAGGCATGAAGTTTCGAATCCGCCTATTTCCGTCGAGTCAGGTGTTAGACAACCTGCTTCCTTTACTCAAGGTGGGACATTGCTTCTACGCAGCCGTTTACGTAGCTCCATGCTCAGTTCGCAATTGACCAAGCAGTGCTACAGTCCACCCTTCTGCTTCAGCTTCAAGATCCACAAATGTGTCCGCTCCGCTACATTCTGCTGCTGCTATCGCTGCTAGTGGCTATGATCGGCCTGTCACAAGCCATGACGGACCAGGAGGTCTCGGCACTCACGGAAGACGGTGAAGACGAGAAGCGCAGCGGCAAAGCCAAGAAACAGTCGACGTTCCGCACGCTCGTGGACATGCTCAACGGCAAGTATCTGTACGACGCCTACCAGATCAGCCGCGGCACCGCCATCAAGGTGGACTAAGGTTGAAGGACCAAGACCTTACGGTTCTCGACGGAGAGAGCTACAACCCCCAATAGATGATTTATATGTAGTTTTTGTTGCTGAGTACGTCGCGTGACTATGGAGGAAGGACGTGTAGAAAACTCAAGATGTCGTGGTCGAAGCCTTCGAGCGTGTAACCAAATACAACCTCCATACGGTGGCAGTTCTTAACTTGCATACAATCGACAATTGTCATCAGAGTACTCGACAAAAGCAGCATATATTCCTCGTCTACGGACGGTTGCAGACGTTGCCCGAGTTCATGACGAGCGGTTCGCTGGCCGACTTCTCCGTGAGTGGCGTGATCTCCTCGTCCTTGCGCATAGCCTGGCGCTGTGGGTCCGTAAGCTTCACCTCGAAGCGGGGCGTCTCGGTGCCCTCCTGCTTCGCTCGACCTTGTACGATGTGGTGCAGCAGCATGCCTTCAGCTTCGTCAATCCCCTTCACCAGTCCGTCCAGCTGCTCACGGTCGCTCACGTCGCGATTGGCCACAAAGTTCTCACGCAGTGCATTACGAGCCTGTTGCAGTGCATATTCATCCCCACGGAAAGCTTGGCGACTCGCACGCAGTAGACGACGATAACCTCCGAGAACCTGCACTCGTGCGTTCATAGTAAATTCTGCGGCCATCAATTCAAGACGTCACTACTCCGAAGGAGTATAGTGACGTACAGTCATTAAATCGAAGGATATATAGTGACCGTGATTCCCTCGGTTGAATGCCTTCCTCTGTCACAATCTTTTACTCATGACGCCATCAATTAGCCTCTCATTCGCCATCTTGACTTGTGAACGATGGACGTGTTGCTGGACCTCGTGGGCGGCGACTTCCGCGTGCTGCTGGGCGTGGCTCTAGTAGCTGGAACAACGATCCTGCTGCTTCTATCACGTCTCACGCCGCGTGATGCGCCGCTCGTGACGCTGCAGCCGCCCGCAACACCTGGAGACTCTCCCCTACCGTCCACCTGCCGCTTGTCGAGAAGGAGAAGCTCTCGCACGACACGCGCCGCTTCCGCTTCGCTCTGCCGTCTTCGCAGCATGTTCTGGGGCTTCCTGTGGGTCAACACATCTCGCTACGGTACACGGACGAGAACGAGAAGCTCGTGATGCGCTCGTACACTCCTGTGAGCTCGGACGACTCCAAGGGATACGTGGACCTCGTGGTGAAAGTGTACTTCAAGAACGTGCACCCCAAGTTCCCAGATGGAGGCAAGATGAGTCAGCATCTGGAGAGTCTGGCTATTGGAGACACTATTGAAGTGTCAGGACCCAAGGGAAAGCTCACGTACGTGGGTAAAGGAGAGATCCACATCAAACATCGTGTTCGGGATGTGGTGCCTGAGATCCGCAAGGCTTCCAAGATCGGGATGATTGCTGGAGGAACCGGTATTACCCCCATGTTGCAGGTGGTACGTCGTGCACTGCAGGACCCTGAGGACAAGTCGCAGTTTTATCTGCTTTTCGCCAATCAGTCGGAGGAGGATATCTTGTGTCGTGAGGAGATTGAAGCTATGGCGGCTAAACATGACAATGTCAAGTTCTGGTACACGGTGGACCGTGCTGGAGACGGATGGCAGTACTCGAAGGGCTTCGTGTCTGCGGAGATGATCAAGAAGCACCTGCCGGAAGCTGCCTCGGACGTGCAGATCTTCATGTGCGGACCTCCGCCTATGCTCAAGTTCGCTGTGCTGCCGGCCCTCGAGGAGCTGGGCTTCACCCCGGACCAGCACTTCAGCTTCTAAGAGGTTTGGGGATTTGTAGATAGGGAACACAACATGGGAGAACAGAACTGATGACAAGGTTTATTTCTTCTTGGGCGACAGATTCCGCTGTGTCAGAGGGCTCGTGAGCCACTGTCACCTTGGTTGAGAATGCCGTTGATGCTGGAACCTAACACGTTGCCAGCGCTGCCTTCCTCGTCGGATGAATCGTTGCCACTTTCTTTGAACTTCTTCTTGAGCACACGCTTCTTCTTCTTGTCTTGTGCCATGATGACCTGGGACGACGCTCGCTTGACGCGATCGCGGCTTAGTGCTTCTTCTGTGTCGTCTAGCAGCATACCACCGTTCGCAGCTCCACCTATGTCGTCCATCTCCAGTTCTTCTGCAGTGAGACCATCGGTGCCTGGCAACGAGATACGCTGGTTGTAAGGTCGAGCAACAAGCAGATCTGAATTCAGCCCTCTGGCATGAGACTGCCGCTGTCCATCACGCTTTTCAGAGATGGCCGCCCCATTGTTGACCTAGAGGCTTCTTGCTTCTTCTGTTGCGCCATAGCGGACGCGTCCATCAAGGTCGAGCTTGGTGGGTGGGCTGCGCCTACGAGCTTGGTCTGACTAAGCAGGTGGGATAACGTGGTCTCACTCTCTTGCAATGCTTCCACAATGGTTTCGTCCGTCACGATAATAACCTGGTCGTCTTCGCGTACGCTCTCCATCTTATCCACAAGATGCTCAACTCCAGCCTTCACACCGATGAGCACCTTGGCCAACCTCTCGTACTTGAGCTTAGCACGCTCCAATTTGGTACTCGCCAGCACAAGATTCTGCTCGTGGTCGTCCACGAGCTTCCGACGGTGGCCGCCACCTGAACCGCTGTATTTGAGCTCTTCAACACGAGACTTCAGCACTGTGTGTTCTGCCTGCAACCTCTCCAACCGGGCCTGATTCTCCTTCGACAGGTTCAGCAAATTGTCTGTGGTGCTCTCCTGACTCGTGATCTTCTGAATAACTTCGTTCACGTCGCTCACGCCAGTCGCCTCCTTGATCTTACGGAAAGCGCTCTCGAAGATATCGATCTTGCTACGATGTTCTTTCTTCTCCTCACCAGCAACACCCTGCTGCATCATTGTGGCCATCAACGACGCCTTCAATTGACTTTCACCCTCAAAATTCAAGTCTCCGGGATCGCGTGATACTACAGAGCTCTTGCGTTTGTCGCGCTTGTCCAGTTTATTGGTCATCTCGAGGCGAATTTTCACGTACTGCTGCTTCTCTCGAAGCTCCTTTTCGCGATGCCGTTTTTCGTCTTCGTGTTGGCTACGTGCCTTCTCTAGTTCCATCAAAATCGTTTCCCGTGCATGCGCAGCATCTGAAGATAGCAGCACAAGTTCTTCGTAGTCGTGCTGCTTGGCAGCGAGAGCACGCTCAATAGCGGCTAGTTGGTTATCGAAGCCAATACGTTCATCCTTCAGGCGCTTCACGATCTGCTCGTACGTCTTGCGGATACTTTGCGCTTCGTTAAATTTGATCATCGCCTTGTCTAAACGATTCTCCAGCATGCGGATCTTGCGCGTCTCTGGTGTGTCCTCCAAACTCGGCTTTTTAGACTCGAGCTCGAGATCTTTCACTTCGTCCTTCAGCTCTTCCAGCAATGCCGTCTGTGACTGCACCCGATGTCTTATATCATCATGCTGTTTGCGAATTTTGTTTACCTGCTGCTTCGCCCCCGCAATTTCATCAGCTTCATCGGACAGACCACCTCCTCCTGCAGCAGATGACCCCAGAATTTGTGGAACTCCGGACCCAGTCACCGACGAGGTCGATCGCTTCAAATCTGCTAGAGCTTTACGTAAATCGCGGTTCTCATTCTTGAGTTGCCGAATGTAGTCTTTGTTGGTCTGCTTGCTGGACTCGAGGAGATCAACGTTACTTTTCCTGTCTACTTCTGTTCCACAGCATAATGCGAGCATAATGTTAGCCCACAGCAAGGCACTATTGCACCGTAAAAAGAGAAACGTACGGAGCAGTCTCATCTTGTCGCGAAGGTCTTCGACCTGCTCCTCCATACGGCTGTCATAGTCCTGTTCCATGCGCCTGAGCGCATTCTCTTGTCGAGCCTGCATCGTTGGGGGCGTCACGCGTACCTCGGTCTCTAGCCAGGGTTCATCAAGCTGCACAAGAGTTGAATGCCGATACGGCGCTTCATGCACCACTCTATATTAAAACTCGAAACCCCTTGCAGTCTCGCTTGCTGCGCCAAGTTATCATAAGCTTAGATATATTTCACGCATGCGTCCACGCATACATACGGGTACAATGAAAAGAAAGGGTTATCCGTCGTCTCAGCGATCATCTCCATCAAGTGCACCGCAAACACTTGAGTTCCGGCAAGATTTCTACACATTCAACAGAATTAAAAATGTCATGACCTGGCGAGCATAACACGACATCACATACCCCTCAGAACTTCGATGTGGCCCTGCGACAGCGAGCACCCATAAACGGACAGAGACTGCAGCTCCTTCAAAGCTGTTCCACACGTGCAAACCGAGCAGAAAGTAAGAACCAAGCACTCTAGAACGACTGAAGAGTACGATATAAAGTCTTACGAGACAGGTGACGGAGTGAAAGCGCCGAGATGCCCGTGTTGGACAAATTCAAGCATCGCAAGGCAGTCAGCGACCGGAGATAAAACAGAGACTTGGTCCGGATATTTCTAGTGAGCATCGACACCAAGCAAGTACATCCGTAGTCAGCAACAGAAACTACAGTAGTACTTCCTGTTCAACTGAGCGAGCACCCACATACCTATTTTGACTCAGATTTAGAGACGTCAATGACGTCAACCTCGAAATGATCCCCACGCCTCGGTCACCAATGCTGCCTCCACAAATGGTCAACTCTTGGAGTTTGTGCAACGACGCGAGGTGCGTGAGTCCATTATCGGTAATACTGTGAGCAACATAATAACAGTACAACAGTGAGTTGAATCCAACATCAAGCACCCTCATCTCAATCGACTTACTTTGCGCCGAACAAATCCAATCGTTCGAGCCGTGAAAGACACGACAGGTTTACCAGCGCTCTATTTGTGACCCCGGTGTATCAAGGCGAAGGATACGTAGTTCCCTCAGCTTCGCCAGTCCTGCTGTTCCAGTATCACTGACTTCAGAATTGGAAATGCCGAGTGCTTGTAGATTTTGAGCTCCGTTGCAAATTTCCAATAGCCCAGAATCTGTCAAGGCTGTTTCATCAAGTTCAAGGCGTTCAAGGTGCTTCAGGTGACCAATGAATTGGAATCCTCTGCACATCACACCAGCAAAATTGCGTGAGTACCTAAAAAAACCTTTACAACGGCCAATTTGTCTACTTCGAAGTAATAAATACCTTTTCAGGATCCGGCATTTACGGAGGTCCAACTCGTGCAAGTTGGTCAGGCATCGCAAAACGGCTGCATCCGACTCGGCAAACGCGGTGTATCCTAGAAGTAATACCTGGAGCTCAGTCCACTCGGTGGGAATTGAATGGATTCTGGTGCAGTGTCTTGCATCGAAGTACTTCAAGTTCGTCAGCGTAGAAAGCGGTACCATGCCGCCATCGGAAATATCTTGGCAGCCACGGATCACCAACACCTCCAAACTATGGATCTGGCCGATCTGCTGCATAGCTCGTTCACTATTCCAGAGACAAATAATGGCAAGCCGTGAGTCATTCTTCCACACCGCAGCGCCCAACGGATCTTTGCTTACCTTAAACGACAATTTGCAACATCCAGCTCCTTCAACTGCGGAAACGACCCAGCGAATCCTTCAAAAGAGACATCCGTCAGTTTTCGACAGCGTCCGAGACGCAGTTTCTCCAGTTCTGTCATGCTTGCCAAGTGTTTGATCCCCTTATCTGTCAATTTGCGGCAGCCACTCTACCAAAGACGCAAATCAATTCACAGTTAACCTACATACCAAAACAAATTCATATACCTTACCAGTTGCAGCGATTTCAAATGTTCTAGCCCGCTTAACGTCTTGATGCAACCGTCATCCACATTGATGCACCCCGACAAGTCGAGCGCCGTCAATTTCGTCGAGAACTTGATCATTTTAATCGACTCTCGTGTCAAACCTGTGCATCCTCGAAAAACTGCAGCCACAAGCTCCGGAAACTTCACCACTGAGTGCTCCCACTCCGAGCCCAACTGCTGTAAATGAATACACCCCGACACATCAATGCTCTTCAATTGCTGTAAAGTCTTCTCCGGTACATCATCAAACCACGAGTCCTCAATCTCCTGTTGGTCGGCCAAGTTCCACTCCAGCAAAAGGTAGGGCGATAGAGCCTGGAACTGGGGTTTATCCAGCACATGGTGTCGTTTGAGCCACTGCAAGACACTAACAGCGAGTTCCGGCGGTAGAACAGCTTGTAGTGCATCTCGTTGGTGTACCAATAACTGGGCACACAGACTACGTACACTCAGTTCCAGTAGAGTGAGTGGGGTGAATCCACGGGAGTCTTCCGCCAGTGTTCACCCACGTAGGGCGTTGTAGAACCGGTAGAGTGGAGCGTCTTGGGAGGCTTCTGGTCGTGGTTTTTGGTCTTGTTCTTGCAGCGTTTGGCTCGAGATTGGGGCTTGGAGACGAACGGGAAGGGGAACGAGACGTAATTGACTAGGGATTGGCCTACAGAGGACGAGGAAGAAGAGGAAGAAGACGAGGAGGCAGCTAAAGGAGTGGGGACGTAGAACTGGTTCAAGTTGGCGCTCATGGCGGCCGCAGAGACGCGAGGAAGCGACAACAAAGGGTCTTCCAGGTGCTGGTACCGACAGCACGCGACGCCCATTAGGATTTTAACTGAATGAAGCTGAATGACTTGCGCTTTGTAAGAAGCAGCTTCAACCAGATTTACCACTTCAACTAGATTTACCACTTCAACTACGGTATACTGATAGATGAGGTATGATGTAAGGAAGGTTGATAACATATTGCAGGTTGATAAACATAGTGTTAAGGCGGTATGGTACCGGTACATGTGGTACACGATGGATTATGATAGGGTGTGGGCTCATGTCTTTACGCCTTCACCTAAGTATAGATTCTCGCTAAGTACGACTCCAAAAAATGACACGCCACTTCAGTATCAACCGCTTCAAGAACAAGTTAATGGTGTCTCGAGTTCCCGGTTCCCCGCCTCTACCACGCGTAGCGACGCCCTTCGGCTACGGGTCGCTGCACGACGAAGAAGAAGAGCCACAGAGCGCTGCGTCTCCCGAAGGAACGACTTCCGACGCGCGTCAGGGCTTCGCGCACGTCGAATTCCCGTGGGGACACGCCTACGTACACTCCGATTTAGTGGCGACTGTGCCCGTGTTCACGTTCTACGCTCTATCCAAGACGCAGCACGTCAAGTTTTCGCTGCCTTTTGCACTCACGAGTTCAGGTCAGGAGATGGTGGACGCTGTGCGTCACCGACTGGAGCTGGGGCCCAATATCGCCGTCGCACTGGTACAGACAGACTCGGTCTGTAAGCACGAGATCCAGCCACAGCTCAAGCTGGGCGAGTCTACTATTGGAGCAGGATCAGAACACCCTGTTCTGGTATTGCAGACGCCCAGAGTGCAGTTCGACACGAAGAAGAGCTCGTTCTACTTGTTGCTACAGGAAGACGCTACACGTGCCGTGCAGGTGGCTAAAGGCTGCGGATCTATACTGGGCAACTGTGAAGTGGCGTGCGGTATTAAGTACTGGGAAGTGCAGTTGCAGAGTGCACGTGAAGGAGACGGAGTGTTTATTGGTGTGGCAGCGGCCGACGTGCCGCTGAACAGCAGTATCTTGAGTCGAGGCATCTTCTGGGGCATCTCGTGTGCTACCGGACACAAGTTCCATGATACGATTGAGTACTATGCAGATCCGTGTAAAGATGGAGACGTGGTGGGCGTTCTGTTGGATATGGAGTACGGACGACTGAGCTTTTACGTGAATGGACGGAATCTCGGCGTCGCGTTTAGTGGGATTCAAGCCAAGCGGCTGTGCCCAGTGTTCTCACTTACGTTCATCGGACAGAACATCAAACTGCTGCCTACGGCATCGCCTCCGATGCCGTAGCGCGCACTCGTGAATGTTCGCCATTATCTACTCCCGTTAAGGCTCTCGGGACTCGAATGAGTCCATACATACCCTCAACTCATAAAATACCAAACCAAAGCCGTACGCGTTGTACATTAGTCAAGTGAATCATTCCGGTGTTGGAGGACAATGAACGCGACGCTATTACATGAAATTGCATCCAAGAACTTTGAGCCTCATCAATTGATTCGCCTTACAGCTTTCGACGTTTTCTCATACACAACCTTCTCGCTGAATCAGTCGTACAGCTTGCCGTCAGGACCCATAACGCCCTCGCTACTTGCGAGGTTGCATTGACGAAACAGTCTCTTCTCCTCCGGTCCAAAGGCACCAACAACAGAATGAATCACTCCTTGGTTGTTGAACAGCACCAAGTCTCCTTCTTCCCACTCATGGGCGTACACGTACTTGGGTGCGATTGCTGGACGCTGCAGACGATGCACCAACTCACGCACTTCTTCCAGATCGGTCATCTTGCCCCCGTCCGGAAGATGAATGGCACGAATAGCGCTCGGGTGGATCTGAAGTGCCAGCTTGCCGGTCACTGGGTTTTCCAACACATGGGTAGGATCTTGATGTCCTTCTTGTCAATTGGTGGCAGTTGGTCCAGTGGCAGTTCAAGTCCATCAGACACCATCCCAAGTCCATCTGAACGCGAGCGAACAGGCGACATCCATACGTACGGGTGCGGAGCATACTCGACCTTGGCACCACGCACAAACTCCTTGTCTTCATCAGACAACAACGCGTACATTTTCTGCCCTGACACAAATGCAGTGGTGCCCAGTGACACATCAAGCTCGTCACCCGTTCCGTCGTCGTAACGGAGAGTTTGGCGCCGACCTGCCGGTACTTTCACAGCTAGTAGAGTCGTCACCTTGGGCGGGTTGAGTGCGTACAGTGCAGCATCAATGTGCCAGCGGTAGAACCGCGTGAAGTCGAGGTCGTCTTTCTCGGGGATTGCCGTCTTGTGGAACACCTTGTGGTGTGGATGTTTGAGTGTGAAGTCCTTGAGTCCTTCGTACTCGTCGTAGTGTCCGTGTCCAATAATTTGAACTTGAGGCTGGTGAGGGACTGTCTTGAGGTCTGGATGCAGTACCGAGCGCTTGACGTCGAGCGTCTTGCCGTGGCCGTAAGTGGACGACGCAGGATCGAAGCGTTGGGTCAGTCCGTACTGCGCACGAGCAGAGACACCCTGTTGGTTCTTGAGCACCACGATGTGTGAATTGTAGAGAGTGTTGCGAATAACTTGGAAATCCTTGTCGCTGAGGTTTTCCAGGTCTGCGTTGGTGATGACAGCGCCGAAATCGACAGCGGAGTCCTCGGGCGCTTGTATCGGCGTCACTTGGATCGTATGCACAGTCATTTTGAAGGTTTGGTTAGATTGAAAAAGCACTTGGGTGGTGGAATGCGAATTGCAAAGTGCTTGATCACTTTGATCGCAACCGACGGAACAGTTTCTCATCCATTGAAAACACGTCACCGTTGGGGTGACGCGCGACGACGTAACTGCTTCGCATTCACAGCGAACCGTCCCATGCAAAACTTCAACGCCCTGGATCCTGGATACACAAAAGTTGAGCAGAGTTCACTCAATGTGGAAAAATAGACCACTGGAAAACACCTTTCAAAGCGGACACGGATCCTCACAACAGATTGCTGCCAATCACGCGCGCAGGAACCCTGACCCAGTAAGGCGCATTATTCTCATTGGACACCTAGCATGCTTGCTGATACGTGCTCATTTCCTCTTCTTGGCAAGAAGTTCTTGTCTCCGCATCAAGCCCCCCATAATAGCAATGACTACCAAGTACAGCGTCGCCACCTTCGCCGCTGGCTGCTTCTGGGGCGTGCAGCGCGCCTTCGACCGCGTCCCGGGCGTAGTTGAGACGACGGTGGGCTACGCGCAAGGAACGACCGACAATCCAACATACAAGACAGTGGTCACGGGTCGTACGAACCATGCCGAGTCCATCAAGATCGTCTTTGACGAAAGTCAGGTGTCCTATGACGAACTGCTCAAGGTATTCTGGACCATCCACGACCCCACGTCTCTCAACCGCCAGGAGGAGGACAGCGGCACACAGTACCGCACTGGTATCTATTACCAGAACGAGGAGCAGCACCAGGCCGCGTTGGCGTCCAAGGAAGAACACCAGAAGACACTGAACAAGCCTATCGTGACGGAGATTGAGGAGGCCAAACACTTCTGGGATGCTGAAGAGGCCCACCAGAAGTACCTGGAGAACGGCGGCTGCTGCTCGGACAAGGGATCCGATGTCCAGTGTGGTGCTTAAGCACGGCTAGCACTCATATACAGCCTTTGGTAGGAGAGTCTAGCATCTAATAAATGCGTACATGGACTTGTATGGCGACGCTACTATAATGAAAAGAAAAAATATACTGGGGGTCCATACAGTAATCTGCTTCCTCAGCGAACACCTGATATATATAATGAATACAAGTATATTTGATGTGAAAGCCTTCCCTGTATCGTCCACCTTTCTGTCTCCACATACAATTTGAAAGGTTATTTAGTTTTGGGTGTTCTCTGAGGAAGCAGATCACTGTACGTATTTCTGGGGCTTGACCCGCAACCGATCGGCACCACTTCTCACCGGATTGTACCACTTTCCACCTCTTTTTGACCCGGTTGGTGACCAAAACTACCACCCCGGTATTCAGTTCACAACGACTATCTACACAAAGTCTGTCAAACAAACAGCGCAGACGTCGCGAACCCTTGGACACAGAAGCAAGGAGGAGCAGATGAAAATACTTCCGATTTGAAAAGATTCACTAGCATACAAGGTAATGCCACCAATCAATGGGACATCGTCACTTACCAAGCGTTCGTCAAGTAGCACCATAATACTGGAGGCCATCACCAACGAAGCAGGTTTAGGCACTTACGTAAAGGAGAAATCTACTGTAAAAAATTGATGATCGCAGCTAGCATCTCGGGAAACTAGAGTCATAAATTGCAGGATGCTTGCGTGCCACGATGCAACCTCATCTAAGTGTCGTGAATATCCTGGTTGTGTGTTAATCTTTACGCGCTACTAAGCCTCGTGCAGCTAGCACTTCTACCTTTATCCGTGATAACATTACGCCTTGATAGCATGTCGACGGCGGCACACGAAGAAGGCAATGACCACCACAAGCACCACGCCTACACGCGAGTCCGAGATGGTGGAGCCCTCCTCGCCCCAGTAGATGGGGATCACCGCCTCCGTCGGCAGCGTCGGGTACAGCACGTCGCTCATGGCGAACGAGCTGTTGCTGGTGGACGGCGACAGCGCGTACGACGCCATTAGCCGATTGTACGCGCGCACGGAGCGGCCCGTGCCACCCTCGACGTCCAGGAACGTCTCGTACTTTTCCGAGTACGCGCTCTGCAGAGCACCAGCGCTGTCGCACAGTGTGTCTTGCACGCCGTCGGTCATAGTTATTTCCACATTCAACCAGAAGACGCCTATTTCGTCTGAGCAGAGCTGTTGCCGAATCTTTAAAGTCTATCATGACGTTGTGCAGCACCAAGCAAGCAACAATTATTCGCACCGATGCATTTGTCGAGTGCTCTTCAAGTGGCTTCTTCAAAATTCAAAACCTTTCCTTCAGTAGACCGAACGCTCCTTCTATAGCCATGCGTGTGGACGATAAATTGAAGTTGAATCTTGCTTGTCGACGCGTGAGAGTCCCACCCGCATCCTTCTCGCAAAAGGTGTCATAACCACAGGTGCTACTCCATACCCAGAATCGGCTAGCACGTGGTATCCACTTGGCAGAAGATGGTCGATGTTTCGACCGAAACTTGAATGTTGGAAAATCTTGGCATCGCTCCAAGATCCTGGACGGATGTCGAAGGAGATAAACCGCTTGCGATGATCACAAACAGCTTGCACATTCACAGAAGGGAACCCTAGGTATTAACATTGTAAATGCAAGTGTCATTTTTCTGAAAATAATACTTCAAAATAAATATGCGTACCTTTGCGATTGTACCAGCCCTCAAAATCTCGTGGGCGGTTAATTGCAATCAGAGTTCCATCCATGGCACCACAACAAAACGGAAATCCGCGTACTTGACGAAAGCCTTCAACAATGATTTCCCAGTCGTTGTCGGTCTGAGGTAACTTAATGCACGTAGACCTCATGGCTGCTAGTACACGAACAATCACATTAACATTAACAATACACCATGCTTTTGACACACCAAATGCTTGAGCAGTTTCCCTAAAACCACCACTAGAACCTAGATGGAACAATGTACACGCTACAGCTCTTTCAAAAGAATACTTCTTGTAAGGTTTTAATGCAATGTGACCCTGAAGCATACAGCACAGTTTACGAAATGAAGTCTGAGAGCAGCGCAGGTGACGACAAAACCAAGCATTGTAGCAAGCATTATCCAACATAGATTCGAATGCAATAGCTGACTCGAAAGTAAATACGTTGACAGGTGTATTTCTGTGCAGCATCAACACACACGCCAGCGCAACACTTGCAGCAACGGTTTGCACTGCAAGCGCAGCTAGCTGCGGAGGATGTGGCATGTTCAAAAGCACGGTGGTTATAAATGGTTGTAAGCCAACCCTAGATGCACCTCAGAACCTGGGAACCAGGTCATGTCTCGAGTTCTCGGGTTTTGGAATGTAACCCTAGACGTAATTGAAACGAACCAATCATATAACATTTCAACCCTACACCTAAGTTCAACACCAGACCCACAACCAGCACCAGCCAGCGCGACCAGCCCTAATGCTTGCCTGTGTTTCCGTTGAAAGGCTTCCTCATTTGCCGCGAAATGCAAATCATACAGGTTGCGAAAAAGGAGCTGTACTGAGACACCATCCAGCTTTGCATCTTGAGCATATTTTATCGCATTTTGAGTGACATGAAACCAGCACATCAAAACAGGACTGTCTGGCAGCACGCGGACACACGCCTTGCACTGGGCTTTGTCCGCATCCATCATAATGAAATCAGGTGCAAAGGGAACGTGAAATTCCTTTAAAAATGCAAAGCACCACGAAATATCCACTCCTCTGCGTTGCGAAGTACAAAAGTACACAACAGGTAGAAATCGACCGCTACGATCAGAAATTCCAAATACAAAGACAGGATACTTCTGCTTAACGATACGGTGAGTGATTCCAAGTGCATCACAGTTGTGATATTTGCATTCTCTTGTACTTCAACATACCGCTCGAGAAGCAACATGCTCGTTAATCCAATTCGAAAAGGCTTCGCCTCTGATCCAGTGCCAATCGCATGCTTGATGATGCCATTATCAAGTTTTGAATCACAGAAAACCAACAGCGATCCACGATCACGAGATCTATCACTCAAATCGTACATGGACCGCCTGCAAATGGCAAGCCCAGGCGCCATACGGTCTGGCTTGTTTTTCTGCTTCCAGGCCTTAACATAATTCTGCACCTTACAAAGCTCGGGCACAGGTTCAGAGATGCGTCGCGCTCTAACCTCGCGACTCAAAAACGAATACGCTAACTGCGCAATCATGGAAGGCGTGTCTTCAAGCTTGGCGTCGATGTAGACTTTCATATCGTGAGTCAGTTTAGCTTCTACGGGTGACGGCGGGGCACCTACCTCCATTGAGTGTTCGCCTTGACCATAAACGATAGTAAAATCTTCTTCTTGACACTTCAGCACCTTGTAGCGGGCTCGATAGGGTTCACCAGTGATTGCACAACGCTGAGATGCGCATTTAGTCATCTTACATCTCATTTCATGCCAATTCGTAGCTAAATTGTCTTCTTCGCGATCAACGTGGTTCATAGTGCCGTGAAGTAGATCGTTTTTATGCTTGGTGAAGCGAGGGAGTTGCGCCTTGAAGTCACTGTACGAAATTTCACTACTCGACCTCCAGAGTTCCTGCCACGGACGGCGTACGCGGCGCCCGTCATCGTCTTGCTCCATGAAAGTGATCGTAAGTGTAGGTTTCACAAAATACAAGTACTTTGTTTATTTAGTTTGTTGTGTGGATCAGCTAGTGGTTTCGCTCTCACTTATAGTGGTTTCGTCCTAACTTGAAGTGCCGCGTTCTCTTTTATAGTGTCGCGTTCTTTTTGTCGTGAGTGGGCCGTTTGATTTTGTTGGTGCCTGCATCTTTTTGTTTAGTGACGAGATCCGACTTTCAGTTTTCACAATCCGATTCGATAGTAAGCAAAGCAGTCCTCAGAAGCAAGGTAAACTGTAACGGGGTACAAACAACGACGGAAAAGACGACCTTGACAGGTGTTAACATTGATAGTATAGAAAATATAACGTGGGAGACTGAAAAGACGACGTCAGATATAATGCATTCGGATTGGTTATTATTAAATTTCAATATCACATCAAAAACAAAAACAAAACGAACTAACAGTAATAAAATAAGGCAAGCGTAGCAAGTGAAAGTGCGTCTCTCTTCTGTTTGAGGGTGTAGCAAGCTTGCTTTCCCATTTAAAAATGAGAGCATGCCGAGCTTTCCCACACCCGGACTATCGTCTGTCACCAGTCATTTTATTAGAGTCCACAACTTTTATTGATTGGCTAAAATTAATGTATGGACGACAAAAACATTACTAAACGAAGTCGTCTTTTGTGTCGTACGTATTTTTCCGTCGTTATTTGTACACCGACGTGTACCCAAGTTACATAAAGAGTGACATCCGGTACCATGTACCATGGACGCTCTTTAGCTTTTACTATAAATGACTTAGAGTTTGTATGCTGCAAGCTTAACTCAGCTATAAAATATATTCAGTCTTTATCTTGCTATCTAACCCGCAAACAGTTCCCTTATGACGGGAACTGTGAACTTATCGTTCACTGAGAGCCTTTGCTCTCTTAGGCTTCCTCAAGACAAGGTGCTGTGTGACCCCGTCACACTCGGTGGCACTTGTAGTCAATCTCGCACCTACGCGGGTAGATTGAACTACCTGATCCTCTGTGGTCTCAAGGAGTGAGTCACGATGGACCGCAGTGAGTTTAAGCTTAGTGAAAGGTTGATGGTGTAATACATGGCCTCATAATAAGCACACGTTTTACTTCATTAAGTTTACGTTGCTTCTCAAAGTAGCGCGCTTGACGCCTTTGGGGCCCGTTTTGATAATGTGTGATGAATTTGGGGCCTTTTTGATAATGATCCACGTGTCAAACGCAGCGATGACTGCAACTCCCTCACGTCGTCACTCTGCAGCGCGATGACTAAGTCCAGCGCCACTTTGAGGCACACGGCGACGGCAAACGCGTCGGCTGCATCGAGTGCATGTAGCTGCGGTAGTGTCTCGCTGCTGGCGCTGCCGGACGTGGATGAGTGGACGGCCATGTCGACGACACAGAGGAAGGTCTTGATCTATAAGGATGCGCGGAGTTGGAGCTGATGCAGCAGAGATGGACTTGCTCGGAGGAGGCAAGCATTGGCGGAAACGGCAACTATGAAAATGAAGTTCACGAAGTTAATGTCATTGTGTTACACCTGAGCAAAATATTGATCTAACCTGATCGGTTCTATCATATTCGACTGTCGTTTGTGCTTTTTGGTTGTCTGCAGTACGGATTTCTTGTCAACTCACCACACCTCTTCTTTCGCTGGCTACAACTAGGACAAGAAATCTCTCTGCGTTTTCGTACTTGGGCAACTTGTGACGGGGTCACACAAGCACCTTGCTTGAGGAAGCGTAGCTTCAAGAGTATACAAAATCTTAGTGAACGGCAGTTGACGAGCTCCTGGTCTGCGGGAGCTGAGTGGCTAGAATTGCGTAGTTTAAAGACTGAGTGTATTTATAGGTGTACCTTAAATACAATTTCTAACTAACCTATAGTTTATCTTATATGTAATATGAACTGCTGGCTGTGACACGTCGGTGACGTGGCCATGGTGTGTCCCACCCCATTTGTGACGCGAAGTCGATGTGCATCCATCTCAGAAGAGTGACTCGGTCAGTAGTAGCCTAGTAGCCCCGCTACATCCTCCCCGCTTAGGATAAGACCTTATCAGCCAATCGGGAGCGAGAAAATGTGTCCCAACTGTTCCCAAGGTCGAATTCAATCAACAGTTGAGCACCACGGTTGGCTGCTCTTTCGGGGTGCTTGGCATTCCCCAAGTACTCCCTGGCCTCCAAATCGGCCCATGCAGCATGCCCTCGAAGTAGACACGCCACGGCACCAAAGCGCCACCCAAGATAAAGACCTCTCTGTCAAAGTCCAAGCCGGCTAAGCCTCACGGCAATGCCTAGGCTCTTGATGAAGCCGTCGAGGTGGCAACTCGGGCTGCGGGTTTGCCACTGCGAAGTCGGTCGCGACCGGTGTTGCCCGACAACAGGCCGAATTCTCGGTTTGTCTATAGGGACCACAGTTCCGGTGGCTCCATCGATGCCGAGCTTAATGCTCTGGGCAAGTACTCAGGCGATGAGGCTGACCTGGACGACAATCCATCCTCGCCCAAGGGTAGTGAGCGCGGAGAGGACGACGAGTCCAAACCTGCTGCTGCTGTTGGTGCTGTAGCACGGGCGAAAGCCGCCGCGGACGACGCTGGTGATGGCGACGTCGAAGAGGCTTCGGCTCCCAAGAACCTGACTCTGTCGGAGGGTCATGAACGCGCGCGTGTCATTCTGGACGAGCGCGCCGCAACCAAGAAGCGTGTTGCTTCTCATTCACCTCCCCAAGAGGTGACCACGGCGGAGAAAGAACCGCCGTTGTTCGATTTTTCGTCCAATTCCGAAGAAGAGGACGGACAGGTTCACAGGCCTGAGGTTGTTGTTAACGCTCTTGATGAACAACAGGAGTGCCTTGCGGCTGCTCGCCTGCGAGACACTTTGCGTGCCTAGTCTGAATGAGCGAACGATGATGCTTAAGAGTATGGGCGAGTGTTGTCGCTAGGGATTACCATTGTGCAAGAGACTTTCATGACGACCATGGCGGCCTCGATCCGTCTTCCGGCTCCGGGGCAGGCTTTGGTAATGATGAATGTCATTGGTGACATCGAGAAGGGTGCGACGGTTTTAGTTGAAGGCTCTTTAGGCGTGCCGCCTAACCTGTGTGTGGCCCGCTCTCTCGGAACAGTCGAGGACAATAAGGTCATAGTGGAGATATGCAACGCCTCCACCGACGAGTACTGATTTGGTATTTTATGAAAAATTGTTTTTTATAACCAACTGGTTAGTTATTTTGGTCTTTTTGGTCTTAAATGATTTGTTTAAAGGGAAAATTCCAAAGGGGGACTCAAATCGAAAAACATTTTCAAAGGGGACTCGATAATTAAAAACTAACGTTAGGATAGCTTTTACTCACAGATAAATCGTCGCTGGACGGCACGCAATGTACGAGAAGAACATTATTCATTACTTCGAAGTAGGACAGAGTTGATAGTACCGGATATTCCACGACAGCAGCAGCGTCATGCTTATCCCCTCTCCATCAGGTACATGCCTCAGCGTACTTCGTCTAACAGGCCGGGCAAGGACCCGCCCGCACCGCATAATGCTCATCATCCCGTTACATAGGTATCTCACGCCGTTGAGCGCGTGCCGTCCAGCGACGATTTCTCAGGCTGAGTACTGTAGAAGCTAGCTTTTTAATTATCGAGTCCCCCTTTGAAAATGTTTTTCGATTTGAGTCCCCTTTGGAATTTTCCCTTGTTTAAATACCCCTTAAACTCACCGTTTGTCGTTGAAGCACCTATTTGATGTGTTGGCCCACACTGATCGCCCGTTGCGATTGGTTAAAAAATCTACACCTCAGTAAAAACCGATATAAAACGTTTCTTTTGTCAAATTTTTGGCGATAAAAAACCAACCAATCTATTGTACAAGCACTACTGGACCCAGTATTGCGGCGGTGGTAGCACCGAGTCGGATCCAGAACTACGATCATCGGAGTCGAGTACTCCTACAACATCAAACGCTCGTACAACCCAGGACCTGGAAGTACGACCGCAAACTCATGGTGGCGCGCCACGATCTCCTTTTCAAGGCATATCTCATTTCCTTCCTCTGGAGCTGCAACAAGACCATGTCACAAGTTTGTCGACGCGTACAAGGTGACTGGTGGCGGTGAACGATTACCCCGCGGCCACGAGTACCCGTACGACGGCAACAAGTACATGAACAGCGAGTATCCGTACGGCGGCGGCAAGGAGTACCCATACGAGGGCAACGGGTACCGGTACATGTACGGCAGCGGCAACGAATACCTGTACGTGCGGCGGGATTGAGTACCCGTTTGACGGCGACGGGTACTGGTTCATGTACGGCGGGAAATTGTTTCACCTGATGAAAATTAAGACCTAAGCTTTATGAATGAAGCAATGAGTATATTAGTATTGATCTTGGGCTCTTAAAATCTTGCTACAATTTGTCGTGTCTATGAAATATCAATGAAAGTAAAAGCGATGGCATGACGGCTAGTGCTGGCCAGCGTTGCCGTATTGACCTCGTCTTCACTGTTCGGACTCAAGCTTGTTTCTGCAGCGCCTAACCACTCGTCTTCTTATACTTGGAAAGCCGATATAACTGTTCGGCCAACTTGAGCATCAGCATTTCGCACGCCTAAAGCAATTTCAAAGTAACCTATAGTTTGTTGTATATTTAATATGAACCGTTGGCTGTGGCACGTTCCACACCATAAGTGACGTGGAGTCGATGTGTTTCCATCTTAGAAGAGTGACCCCGTCACTCTTCTAGTAGCCCTCCCCACTTAGGATTATACTTTATTAACCAATCGGGAGCGAGAAGATGTTCCCAACATTTCCGAGGTAGACTTCAATCGACAGTTTAGAGCCCCGGTTGGCGGCTCTTTCGGGGGTGCTCGGTATTCCCTAAGTACTCACTGGCCTCCGCATTGACTCGTGCAGCATCCCCACAAAGAAGACTCAAAGCCCCTTCCAGGACTAAGACCTCGTGGTCGAAGTCCAATCCTGTCCAGCTTGAGATGGCGACCCGGGCTGAGGGTTCGCCGAGGAGAAGTCGGTCGTGATCGATGTCGCACGACGACAATCCGTCATCGCCCAAGGGCGGAGAGCGTGGCAAGAACAACGAGTCCAAGCCTGATGTTGCTGTTGGTGATGGAGCACTGGCGAATGCCACTGCGAACGAGCTAGTGACGGCGACGTCGAGGAGGCTTCGCCATCCAAGAACCTGACTCTGTCACAGAGTCGTGACGCGCGTGTCATTCGCCGCGACCAAGAAGCGTGCTGATTCATAGTCACCTCTCCAAGAGGTGACCTCGGCAGAAAAAGAACCGCCGTTGTTCGACCCTTCGTCCAATTCCGAGGAAGAGGACGGGCAGGTTCACGTGTCTGAGGTTGTTGTCACCGCTCTTGATGAACAGTAGGAGCGCCTTGCGACTGCTCGTCTGTGAGGATCCTTGCGTGCCAAGTCTCTGTAATTGAAGGGCTATTTCCCGCCCGATGCGAACAAGGGGTCCCCGTTGTTCTTGGAGCAACTCGTGGCTCCGCGTGGCCTGATCGGAGGGCGAACTTCCAAAGGCGCTTTGAGCCGATCTTGGTGTAGTTCCACCCGTTACTTCACACTGACTTAGAGGGTGCAAGGTGTTGGCACTACACCGATCGCCGCTTAAGGAGTTCACCAGCTTTCGCCATAAGGCTGAGAACAAGGGTGGGCTTGCGCCGGTCTCGGTTTATTCTTGGGTACAACCCATGAACACCTTGACGAGTGCTCAGGCGGAGGCCCTCTTCTGGAAGTGGCTCGTGCTTCGGGGTTACACCCTTCCGGAGATTGACCGCCTCAAGGGCGAACATAGCATGTCCGCCATTCTCGATCAGCGTTACTTTCTGATCGCGTTCGCTCACCTAGAGGACCTCCAGCGTGAAGCCAACATCAGCGCTCATGACGAGCGCGAGTATAGCGCTGCAGCTGCCGTCGCTAACCGTCGCATTCGGCCAAGAATGTCAGGACTTGCCGTCGGGTCTGTTCCCAAATCTCGACTGCCTTCGGGCAGCCAATCTAGAACCGTTCAATCGGTTCCCATGAGTTCTGTTACGAGGGATAACTACGCACCTTACCAAGGGTTGGAGTTTCCCTTGGCGGTGTCACTCGCGAAAAGCCTACTCAACGTGGTAGTGAGTCTCCTCGTTACGATCTAGGAGGGCTGACGGAGGCCTCGCACGCGTTCGAGTACGAGCCTCCGGCGCAACAGGGGGCGCCCCAATACCTGACGGGATCCAGGGACTCGTCTGTGTTTGTTCAGCAAGACGATATCCACGGTATTTGCGGTTGGGTGGACACCTTTGAAATCGTTTTGGGTCTCGGTCCCAGGTGACAGACTGCTGCGCAGTCCAGGAAGCGCGGGGCTCTCGAGGCCCTGCAAGATTCCATGGTGGACATTCGCCACGTAGTGGGCGACATACACGAGCGTGTGGACCGTCGGATGACCGAGCTTGATCGTGACAATCTCCGCGGGGAGATTGCCGAGCTCTGACGCGAGTTGAACTCGCGTCCTCCTCGGGAGACTCATTTTCGAGATCAGACTCAGTCCCAGCCTCAGACACAGGCTTATGCGCCTTTCGTGTGGTGGGAGCCTGTCATATCCGGAATCGGCCCCGACAACTGAGATCCCGTCTCGTTTCGTGGAGATGACGTCGCCCTTGCAGCGATCTCCGCCTCTTCCGCGTGAGAGCCGTCGTCTTGAGGGTCGTGATACCTCTTCAGACGACCAACATAAAACTCGGGTCATCAACTTAGGTAAGTCGATCGTTTAGGCCACAACATGCCTCGCCAGGACCGTAAAATGTCCAATGAAGCGGTGCTTCAGTTTGTTGCCACCAACGGAGCTACCAGGTTTAGCGATAAGTTCCTAGTGTCAAGTAGGACTAAGTCACCCACATTAATACGTTAATGTTTCCTCTTCCGTGGTTGTCAGAGTACTCTTTTTGTTTATCTTGAATATCATCCCTAACCCAACCTATGATATTAAGCCTATCATCGGCAAAGGTCTTCAATGGATTTCGCAATGAGACCGGTGTCACGTCCGACACTTGGGAGGAAAGAGCTTTCCGAGCCCCCTACTTACGATGGAAGTCGCAGAGCTTCCCGCAGTGTCACAGGCACTTGGGGCTACCGCAGTCAGTTCAGGTAGAACGGGGTAAACCCGGTCGATGCGTGGACCGCGTTGTTGAGCGCAAAGTCAACCATATGCAGGCTGTCCGACCCAGTGCCCGGAGAGTCCGCACATACACTCCGAAGCGAGTCTTTTAGGACGCGGTTAATCCGCTCCGTTTGGCCATCCGTCTGGGGATGGTCCGCGGTTGACATTAAAAGTCTGGTTCCGAGTAATTGGAACAGGGTCTTCCAAAACCCGACTGTGAATAGCGGGTCTCGATCGGAGACAATGGCCACTGGGAGACCATGATAGCGGAACACGTCACTGAGGAACAGCTTTGCAGTCTGTTCCCCTGTCACCGTATCGGGGACTGGAGCGAGATGTATCATCTTGCTCAGAGGGCAGACAAACACCAGGATGCCGGTGTTGCCTTGGGCGTCAGCCGATAGTCTGAAGACGAAGTCAAGGACCATTGATTTCCAGCAGTCCGCCGGGACAGGCAGACTCTGAAGAGGAGCCGAAGCGTGACCCGAGGGCTTCACACGCTGACATGTTTCGCATGCCTTAACGTACATGGCGACCCACTTGTACATGTGAGCCCACCAGAAGTGCGTCGACATGTCTTTTTCAGATCCTCGTCGTTCGCAACGACTACCTTAGGAGGGTCGGCTGGGTCCACGCGGAAGTAGATCAGTCCGTCTGACCACTCACAGCAGTGTAGGGGCGAACGCTGCCTCGGCGAGAGCCACGTTAGCTTGACCTACAGAGGTAGCAGACGATAGGCACAAGCGTCTCGTCGACCAGATACGACATGCGTATCCGATCATAAAGATCACTGGTGGCTCGCGTAATGTGAGCCAGTTCGTAGTATGAACGACGTGACATCGCGTCGGCAAGCTAGCTTGCCTGCGGAAGTTGTATTCCGTGAAGAACGACAGCCATCTTGTCATTCGCTGTGAAAGGTACGTCGGATTGGACGCCGTCCGCAAGGACGAGTGATCGGTGTAGATCACAAAGGGTGTTGAGCCCAGAAGATGCACCCGGAACTTCACTAGGCGTACTTCATTGCGAGGAGCTCCTTGTCGAGCACAGGATAATTAATCTCGGCTGCTTTAAGCTGCCTTGACTGGAACGAGATAACTCGCTCGTGCTCGTCGTTTTGCAGCAGCTTGCAACCGATTGCATTGTCGGATGCGTTACAGACGACTCTGGACTGTTTCGTCTCGTCCGGCAGAGCCAGGACCGGCGCGCACTGATGGCTCGCCTTGACGTTGTCATACGCGTCCTGGTGCTGGCTTTCTCAGCGCCACTCAATGTCCTTGTTTAACAGAACGGACAAGGTCTTTGCCAAGCTTACCCGGCGTAGACCGCACTGTATTTGTTCAAGTAGTTAGCCAAACGCAGCCACCTACGCAGATCATTTCGGGACCTTGGCGTCGGCCAGGCTAAGACGGCTCGGACCTTCTCGGGATCAGCGACTTCGCAATCGGCTGCGCGCTAATGCAGTTTGACGACGAAGGGCAGGAACGTGTCGTCAGTTATCAGTCACTACAATTGAAACCCGCGGAACGCAATTACCCGGTCCACGACAAGGAGCTCCTTGCCATGCGCTACGCGCTCATCAAGTTCCGCGTTTATCTACTGGGCGAACAGACGTTTGCTCTGTACACGGATCACGCGTCGCTGAGGACGGCAACCAAGAGCCCCCATCTGAGCCAGCGTTTGGCTCGCTGGCTCTCCTTCTTTGCTGAGTACAACTTCGTCGTCCACTACAAGCCAGGCAAGTCGAATATCCTGACGGACGCGCTCTCTCGTCGTCCCGACTACGATCCACGACCCGACTTGGGGGCGTCCGGCTTTGCGGACGCCGACGAAGACGAAGATTGTGCTACGTATGTCGTAGCAGGCATCAACTGTCCACGCAACAAGTCCACTACACGATGCTATCGCGTCCGCGTACGACGCAGACGACTTCCTCTCTGAGATTCGAGCCTATCTCCGCGAGCCGTCTGACGCTGAACATCGCAAGCTTTCAACACGAGCGCGCGCTACCAACTCGAAGGTAACCTGCTGACGTACAGCGTCGATCGCTTCGACGCTCCGCGCGTCGTCGTTCCTCTTGACGGCGACCTTAGAGCTCGGCTGATACACGAGTACCACGACACATCGAGTGACGGACATCTGGGGCGCGAGAAAGCATTCCTCGCGCTGGCAGGTATTACGAGTGAAGTCGAGGAGGAGGTCCCCGAGGTACATACTATTAGTGCTCGTGACAGAAAACTTCGAACCAAACTAGGCATGCAAAAGCGAAATGATATTGCAAAGTTATTTGCTACTTGAGAATAACACTATCATAACACTGTCCCTCGCTACCATACTGTTCTTGCTCCTAGTTGCCGCTGCCACGCTGAAGAGCTGTAACCAGCGCAGTTAGCTGCTGATTTTGTAACTGCATCTGTGCAAGTTGAGCGTCTTGACGCTGCATCATCGCTTCGAACCGAGCGTCGATCATATCTGCAAGGCCTCGGTCGCTTAAGACATTCGTTTCTGCTGGAGCTGGTACCATTGCAGCAGCCATAGCCTGGAAGCCTTCAGCAATCGACTGCATGCCGATCTCAAAGCTGTCACCCATGGTCTTACGCTTTTGCCATTTCGGCCTTGTTTTACGTGCGATTGTTCGCTAGTATCGGCTTCGCTACTGGTATCTCCATCCGATAGTAAAGCAGCACCGTCCATCTCGCTATCTGCCAGCGTCTGCGCGTTCATGCCAGAAGATCTATCCAATTAAATGCATAAGAACGCTCCTTGTTAGCAATGGGATTATTTCACAGGCATGTCGACCAAAACTCCTGCATAAGATCTAGACCTGGTGGCTCAAGCACTTCGTCCTCAGAGTTTCCCGTAGCTCGGGCTTCGGCGTTGTACTCCGCCCACTTTCGCTTCAGCCACTTCAACTTCACCACATTTCAGTCAACAATACATTATGTTAGTAGTAGAAGTCATTAAATAAGGCATTATTGAACTTGTACCTTGTTCTCGCGCGACTTCTTCTGGCCCCACATGTACAAGTGGGTCCGAAAATGGGTTCGTTCGTGTGAAGTCTGCCAGCGCGTCAAACCCGCTCCGTCTTCGCAAGCTCCGCTCCGCCCACTTCCGGTTGCGTCCGATGCGTGGTCGTCGGTCGGCATGGACTTCATATTTGGCTTGCCTCCAGACGCCGATGACAATGTCGGCGTCGTCATGTTCGTCGACCGGTTCAGCAAGATGGTCCATATGGCGCCGATTCCGGCGTCGGTCAGCGCAGAAGACACCGCGGCGCTGTTTGTCGACATCGTCTTGCCTTCCCTCGTCCATCGTGTCGGACCGCGACCCGCGGTTCACGTCGGCCTTCTCGACTCGACTGTTCGAGCTCTTGGCACTCGCCTGATGATGTCCACGGCTGCCCATCCTGAGACCGACGGCCAGACTGAGCGCGTGAACCGCGTTCTTGAAGACGTCTTACGCAGCTACGCGACGTCGTACGCGTCTTGGAGCTCGTTCTTGCCGTTAGCCGAGTTCGCGTTGAACAACGCAGTCCATCGTCAACTGGATTGACGCCGTTCTTCGTCAACCACGCGCGGCACCTACGCGTCCCTGCTCTTCTTGCTGTGGGTGAGTCCACGGCTGCGAGTGGTACGACTCTTGATGGGGGCGGAATGAATTCGTCCGGACGACGCAAATCTGCATCTCAGATTCCGACAGCAGAAGAGACGTCGGCACGCGCCGACGTCACCAAGTCCAAGAATAACTCGATCGTCGAATGGGCTGTCAATGCTTTGATCAACCCCGCAGCACCAGCAAAACGTGCTGTGTCTTTTCCTGCCATTCATGATCCGGCGACCGGTGCCGGATCCGCTGTGGCTAACTTCGAGAAGATGCCTGACCTCACGGCCGCGGACTCCGCACTTCCTCCTGCGCCGACAATCCGTCGTGCGCTTTGTGCGCGACGCAATCGCCCAAGCAGTTGACAAGCAGAAAGAAAATGCAGACAAGAGAGAACGCAAGAACATGAACGTGTTTTCTGTTGGCGACAAGGTCCTACTCTCCGTCGCAGGCATTCAACCTGGCGCCGTGAGTAATCTCGGCTCCAACAAGCTACTGCCACGGTTCATTGGTCCATTTACGGTTTGTCTGTGAAAGGAGACGCCTACACGCTAGACATTCCGACCACTATGCGACTCCACCCGTTCTATGTGGGGCGACTCAAGCGTTACTATCCGTCGGCAATCCTCGGTCAAGCTCCTCGCGGAACTCCGTCTAATCCCGAAGCCGACGCAGCGACCGCTGCATCGCGTCATGCTCCTGATTCTGACGGTCGCACATCGCACGCAGCGCGACGGCCTCCTGGCGAAGACAGTTCAGATCCTGCGCGTTGTCATGTGCACTCGACTCAGCCGGAACAGCTTGGTGGCTCACCAAGTCGAAGCGAGACGCCGAACCCGCAGCGCTGACGCTCCCGGCGCTTGGCAGATCTGCGAGCGGTGCAGTCCCCGCCGGTTCCCGTACCCTGATGTTCCGCCTGTCCATTACTTGCAACGCGACCCCGCGGAGAGCTCCCGACGTGACGCAGATGATTCCAGCATTCGTCCCGGTGCGACGCATGATATCCCCAGTCGCGCCGCTCGTATCCTGGACGCCGATCAATCAGCGCCGGCCATCTTCCGGCGCGATGGACCGCCCCCGCTTGTGGATACTGCGGGCAACTCATCGACCGCATTGTTGATCACGTGGACGATCGTCGCGAACCCAGTCAGCCTGGCCGCGGGCCGCCCCGGCCGTACACCGAGTATCCCTCGAACGCGCCAGTATCGCGTACGCTGGCTCGGCTATGCTCCCACGGATGATACGTGGAGGCGCGTGAAGCCCTGCTTGCTGATGTCCCACGGTGGTGACGGCGTACGAGGCAGGAGTCGAGGCGTCTACGCAGCAACACGCCGGAGCGTCTCGACGCAACTAACTTGCGCCCATTGAGTGCTTGCCGATGTTCCCGCGACCGCTGGTGCTTCTCATTTAGTCGGCGGTAGGTCCGCCGACACAGCGCCGTCAAGGTCAGCCGAAGTCGCCGCGCTCTCCATCTCCGAACAAGTTTGCGTCGCGTGGGGTTCGAACCCACGCGCGAAGTGTGGTGACCCGCGCCGTAGACCACTCGCCCGCCATTCTTGTCCAGTTGGCCGCTGCAGTAGTTCGTGTCCGACCCCAGGGGTCCCAGCGCGTTTTATTTTCGTTTTCTTTCTTCGCACACTGTGTTTAACCCTTAAGTGTGGGGGGTGAAACGGGCCTCCGTATCATTCTGTCACATCTACATTTAGAGGTTATGTCCTCCCATTGATCAAAAGGGGGACAGTGACCTGGGCACTATCTGATTGGTCAGAAGTGCAATTACATATCTTAGTTTTAGCATATTAGAGGGACCCCAGTTGGGTGGCCCACAATGGCCCTGGCCTTCCGCCAGGGTCTACTCCTAATAACAGAGTCATTTTAACCTTAAATCCCGCACGTCCTTCTCGGACGTTCGTCTTAACCAAGCTTCCTCAAAGCACCCTTTAGTGCAAGCTATATATATAGCGTGGCTCTAGCCCCGTTACAACTAGGAACTGGATTAGCATATAGATCTTCCAAAAACTATTCCAACATACCCTCTTAAACTGTAGCATTTTGGATCATCTGAGGAGGAGCTTGTTTTCCGTTTGACGGTACCCCTATTAAGTGCGAGAGGTCAACAAAACAACTGGCGCGCAACCGAAACTCAATGCAGCTGGACATCACGCGGATCGAGATCGAAGTTATCCTGGCAGCTCTACTAGCGCAAGGGATGGATATGGGGAGGTTCTGAGTCATCTCGCGCGTTTCGTGTGCATGCGCACGATTCAAGATCGAGTGGTAGAGGTTCCAGCGCCATTTCAGCCCGCTAACGTTGACCCAGCAACCTGTCGGCTCCGCTTTCGCTTCTACCCTCACGAAATCTTGCTGCTTAAGGAAGCCTTGGACTTACCCGCAACAATTTACACGGCTCAGATGTGTCCCATTCCCCGGCAAGAAGCATTGTCTCTCCTGCTGAGACGGTTGGCATATCCGAGTCGATACGAAAATCTTAGAACGGAGTTCAACCACCAAGCAACTGTGCTTTCGTCGGCAGTCAATACCAATGCCACCATCATTTACAACAAGATCAAGTCCAAAATTGAGTTTGATCATCGGATGATAGCACGGTACAAGCAGCGTTCTGCGGCTTCTTGCTACTGTTGGCGCTGGTATCGCCAGTGGTCTCTGCAGCCGTATCCCCGCGAGCACTGTCAGAGACACCCTCAGCTTCAGTACGGCGCCTTCTCCTTCATGCTTATCCTCACTGTTGTCGTCTTCGACGGCAAAAGAAAACGCGGCCGACTCGACAACTTGCGTGGCTCCTGCTGCTTATCTTCCACGACACAAACCTTTTTGCTCTGTACTTATCGCTGTACTGTATTATCCTACGCTCAACGCATGCTTTAAGCTACTGTAAGCACTCTATTGATACCACTTAGAATTTCCTTGCATGTTGCTACGGCCCGCAAAAATGTGTCGGGCAGGAGTTCGTCCAAAGCAATTCATTTTGTATTGCAATGATTGCGCCAGTCTGATAAGGTCGGATAAATTGAAAATACGCATGTGATACGCTCTACACTAGGCATTTGCATTGGGATACACATATTTTGCTCCCCGTCGGAATGGCTTGGATAGAGGACCTACCTACCCCTATGCACAACCATTGGTCGATATTGCATGATAGAGTGTTTCGGATTGGCTATTTATATATAAAACTCAGTGATTGGTCACCATACACAATACAAAATCTAAGTAAGATCGGATAAGTGATGATATTCATCCATAAGGACCAGACGAATACTCGATCAAACGAAGTCTCAAAACCAGAACATGCCAATCGAACGTGGTTGGATCGCCTCAAAGATAGTAGCTCTAATTTTTCGTTATCACATAGTTATATATACTGAGACATGTGTCTGGTCCGGTGGCTTAGTACTACAACAAATGTTACTTCTATTATTAATAGTACTACCCTTAATAGCACCAACTCCCAATCCTTTTCAACATGGTGTGCATCACCCAAACCTAATGCACCACACACAAGGTTACATTCGGGGTACGTTCGGGTGGTTTTTGGCGGGAAAGCCATCGTCATTTGAGGAGCTCATTCATCGCACAACAATGCAGAGCATCGGCACCAGTCGTCGTCGCGATGCGCAGAGGCCGCGCCAGGGGCTGTCCATGCTGTCTCTGTACAACGAGGCGCCGCTGGTGGAGGTGTCGCTGGAGCAGTTCGAGGAGTTCGCGATCGATCGACTGCACGTGCTTAAGGCCGTGGAGAACTACCGACTGCGTAGTGTGCAGATGAAGGACCGCGAGGGAAGACTGGAAGACGCTGAACAGGCACATGCCACTACGTTCAGCAGCCCCCAAGCGCACGGGCCAAGCGGAGAACGACACGGCCAAGGACGTGTTGTCGCACTTCTTCTTACGGATGGCTTTCTGCCAGACGGAGGAGTTACGACGTTGGTTCCTGACGCAGGAGAGTACCCTCTTCCGCTACCGACTTGACAAACTCACGAGGGACGAGAAGATCCTGTTTATGAAGCAGAACGGGTTGTCGTACGATGAGGTGAGGGGTTGTGGTGCTTTTAAGACTGGTTAAGGGTGTTTTTCTGATGGTGAGGTGTTATTAGGCGACGATGAAGGAGATTGAGCAGCGTCAGAGCAAGTTGAAGGCGGTGAGAGACGCTAATGACCTGAGAGGTCAACCGCTTCCGGCGTACTTTAAGGTGCCGTTCACTGAGGCGCTGGACCTCGTTGCTACTCGACGTGTGTATATCGAGGCAGGGACGGCCTTCGTCCCGTTCGAACACGTCGTGTCGATCCTGTTTGCTGCTTTCAGGGCCAACGTACGTTGATTTGTGTTGAGGATAGGAGTTTGTTCTCATGAGTTGTCTGTCTGTAGTTGTCGAAGGAATTGTCGGGAGCTTTCCGCAAATATAACCGCTCGCTGATTAGCAAGGACGACCGGATTGCTCCGGTGCTGACCAACCTGGCCAAGCACCATATTGATGCTGACTACTCGTCGACTCCTGTGCCTGGATCGGAGAATGCTATTCGGCCGGATATGATCGATGGCCTCGCGGCTACCTCCATGCCGCTGTGCATGCGCTCGCTACACAAGGGACTCAAGCTCAACCACCACCTGAAGTTCGCAGGACGCCAGCAGTATGGCTTGTTCCTGAAGGGCATTGGCCTCCAGCTGGACGATGCCATCGGCTACTGGAAGCAGGAATTCTGCAAAAAGATGTCGGTGGACGACTTCAACAAGAAATATGCATACAACATCCGTCACAACTACGGTAAGGAAGGCAAGCGCAAGGACTACGCGCCTTCCAACTGCATGCGCATCATCACTGGTGACCCGCCCAAGAACGGCGAGTACCATGGCTGCCCATTCCGCCACTTCGAGCAGGAGCACCTTCGCAAGGCTATGCAGGGTGTGTCGGAAGGAGAAAAGCAGGAGATCCTGACGCTGGCAGAAAATCACCACTATCAGATTGCTTGCAAGAAGTATTTCGAAGCCACCCATCCAGGCAGTGACCCTGACGTTCTCATCAATCACCCCAACGGATACTTCGAGGAGAGCCGGAAGTTCTTTGCCGCAAAAGAGAAGGGGGTCACCGTCACTGCTACTTAGTGGCAATTGGATTAGGCAGACGAGATACACCGGGTTCGCTTGCATTTTTAAAACGCGAATGTACACGTTTGGTGGTAACGTGATCTAGACGGCAAATCGTCT
>JAAKBF010000272.1:0-19058 GCA_012656075.1 Phytophthora hibernalis | reverse complement strand
TTGCCTTGCCGCCGAGCCACATCAAGTTGCCGTGGATCTCGTCCTCGAAGCGACGCATGAACTCGTAATAGCCGAAAACTTCAATGTTGTCACTGATGAACTTGAGGCGCTGTTGGTTGGCGATGGTCTTGTGCTTGCGACGGGCTTCGGCCTTGTCGGTGGGAGCGTAGAGAGTGCAGTCGAAGAAGGTGCGGCGGTGCTTCATCCAGAAACGGTAGTGGGCGAGGTGGAGGTCCTGATACTGGTGGGGTCATACCAAACTCAGCGCCACGGATACGCCACTCGGAACGGCGCCTTGCCGAGCTGTGCAGCAGCCTTGACGAGACCGGCCAAGTCTTTCTCGACTGAGACGGGGATCCTATCGGCAACTCAAACTTGAACAAGGACGTCTTCAATCTGGACTTGCCCGACGTTTTCTGTTTCTTGGACGACTTGGGTTTGTCAGAACTACGGGTCACGGGACGCTTGGAAGACCGTGACGTTGAAGCGGGAAGGGCTGAAAGAGATTGTGAGATGGTGGTTCTCCGGGGTCTTGATTTTCGGGCGGTGGCAGCAAGATGACCAGTTTGGCAAGCGTGGCGGAAGGTCTGGGTCGTCGGCCATGATAGCGAGTGCAAGGTCATCCAAGGCCTTGAGCCCGCGGGATTCGTTGTTCTCGGCGAGGGCAGGGCGAAAACGGCTCCAGAATTCGTACTGGGCGCTGGTAACGGTGTCTGGATCTGGGGAGTCGTCGGCTTCTTCGACGGCGGCGCGAATGCGGTCAACCGCGACGTCCTTGGGGTCGGGTGAGGAGGACGTCGACTTGACATGACGATGAGTGGCGAGGCTGGGAGCGGAGTGAGCAGGGCGGCAAATTGGCGAATGGCAGTGCTATCCCCTGTTGCGCTATGATGGATGGCTCCTGAACCTGGTCGGGTCACTTCAATCTACTATGGAGGCCGGAGGCACGGTGTCAACCGTTAAGAGTGGCACGGGTGGAGCGAAAGGAGACTGCGGAAACTTCAATGTTGATTGACTGTTATGGACTTACGACTTTCGACACGGAAGGCTGAACAACCATGCGGAGAATGACGCTAACTGACCTCCGTGATCACTACGGTTGCGTTGACCGGGTCGTTCGTCATTTCTAATCTACTATGGAAAAGGGGTTCGTGTGGAGCGTGGTGCAGTGGTGACTGACTACGGTGAGCGTACTGGGAGATGACTGTCGTAACTACGGAGGTACGTACTGGCGCGAGGTCCTCTGTGCTTTGGGAGGAGTGCTAGTGTGGGTAATCACTCAACCGCTCCGTGAGGTCGTTGTTCGACCGTGCTTGGCTATTAGTTACTTCATCTACAAGGGCTAAGATCGTGAAACTGTGCCTGCGTCGCTATCGACACTTTGTGCGTGGACCGTCGGTTCAAGACCGCAAGCGTGGCGCCTGTTGGTGAAAGACCTATGAAGCACTGTGGCTGACGCCTATGATTGTTTTACAAGCGCGGCATGAACACGAAGAAGGGCTGAAGGCTCATGTACAAGTGGATCGATGCGTATCACGCTTACTGGTGTGTGTTCCTGCCGGACACGACTGAAAACGGTTGGCGCACGACCGTGAAATACGCAAGAGGGATTCGTGTTGACGTGGAGGACGGTCGAGCGTGCCCGTTGTGCCATGAAGGTCGCCTGATGGTGATTTCACTGTTACTTTACTCGGTCTCTTGGGGTGCTGTACGCCGAAGGAATGGAATGGTTGTGTGGCGGATGGTTCGTGTGATTGCGCTACTACTAGTGGTGAACTATGGTCTCTCGGGAGCAGGCAATGGTCGTGTACGGCAAATGACCGTGCACGCGGAAGCAGTGGAGGTGACCTGTTTCGTTTGCTCCGTGCGCGTGTTTAGCCATATGTGGAATGCTTGAAGCGCCTTCGTTGGGGAGCTCACCATGGAAGAAGGTCGGTGCAGCGTACCAAGAATGGAAGGAAGATATGCAGGACATCGAGCACGCTCAGAGACTCAGCGGACTGTACTGGGCCCAAGATGGTCGCCGTGGACCACGACCGGAGGTGGTGTTGGCCGGTACCGTGAGGGTCGACGTGCTATGACTGAGCAGCTTCGCAACGTTCGACGAGAAGCGGCTCGACGAGGGCGTCTCGGTTCGGTTGGGGAGGATGTCCCGAGTCAGAACGGTGGCAACCGTGGCTCGGAAGCAATCCGGCTGGACGGGATTGCTGCTCAACTTCGTGCTGAGCAGCAACGGGAGGATGAGCTGGCTGCCCTGTCGCAGCTACGGAGGGATGGTCGCCCGGTGACGCAACCATAGCATTTGGCTCAGTTTGGTGGGACTCCTGTGACTGGAACCAGGGCCCCCAAATTTCGAATGGCGGCAAGCGGCGTGGAAGAGCGAGGAACGACGGCGTTGCGACGCTGCAAGGACGGAAGGCATGGCAGTGGAGGACAGCGAGGACAAGGACAAGGACGGTGCCGGTGGGTGTCGCGGTGCACGGCAGGATGACAACGGATCGGTAAGTCAGGAAGTAGGAGGAGCGGCCGCACGGCACGCCCCTGAGCTCAAGTAGGAGCTCAGTCGAAAAGCCTTGGAACCAGCAAGTTAATATCTTTTATATTGATTTGTTAGTGTTGATCTACTCTCCGGTACACCTGCCTGCCATACGCCCGAGGACCGTCCTAAACAAGGCGGCTCGTGACAGATGCACGACTGCCTCGCTCAAGCATTGCATGCTACTGTCGCGGGCGTCCTCGCCTCAAATGTAGTTCGAACCACGTTGAATTCCAATTTGAAGGCACTACTGCAGTGAACACGAAGCTTCTTGCAGCAAACAGGCGGGCACTCCAACACATGGATCACACAGCTGAAGGCAGATACCGCTCCGTCAATCGATAGATGATCGAGGCTTGAGTCGCATCGGCGAATCATAGATTCGCGGTACATGTACTTGTCCAATTGTCTGTACTGTATGTGTGAATGGTCATCGACGCTGGTACATGAAGGCTACGTAGTACATGTACATGATGTACCGGTTTATGTATTAATACCGGTACGTACTCCAGGTGGTTGGTGGATGACTCTGTCACAGAGCGCCGTGACTACCAGGATGGCAGTAAAAATATTTATTCTGCCCATCTCCTCTGAGGCAAAACGCAAGAATCCGAGGTGGATCTCGAACTTCAATTGGGGCTGGCTCTCTTCTCCTCCTCATTTATCTGATTTACATCGATAAAATATTTTTACTCGCAAAAAATATTTAAATATTTATATTTTTATTTGTCCAAAATTCGAAAAAATATTTTTATGCCATCCCTGTGACTACCGGTACATGTAGTAGTTTCCGGAGATCGAATCGAGTTGCACGTTGTACAGTAGTAAGTGTAGATCGCCCTCCCAGTAGATCTTGGCGTGGTGAGCTGGTGAGGATACGGATATCTCGGTGGCACGTTCTGACTATTTGCCGGCCTTGCGTCGAGTATCATATCACGAGCCGGGGTCTGTCGCGAGCCGCCTTGTTTTAGGACGGTCCTCGAGGCGTATGGCAGGCAGGTGCGTACCGGAGAGTAGATCAACACTAACAAATCAATATAAAAGATATTAACTTGCTGGTTCCAAGGCTTTTTCACGACTGAGCTCCTACTTGAGCTCGGGGCGTGCCGTGCGGCCGCCTCCTACTTCCTGACTTACCGATCCGTTGTCATCCTGCCGTGCCACCGCGACACTCCTCCGGCACCGTCCTTTCCTTGTCCTCGCTGTCCTCCACGCCATGCCTTCCGTCCTTGCAGCGTCGCAACGCCGTCGTTCCTCGCTCTTCCACGCCGCTTGCCGCCATTCGAAATATGGGGGCCCTGGTTCCACCAATCCCAGGGTCCCACCAAACTGAGCCAAATGCTATGGTTGCGTCACCGGGCGACCATCCTCCGTAGCTGCGACAGGGCAGCCAGCTCATCCTCCCGTTGCTGCTCAGCACGAAGTTGAGCAGCAATCCCGTCCAGCCGGATTGCTTCCGAGCCACGGTTGCCACCGTTCTGACTCGGGACATCCTCCCCAACCGAACCGAGACGCCCTCGTCGAGCCGCTTCTCGTCGAACGTTGCGAAGCTGCTCAGTCATAGCACGTCGACCCTCACGGGTACCGGCCAACACCACCTCCGGTCGTGGTCCACGGCGACCATCTTGGGCCCAGTACAGTCCGCTGAGTCTCTGAGCGTGCTCGATGTCCTGCATATCTTCCTTCCATTCTTGGTACGCTGCACCGACCTTCTTCCATGGTGAGCTCCCCAACGAAGACGCTTCAAACCATTCCCACACGTGGCTAAACACGCTCACGGAGCAAACGAAACAGGTCACCTCCACTGCTTCCGCGTGCACGGTCATATTGCCGTACACGACCACATTGCCTGCTCCCGAGAGACCATAGTTCACCACTAGTAGTAGCGCAATCACACCGAACCATCCGCCACACAACCATTCCATTCCTTCGTAGGCGTACAGCACCCCATAGAAGACCGAGTAAAGTAACAGTGAAATCACCATCCAGGCGACCTTCATGGCACAACGGGCACGCTCGACCGTCCTCCACGCGTCAACACGAATCCTCTTGCGTATTTCACGGTCGCGCCAACCGTTTTCAGTCGTGTCCGGCAGGAACACACACCAGTAAGCGTGATACGCATCGATCCACTTGTACATGAGCCTTCCCAGCTTCTTCGTGTTCATGCGCTTGTAAACAATCATAGGCGTCAGCCACAGTGCTTCATAGGTCTTCCACCAACGAACGCCACGCTTGCGGTCTTGAACCGACGGTCCACGCACAAAGTGTCGATAGCGACGCAGGCACAGTTTCACGATCTTAGCCCACTTGTAGATGAAGTAACTAATAGCCAAGCACGGTCGAACAGCGACCTCACGGAGCGGTTGAGTGATTCCCACACTAGCACTCCTCCCAAAGCACAGAGGACCTCGCGCCAGTACGTGCCTCCGAAGTTACGACAGCCATCTCCCAGTACGCTCACCGTAGTCAGGCACCACTGCACCACGCTCCACACGAACCCCTTTTCCATAGTAGATTAGAAATGACGAACGACCCGGTCAACGCAACCGTAGTGATCACGGAGGTCAGTTAGCGTCATTCTCCGCACGGTTGTTCAGCCTTCCGTGTCGAAAGTCGTAAGTCCATAACAGTCAATCAACATTGAAGTTTCAGTCTCCTTTCGCTCCACTCGTGCCGCTCTTAACGGTTGACACCGTGCCTCCGGCCTCCATAGTAGATTGAAGTGACCGACCAGGTTCAGGAGCCATCCATCATAGCGCAACAGGGGATAGCACTGGCCATTCGCCAATTTGCCGTCCACTGCTCACTCCACTCCCAGCCTCGCCACCATCGTCATGTCCAAGTCGACGTCCTCCTCACCCGACCCCAAGGAAGTCGCGGTTGACCGCATTCGCGCCGCCGTCGAAGAAGCCGACGACTCCCCAGATCCAGACACCGTTACCAGCGCCCAGTACGAATTCTGGAGCCGTCTTCGCCCTGCCCTCGCCGAGAATAACGAATCCCGCGGGCTCAAGGCCCTGGATGACCTCGCACTCGCCATCATGGCCGACGACCCAGACCTTCCCGCCACGCTTGCCAAACCGGTCATTTTGCTGCCACCGTCCGAAAATCAAGACCCCGGAGAACCACCATCTCACAATCTCTTTCAGCCACTTCCCGCTTCAACGTCACGGTCTTCCAAGCGTCCCGTGACCCGCAGTTCTGACAAACCCAAGTCGTCCAAGAAACAGAAAACGTCGGGCAAGTCCAGATTGAAGACGCCCTTGTTCAAGTTTGAGTTGCCGATCGGAGCCCCGTCCTCAGTCAAGAAAGACTTGGCCGGTCTCGTCAAGGCTGCTGCACAGCTCGGTAAGGCGCCGTTCCGAGTGGCGTATCCGTGGCGTGGCCAACGAGTTTGGTATGACCCCACCGAGTATCAGGACCTCCACCTCGCCCACTACCGTTTCTGGATGAAGCACCGCCGCACCTTCTTCGACTGCGCTCTCTACGCTCCCACCGACAAGGCCGAAGCCCGTCGCAAGCACAAGACCATCGCCAACCAACAGCGCCTCAAGTTCATCAGTGACAACATTGAAGTTTTCGGCTATTACGAGTTCATGCGTCGCTTCGAGGACGAGATCCACGACAACTTGATGTGGCTCGGCGGCAAGGCAGCCAAGCATTCCGCGCGTGCCAAGAACAACCATGACGATGACCCGCCCCAAGAAGACTTGTTGGCTCTGTGGAACCGTGACCGTCCCCGTTATGAGAGGGTGATCGCACGGATGTCCGACCCGCAGACGGTTGATGAAGATGGGTACGCCTCCATCCCAGAGTTGCTGGAACGGTCCAACGCACTCGACCCCACTCACACTGCTCACCTCCGCCTCTCCTTGCGCGCACTTGCTCGAATTGTGCTCGACATCCGTCAAGGAGCACCTACTAATCCATCCTGGGTAGGCAACAAAACACGCGGCTCCTGGAAGACACTGTTGACGAACAAGACGCTCAAGACCACCCAGCTCGAGGTCGCCCGACTGCTGCAGAAGAACAAGCCTGTCGCCACGCTCGCCGAAAAGCCATTCCGTATTGCAGAGATGGGAGAAGACGACTCGGACTTCGAAGAGGACGGTGAGTTCACCGCGCTGCCTCCCGAAGCTCCGTTAACCACGACCCGCGCCCAGCCGTCGATGAAGACTCCGACGTCTCTTCCCACACCGGCCTCACCGATGAATCCGACCACGAGACCAAGAACATCAAGAAGGAGCACGACTCCGACTTCGAACCTGACGACGAAGACGACCAAGACAGTGATGAAGGCGGCCAGAAGAACAAGAAGGACCCCAAAGCTTCGCAGGACGACACCCAAGAGTCCGACGATAAATCCGGCGGCGGTAAGGACGTCGAATCGTCCGACACTGATGACAAGAAGCCGTCGCCCCCAAGTCGCCTAAATCACCCAAGTCCAAATCTGTGACGCTTTAGTCACACAGTAGAACGCTCCCATTCCGTTTTCTTTCCAATTTTACCTCCGAGCGTTCCGTTCCAGCATCACTTAACTTCAAAAATAAAATTCCCCATTTACCACCACCGTTCCATTCCCGAACCATTTCAAATTCCATAGGTATCCAACCGTTCCATAGGTTCGAGAATTCCACCCCACGACCTACACCATCAGTATGTCGTCTTCGTCCACCTCTGCATTTGCCTCAGCCAAACGGGCACTCCTACGCAGCTCAGGTAGACGGTTCTTCACTCTCTCAGACTGTTCAAAAGCAGTAACCAACGGGCCATATTCCGGCATCAACGCTGCCCGCGGTAGCCAAAAGTCTCAAAGTTGGCCGCCAACGCCAAATATTCCACGGTCCTGCCAGCCTTCCGTTTGGCTACCACCTCCAACAACGGGGAATCCACGCCCGTTATAACCGTATCCTCGTGACCAATTGTCAACCGCTCCGTGTAACTAGACGGAGGCAGATCTGACCTCCAGAGGACCACCGTTCGATCTTCCACCACACCCTCAGGTACTTCGTCAATAAAAGGTCTGGTCCACCGTCCTTGAACTTCTTGAGACGGTTGACATTCACGGTCACTTTCTTATCCGGGTGCGACGGGATATCAATCTGGTACGTATTTTCACCGAGCTTGCCTAAAACACGGTAGGGACCGTGCCACGTGAAAGCCAGCTTCTTCGTACGTTTCTCGCCTCTCCGTGCCCTGAAGAATTGGTACACCCAAACCGGATCTCCAAGTTCATACTCGACCGGCCGCTGTCGGTGCAACCTCTGCTCATGCCGATCTTGCGCTTTCACCAACTGATGCTCGACCAACATCCGTGAATCCTTCATGGAACGGTACAGTTCTCGTCTGTACTGAGCCACTTCATTGCTCTTCCATTTCTCGCCCAAGTTCAGGAACGCCACATCTAACGGGAGAATCGGGTCTCGACCGTATAAAGAGAAGAACGGCGTGTCCCCCAACGCCTCATGGTACGCGGTCCGGTAGGCGAACAACACACGGTAAATAGAGATCCCAGTCCGTCTGTGCCTCACTCACATACATCTTGAGCATTCCAATGAGCGTTCCGTTGAATCTCTCAACCAGACCTTGCGTTTGAGGGTGATAAGCGGCACCGTACAATTTCTTGATCCCGAGCGTCTCGTAAAACGACTTAGCGAGTTCAGAAATAAAGTTCGAGCCACGGTCACTCAACAAACGAGAAGGTACTCCGTGCCTTGCCACCACACCGTTCACCATGTGTGTACGAACGTCACCGTGTCTAACCGGTCGACAGCGAACGCCTCAGCCCACCGTGTGAAATAGTCGACAAACACCAAGATGTACTTATTGCCAGCCGTCGTGGTCACCAGTGGCCCAATAGCATCCACTACGAGTAGGGAGAACGGACCCGTCAAGTCAGCTACTGGCATCCGTTGCATCGGTCCCTGATTCCACGGTCGATGACCCTTTCCACCTCCACACTCGCTGCATCCACGTACGTACTCAGCAACGTCCTTGCGCCATCCAGGCCAGTATCCGTGTCGTCTCACTCGGTCTCGGGTCTTAGTCAATCCCATGTGAGATGACAGAATGTCCGAATGACAGTAGTGCAGTACGACTTCCTGGTAACCGGCCGGAACTACTGGGACGGTTATCGTCCGTGCTGGTCCCACCGCCGCAGGTAAATGTACCTTTCTCATCAACACTTCGTTCAGGACTTCATACTTAGGAGCCATCTTGACAATCTTCGCTCTGAAGAACGGATCCACCGGTAGAGCACGGTCTTGTATGAACGCCACCAGCGCCACAACCCAAGACAATGACCGTTGTTCTTGCAAGAACTGTTCTCTTTCCAGTTGAACACGTCCATAGGAGAGCGAGGACGGTTCGGCGGCGGAAGTTCCTCGTCCGTTCCAGGAGAAGCCCCATCCGCTCCGGGTTCCGTTTCACCTCTAGTTGAGTGGGTTCAGTCTCCTGACCCGGTTCCTCACCGTCCTTGGTCTCCTCGTCCTCACCGTATTCAAATTCAAATTCAACTCTTCCTCGGCTTGGTCAGACTGCTCCCCAACCGAATTTGGAACCCGTCCTTCATCAGACGGTTCCGGATTCAGTAGGTCTCTCATCGGAAGAGTCCTCCTTCCCTGAACCGGGTTGAGCAAGTCAGCCAGAGTTACAGCGTCGGCACGGTCCGCAGGTAAGCGCGACAATCCGTCCACATGACCCATGGTCGTTCCAGGCTTGTGGAACACCTTGAACTGCAAATTCGAAAGCTCCATAGCCCAGCGTGCCAATTTCGAGTTAGTCGTACGGTTTCCTGGACTGAAGACCCAAGTCAAAGCCTGGTGATCCGTGTACAAGTCGAACTCACGCTTGTCCAAGTAGCATCTGAACTTCCTAGTGGCCCAAACCACGCCCCAGCACTCAATCTCGAGATACCATCTTGCTTCGTGATCCAGTTTTTCTGCGAACCGGTCAGCAACTTGCTAGCATAAGCAACAACACGGTTGCGACCGTCCACTTCCTGCATAAGACACGCTCCCACAGCATACCGTGACGAATCAACGAATAGCTTGAAGCGGCGCTTTGCGTCAGGATAGACCAGAATAGGAGGTTTCACTAGTGCACGCTTGAGCTGTCGGAAGGCAGATTCACAGTCCTCATTCCAGAGGAACGGTGCATCCTTCAACTTCAACCGTTCAAGTGGAGCAGAAATCAGAGCATACCCCGGAATGTACCGTCGAAAGTAGCTAGTAAGACCAAAAATGACCGTATTCCGTGCAAGTCTTGAGGCCTCTGTACGTTCATCACTGCCTTCACTTTTTCGGGATTAGGCAAGATTCCGGACGGAGTCACGATGTGCCCCAAGAAAGCCACCTGGTTCCGCCCCCAGTGACACTTCTTCATCTTGAGTTTGAATCCAGCTTGTTGGAACCGTGTCAACACTTGGCGCAACCGTACCAAATGAGACGGGAAGTCCTTGCTGAAGATCACACAGTCATCCAAGTAGACTAGACAGATCCTCCATTTCAGATCCACGAGCACAGTTTCCATGAGACGCTCGAAAGCCGGCACCGCATTGCACAGACCAAAGGGCATAACTAGCCACTCATATAGACCGTACTTGCACGTGAAAGCCGTCCTAGACACGCTGTCTTCATGCATTGGCACATTCCAATAGCCAGACGCAATATCCATCGTAGAGAACAGTTGGGCGTCGCCTAGCACATCTAAAATGTCATCAATCAAAGGCATCGGATAACAGTCCTTAACCGTGACAGCATTCAACCGTCTGTAATCGATACAGAAACGGATCCCACCGTCCGGTTTACGGATCATCAATACCGGGCTCGCCCAAGGACTGTTGGACGGTCGAATTAGACCCAGTTCCTCGTACTGCTGAATCTCGGCCTCCATGACTTCACCTTCAGCCAGCGAGACACGGTACGGTTGTTGTTTTATCGGAGAACTGTCCCCTGTGTCAATCTGAAAGTGCAACAACTCCGTCCAGGTTTCTTAGAAGACTCCACAAACATGTCCCGAAAACGGTTCAACTCGGCCTGGAACAGTTCCTTTGCTCCATCGACAGTTTGGACTCAGAAAAGTCAGCAGACATCTCACCGTGCTTGTCAGGCGGGACATCAGGCTTAGTAGCCTTAACCTTCTCGTCCTCGACTTCCTTCCGTTCCTCGGACAGCGTCGCAGCAACCTCATCCGTTTGACCCACTTCACTCGGAGCACTAGAAGGCCTTACGGTCGTTCCAGGATTAGGCGACTGTTCAAAACCGAACGCCTCCTCGGGGATTACTGAAGTAGCAGCCACGATCGTTCCTTTCCGGATCCAGTATTCGTCAGTGGAAGCATTGATAACCTTGCCATCCTCAACAGTTCCAAGAGATCGCGCCACACAGAGTAGGTGGTAAACTCAGAGACCCTTCTACCATAACCGTAGCTCCTTTCTATGTCACCGATCACGCTTGTTATTACCAATGCCTGTCCACGAGGCGGGAGACGGATCGAGTTAGCCATAGCCGCCATGAACGTCTCCTGCACAATCGTAATTCCGAGAGATAGCACTTCCCGGTTCCCTTCAATAGTAAGGTCCGTTCTTCCACATCGATCACGGCCTTGAAGGCGCTCAAAGCGTCTACCCTAGTATAGCGTCCACGTAAGTGGTCCGCTACTAGTACGTGTAGAGCAACTTCAACCGACCCCAGACGGATAGGTAGTCGCACCCACCCACGGATACGCAGACGATGGCCGGACGAGCTTCGAACACGGCCGTCGTACGGTTCCAGAGCTTCAGCAGCACGGCCTAACCGTTTCATCACTTGACGGTCAACCAAACTCAAGGTCGCACAGCATCTGTAGGTAGAGACAGTCGATGTAGCCGCTAGAGAGTGCCTCAAAGCTCCCCACAGAGCACACGACACGCCGTCCTCCTGCTACAATCCGAGGTACATCAAAGCCTTCTTCTCCGTCGTCGTCACGGACTCCAAATCCGTTAGGTAGGTTGACCGTGACAACTTCCACCAGACCGATTTCGGAGGAGGTTCTGCCTTAGGACGCTCTGGTCTCAGCACATTCACATAGTGGTAAGCGTCTTCATCACACTCGAACCGGGATTCAATACCTCAGCACGGTCTCGATATAGAGCCGAACAGTCAAAACACACCGTCTTCTTTTGCTGACGCCGTCGACGACGCTTAGCCGCAGGCGTGGTTGATCGTCCAGTCCGGTCACACAGCTTTCCAGATTCGAACTGCATTCTCAGCGAAGTAGTTCTCCACCCAGGACAACACTCGGTCCCAGCACGGACCAAGCAGACCTCGTTCACGTACTACCTCGTCGACAAAATAACGTAGCCGTTCCCAGTCCACCTCAGGACTTTTGTCACGCAAGAGAGGGATCTTAGCTGCTTCATTCTCATCACGTGCGAGCTCCTTCAGCTTTTCCTCCGTGTCGATTTCCTTTGACTTCTTTCAGCATCCGATACACGGCTAGTCGGGCGATGGTCCGTGCTTCCTTTGGCCGGACCGTCCTTGAGCGAATACTTCCGCAATGGCCGCTATTTCCACTGACGCAACCGTGTCTTCGACCTCCAACGAGAACGCGACATTTTCCTTCACTATCGCTTCAGCGTCTTCGACCACCGGCTCGATAGCTTCTGCCTCGGAGTCGCTTTCGCTTTCCACGCTAGAGTCGCTACTCGAACTTTCAGATTCGTCAAGTACCGTATCCACAGGAACCACGCTCACTTCGACACTCTTAGTCACGGTCTCAGTTCTTTTCCTGACCGTACTAGCCACATGTTCAGGCACAGTAGTCGAAAAGTCACGGTTCGCCCTTTTCGCCTCTGCCGAATTCTCCAACGTGGCACGGAACCAATCCTGCCAATATTCGGGCGTGTTCGTACCCTCCGGTGTTGCTTCCCTTGTCCGAGCTAACACATCCGTATCCAGTCCGAGGAACCGTGCCATCTCTTCCAGAGTGGGTTCCTTCTGGTTCTCAGCGTTCTGCTTCACACGTCGCTTCAATTCCACTTCGGGTACAACCGTTCCTCGAGTTCCTTGTCATATTCCTCCTTTTCGACAGCGACTTCTTCCTTAGCAATCACGCTTGCTTCTTGGCCCGGAACACAATTTTCCAATGCGTCCAGTTCATCATCCGTGAATAATCGGGCGTGAGGCGACGGGTTTTCCTGTTCGGCTTTGTCCACAGCCTCCGTACCGTCTTTGCCTTTTCCAACGTCCTCCGACTTGTCCACTTCCGAAGCCAAGTTCACCAATTCTCCATTCGAAGGTTCGTGGATCCTCCGCCGGTTTCTCCCAACCTAGGAAGACGGTTTCACCGAGGTCCAGATTGTCTAGACCATCGTCGTCTACCCAGACCGGTTCAGCAACTCTCTCAGCCGTGCGTAGGATACTTGCGATCACCGCGACCTTCTTCTGAGCTTCCGGCTCTGCAGCTACGACCTCCTGATTGGAGTCGGCTACCGTGCCGTAAACAACCACTGGGTCGTGCACTTCCTCTGCTTCCTGCAGTTCTTCTTCGAGATCGTCTTCTTCAGCGTCGAAACCGTTTTCAAAGGCTTCAAAACTGTTTTCTTCGATCTCCAGACCGTTCAATTCGGCCACCACTTCTTGGTCTTCCCAAACGATGGGCTCTTCACCCAGGCCCTCGTTGTCACCATACTCCATCTCACCGTTCAAATCCATGAACTCCGCGTCCTCCAGCACGGCGAGACAGTCATCCGAGTCATCTTCATCATCTTCCGCAAGTTCCATTATTCCATCTCGGTTCACCTCCAAGTCGACGCTTTCATCCGAGTCGACCTGCAGAAATTCCCCTCTTTCCCATTCATCTTCGTACCTGATGATCGTCCGTCCAGTCTTCACGGTACGGTCACTCGAGTCATTCACTAGACCAGAGGAAGGAGTGACTCTCTCCTCCCCTTCCTCCTGCCTCCGTCATTGACGAGGAGACGGTGGCAACGGTGGGTTCTCCCTAGACCGTGCCATAGTCCGCAGAGTCTCAACATCAGGACAGTTCGCAACGATGTGACCAGGTTTTTCACATAGGAAACAGTTCCGAGTAGGCGACCGTCCACCTTGGCCACCGTTCTGCATCCCATTACCACGGTACGGTTCCTCGCACTCCGACATGATGTGTCCGAGCCGTCCACAACGCCGACAAGTCATCTTCTGCCGAGGACAGTTTAAACGACTGCATCCTTTCCGGTCACAACGTCCACACACGCTTATTCCTTCTCGAGTTCGGTCGTCCGCAGCCATGCTGATGCCACGGAACCGTTGTCCGTTCCCTTGGTTCCCACTAGACGGTGAAGGAGGCAAGTCCTGCACGGACGCAATGGTAGGAGCACGGTTGCGAGGAGACCGTGGTGGTTGCCAACGCTCCTGCTCCATTTGTTCCCGCCACTGTTCCTGCCTGGTCATGAACGACTGCATCTTCTGGGACAGTTCCTCGACAGTCGATTGGCTTTTGTCCTTCTTGCCACGCTTCAGAGTTCCGTCTTCAAACTGGTCCTCTTCCTCAATAGGACGGTGCATGTCCTTGAACATCAACCACTCACACGCAGCAGGAATATCGCAAGCCGGGCTCGAGTCGAGCGTGGCCAGTAGACGCTTGTTCCTTAAACCGCGACGGAACAGTTGATAACGCATCCGTGGATCTGGATAGTTCAGAGCTTCACACAGATCGGAGACACGGTCACCCCATTCTTCCACTGATTCTCCATGTTCACGCTTCGTCGTATGCAACCGCTCCCACAGCTCATCAGCCGTTCTGCTCAGGAAGTGGTTATGGAACCTTGTGCGCAGGGTGTCGTAGGTCTTGATGCTCGAATTACCCCACCAACGCTCACCTTCCTTGCCCTTCAACTTCTGACGGAACACTAGTAATCTTGACCGTTCTGGTAGTCCTTCAGTGTAAGACTCGAATGCTTCCCAGAAGTCACGTGATTTCTCAACCGTGGTCGTGTCCGAGTAGAACATCGGAAGCACTTTCAAAGCGTTCGAAACCAGGCTTGACATCGCAAAAGACTCAGAAGTACGGACGGATGCCACCGGTCCAGCCACTCCAAATCCAGTCTGTATAGGCGCCGGAACATTCTGTCTGGGCGGTCCCGGAGGCGGAGGTCCGTTCCGAGGCGCAGGAGGGAGCACTCGTTCTCGAGGAGGAGCCGTTCCTCTAGTCGTAGTCGCTTGTCCAGTCGGTGGCACACTTCTTCTCGCCGGAGGAGCACCTCGAGGCGTCACCACAGGAGTTCCAGTCGGTCTCGACGTTCCGTGAGGAGGCGGACCTCCTTGGTACGGACGCTGTATCCATCCAGGCGTACCATACGGACCAATACTCGGATAATACGGCAGGTACGGAACCGGAGGCGCCGCGCCATTCCGTTCTGAGGCTCAGGGACCGTGACAGGTTCACGCTTCACATTCCAGTCCCATCCAACCGAAGGTTGCGCCACTCGACGTGTTTCTGGTCCGGTGTACCGAGCAATAAACCCACTAGGAGACCGTTTAGAGCCTCCTTGACCGGTTCTGGTGGAGCTGGGGCCGGATACGGATAGGCATACGCACCAGTATACGGGGCATAGTACGAAGCCGGCACTCCTCCGTATCCTCCATAGCCTCCTTCATAGTCAGCGGCGTATCCTTCCACCGTCTCTTCTCGCGGTTCACCGTGTTGACTCTGCTCGTCCCGGTGTTGATGCACGGAACGGTGTCGAGACCGAGGTCGGGAAGACACTTCCGATCTAGTACCGTGATCACTCATATCCCCGGCGTGCTCGCTTGTATCCTCGGCGGGCTCGCCTCCTTCTGTGGCTTTAGACTCATCTTCATACTGATTCCACAGTTCCCTCATCACTTCCTTGCAACGTCTCGCGACCGTGCGTCGTGGTGGCTTGAACCGACCGCCCACTTACACTACCGCGACGACTGCTCGCTCTTGATCCCGAACGAGTTCCTTCTCCTAGGCTCGCTGGCCTTCGACTGGTCCGGCGACGCTCTTCGGACTCCAGCCGCTCCACTTCAGACCGTACTACACCAGTAGCTTGGTCACCTTGATCCACTTCACGGTCGCCACCTAGGCGTTCCGTGCCATCTCCATTTCCATCATCGCGCGCATCGTCCTGCCGCGGCATTTTCCAGTTGTGCTAACCGTTTCCTAGGTCTTCCGTGCACCCAATTTCCGTAGCTCGACGCGCTGCTAGTCACTCAACCGTCGACACTTCCAAGTCCGTCCGCCGGACGTTCCACTTCACCAACCGTAGGCTGCGCTGCTTGATCCTCAGACGCCCGCCTCTCACAGTCCACTAGAAGATCGCGCCCGTTCCTTGCACGCCTTCTACCGTTCTCTTCGCCCGTTCCCTGGCGACGCTACACCGAGACCGTTCTCAATGGCCTTCCAGGCACGGGTGTTTCTCCAACTTCGAATGTGACGCGGCCTCCAACGCGGTTCCTTGCGCGGCCGACTACGTACGGGGCCCTTGCCAAGTGTACGCGCACTGCAATCGAAGCGGTCACAATTCCGCGCTCCAGACTCTCCTCAGGGCACACTGCTGCACGCCGAAGACTGTACCCTGCTTCTCCACCAAGCTGTCGCGAGCCGCCTTGATTTAGGACGGTCCTCGAGGCGTATGGCAGGCAGCGTACCGGAGAGTAGATCAACACTAACAAATCAATAAAAGATATTAACTTGCTGGTTCCAAGGTTTTTCACGACTGAGCCTTTGAGCTCAGGGCGTGCCGTGCGGCCGCTCCTCCTACTTCCTGACTTACCGATCCGTTGTCATCCTGCCGTGCCACCGCGACACCCCTCCGGCACCGTCCTTGTCCTTGTCCTGGCCTGTCCTCCACTGCCATGCCTTCCGTCCTTGCAGCGTCGCAACGCCGTCGTTCCTCGCTCTTCCACGCCGCTTGCCGCCATTCGAAATATGGGGGCCCTGGTTCCACCAATCCCAGGGTCCCACCAAACTGAGCCAAATGCGGTTGCGTCACCGGGCGACCATCCCTCCGTAGCTGCGACAGGGCAGCCAGCTCATCCTCCCGTTGCTGCTCAGCACGAAGTTGAGCAGCAATCCCGTCCAGCCGGATTGCTTCCGAGCCAAGACGGTTGCCACCGTTCTGACTCAGGACAGGTCGCGTGAAGGATTCGAGTCGAAAAGTGGGGACCCGCTCTTTGATTCGAGCACCGTCAATCCTATCGCGACTTTCAGCCTTCTTCAGCATTTGCGAATGGTGTAATCATCGGTGTGAGAGCGAAGACCTCGCATGAATATGAACTGTAAAGTCTCAGCAACCAGTGGTTGCCAACCAGGCCACCGGCAGGTAAATTGTAGCTAAACTCGATGATGGAACCCGAGTGTGTTGTTTCAGGAGGCTGTGCTGAGCTTGACATGCATCAACAACGGTGCAATATTGCCCCCTGGCGTAACATTGTCCTGGGAAACCTGCCGTAATTGTCATTTAACTACCGCCAACTACATCTCTCGTTTGCAACCGCCCGACGCTGGAATCATATCGGCGTTTAAGCGGCAGTTCGGCATCGGCGGCTCCAGCATGAGCTGAACGTGAGGAGCTCCCACTGGTCCGTTGATATACTTCAAGTATTAGATATTAGCACACTTCCAATTTACCGGAACTTCCAGGAAGTATTCAGCGAAACGGTGGACGAAGTCGATGTACACCCCGATGTGAAACGAAAGTTTTGTCAGGCCTTCGGACGCTGCATGAGCGGCTGCGGAAACAGCAACGTGAGGAGCAGGAAGCGTGGCGTGGCGCGGACATCGACCCGAAGCTGTCGCGTCCCGCCGCCCTCCTCCAGGAAGAGCTACGGCGTCGCGAAAGGAACTGTGATTTCCCATCGATCTGATCTTTGATTGACTTCATCACCCCCGCCCCCACCGTCTGACTCGCACTGGGATCACGGTACAGAAGAGCTTCACGAGCCGGAATGAAGGCGTCTACACGTACTCTACTTACATGCCATTGCAACTTGCCGCATTGCCGCACATGCGTATCCAGACCTGAAAAGCTCGACCGAGCTCAGCTCTGCACGTCAAAAACAATAGCTTCTCTGTGCATGGCATAGGTAAAGCTATTAATATGAGCGCGGGCACCGTAACCACACGGCTGCGTTCAAACGACGATGACGGCCACGTTATCAACGACGAAGGTCCGCCTCGCAAGAAGCAACGCTGCCACGTTCAGCAAGTGGCAAGTAATTGAAAAGCATCGAAAAGATCTCGTCTATATAATACGCTTCGACAAACCTGAGCTCGCATCTGGCCTTGCAACTCCGTCCTCCGCTCCAAAGCTAACACTCCTAAGCCGCTGACCCGCCGCCATGCATGTCTTTGAATTGTCTATGTCGGACACCACGGCTCACAGCATCCTTCCCCACCCCACCCTGTTCCGGGCACAAGTCCATTGGATGATCGTAAGGAGGCCAGTTTACCCGTTTTGGGGGCCTTGATGACGCCCACCTGTGCCGGGCGAATGACCCGCTCGTTCAGCAGGTATCCAGTCTTCATGAGCTGGCCCACGGAGCCGCCTCCTTGGCCGCATCCTCGTACTGAAGAGTGCGTCGTGCACGTTGGGGTCGAACTTGCGCCCACGGCCCACCTGGCTGATCTTGAACTCGCGGAAGACCTTCTGCAGTTGCGTTCTCCGCGACGACTCCTCGTGGAGCACCTTGATGGCATCCAGCTGCTTTCCGGCAGCAGCGCCTTAATGTCGATACTCTCGTGCGCGCGCTTGAGGTTGTCCGACACGTCCAGCAACGCCTTGGCGAACGGAGATGGCGAACTCGCGCGCGTTGCTCACGTCCACGCGCGCGAGATGCGGCGCACGTTCTCGGCGTCGCCAGCGCACGGCAGGCGGTCGTTCATGTCTTTGTTCTTGGCTGTGAGCTCCACCTGCTTCTGCAGCGTCTCTGTCTCCGAGAGCTCCTCGGCGCGGCGTCGGGTTTGGCCTCCTCCGCGGGCTTCTCGTCAGCTAAGCGCGCGGACGTCTGGCTCACGCGCACCTGCCGCGATACGCGGGAAGCCACGCCGCGGCGGCGGCGCTGGAGAGACGACACGACGGAGCATTCTTACGGAGGGCGAATTCGAATTTGGGCGGACGTCAGCCCTCCACAGCTTCGGTTGAACCTTAAACCTCCAAGCCGATGAGCGTAACCCAATATAAACGTAACTCCGTCAAAATGAACAGGGCCATTACTCAAAATATGGCGGCGAGCAAGATGATGCAGGACAGCGCGCCGAGCGCATCAAGCGGGTGGCCGTGAAGCAGTCGGTGGAGGAGGAGGCCAACCAGAAAGTTCTGCAGCACTACGCCAAGACAGTCTGCTTCAACGACATGTGGGTCTTCCCTGAGCAAGATGGCGGGTCTCGTGACGCTCATGAGCTTGAGGTGCAGCGCATGCGCGAGTCCGCGCGGCGTGGGCTTCATCGCGGGCTTCGAGGCGCTCCGTGGTGCTGGCAGTCAGCACGGCGCTGTTCATCCGACGGTGGCTCA
>JAAKBF010000271.1:0-16899 GCA_012656075.1 Phytophthora hibernalis | reverse complement strand
TGTCGCGGTGGCACGGCAGGATGACAACGGATCGGTAAGTCAGGAAGTAGGAGGAGCGGCCGCACGGCACGCCCCGAGCCAAGCAGGAGCTCAGTCGTAAAAGCCTTGGAACCAGCAAGTTAATATCTTTTATATTGATTTGTTAGTGTTGATCTACTCTCCGGTACGCACCTGCCTGCCATACGCCTCGAGGACCGTCCTAAACAAGGCGGCTCGCGACAGACCCCGGCTCGTGATATGATACTCGACGCAAGGCCGGCAAATAGTCAGAACGCCACCGAGATATCCCAGCCATCATCACCAGCTCACCACGCCAAGATCTACTGGGAGGGCGATCTACACTTACTACTGTACAACGTGCAACTCGATTCGATCTCCGGAAACTACTATGGCGTAATGAGTCACAGGGATGGCATAAAAATATTTTTTCGAATTTTTACAAATAAAAATATAAATATTTAAATATTTTTTTGTGAGTAAAAATATTTTTATCGATGTCAAATCAGATAAATGGAGAGGAGAAGAGAGCCAGCCCCAATTGAAGTTCGAGATCCACCTCGGATTCTTGCGTTTGACTCAGAGGAGATGGGCAGAATAAATATTTTTACTGCCATCCCTGGTAGTCACGGCGCGCTCTGTGACAGAGTCTGTCCACCAACCACCTGAGTACGTACCGGTATTAATACTATAACCCGGTACATCATGTACATGTACTACATGTACATGTACCAGCGTCGATGACCATTCACACATACAGTACATGTTGGACAAGTACATGTACCGCGAATCTATGATTCGCCGATGCGACTCAAGCCTCGATCATCTATCGATTGACGGAGCGGTATCTTGCCTTCAGCTGTGTGATCCATGTGTTGGAGTGCCCGCCTGTTTGCTGCAAGAAGCTTCGTGTTCACTGCAGTAGTGCCTTCCCAAATTGGAATTCAACGGTTCGAACTACATGTATGAGGCGAGGACGCTTGCGACAGTAGCATATGCAGCGAGCCGGCATCTGTCGCGAGCCGCCTTGATTTAGGACGGTCCTCGAGGCGTATGGCAGGCAGGTGCGTACCGGAGAGTAGATCAACACTAACAAATCAATATAAAAGATATTAACTTGCTGGTTCCAAGGCTTTTTCACGACTGAGCTCCTACTAGCTCGGGGCGTGCCGTGCGGCCGCCCTCCTACTTCCTGACTTACCGATCCGTTGTCATCCTGCCGTGCCACCGCGACACCCCTCCGGCACCGTCCTTGTCCTTGTCCTGGCTGTCCTCCACTGCCATGCCTTCCGTCCTTGCAGCGCCGCAACGCCGTCGTTCCTCGCTCTTCCACGCCGCTTGCCGCCATTCGAAATATGGGGCCCTGGTTCCACCAATCCCAGGGTCCCACCAAACTGAGCCAAATGCTATGGTTGCGTCACCGGGCGACCATCCCTCCGTAGCTGCGACAGGGCAGCCAGCTCATCCTCCCGTTGCTGCTCAGCACGAAGTTGAGCAGCAATCCCGTCCAGCCGGATTGCTTCCGAGCCAAGACGGTTGCCACCGTTCTGACTCGGGACATCCTCCCCAACCGAACCGAGACGCCCTCGTCGAGCCGCTTCTCGTCGAACGTTGCGAAGCTGCTCAGTCATAGCACGTCGACCCTCACGGGTACCGGCCAACACCACCTCCGGTCGTGGTCCACGGCGACCGTCTTGGGCCCAGTACAGTCCGCTGAGTCTCTGAGCGTGCTCGATGTCCTGCATATCTTCCTTCCATTCTTGGTACGCTGCACCGACCTTCTTCCATGGTGAGCTCCCAACGAAGACGCTTCAAACCATTCCCACATGTGGCTAAACACGCTCACGGAGCAAACGAAACAGGTCACCTCCACTGCTTCCGCGTGCACGGTCATATTGCCGTACACGACCACATTGCCTGCTCCCGAGAGACCATAGTTCACCACTAGTAGTAGCGCAATCACACCGAACCATCCGCCACACAACCATTCCATTCCTTCGTAGGCGTACAGCACCCCATAGAAGACCGAGTAAAGCAACAGTGAAATCACCATCCAGGCGACCTTCATGGCACAACGGGCACGCTCGACCGTCCTCCACGCGTCAACACGAATCCCTCTTGCGTATTTCACGGTCGTGCGCCAACCGTTTTCAGTCGTGTCCGGCAGGAACACACACCAGTAAGCGTGATACGCATCGATCCACTTGTACATGAGCCTTCCCAGCCCTTCTTCGTGTTCATGCCGCGCTTGTAAAACAATCATAGGCGTCAGCCACAGTGCTTCGTAGGTCTTCCACCAACGAACGCCACGCTTGCGGTCTTGAACCGACGGTCCACGCACAAAGTGTCGATAGCGACGCAGGCACAGTTTCACGATCTTAGCCCACTTGTAGATGAAGTAACTAATAGCCAAGCACGGTCGAACAGCGACCTCACGGAGCGGTTGAGTGATTACCCACACTAGCACTCCTCCCAAAGCACAGAGGACCTCGCGCCAGTACGTGCCTCCGAAGTTACGACAGCCATCTCCCAGTACGCTCACCGTAGTCAGGCACCACTGCACCACGCTCCACACGAACCCCTTTTCCATAGTAGATTAGAAATGACGAACGACCCGGTCAACGCAACCGTAGTGATCACGGAGGTCAGTTAGCGTCATTCTCCGCACGGTTGTTCAGCCTTCCGTGTCGAAAGTCGTAAGTCCATAACAGTCAATCAACATTGAAGTTTCCGCAGTCCCCTTTCGCTCCACTCGTGCCGCTCTTAACGGTTGACACCGTGCCTCCGGCCTCCATAGTAGATTGAAGTGACCCGACCAGGTTCAGGAGCCATCCATCATAGCGCAACAGGGGATAGCACTGCCATTCGCCAATTTGCCGTCCACTGCTCACTCCACTCCCAGCCTCGCCACTCATCGTCATGTCCAAGTCGACTTCCTCTCACCCGACCCCAAGGAAGTCGCGGTTGACCGCATTCGCGCCGCCGTCGAAGACGCCGACGACTCCCCAGATCCAGACACCGTTACCAGCGCCCAGTACGAATTCTGGAGCCGTCTTCGCCCTGCCCTCGCCGAGAATAACGAATCCCGCGGGCTCAAGGCCTGGATGACCTCGCACTCGCCATCATGGCCGACGACCAGACCTTCCCGCCACGCTTGCCAAACCGGTCATTTTGCTGCCACCGTCCGAAAATCAAGACCCCGGAGAACCACCATCTCACAATCTCTTTCAGCCACTTCCCGCTTCTACGTCACGGTCTTCCAAGCGTCCCGTGACCCGCAGTTCTGACAAACCCAAGTCGTCCAAGAAACAGAAAACGTCGGGCAAGTCCAGATTGAAGACGCCCTTGTTCAAGTTTGAGTTGCCGATCGGAGCCCCGTCCTCAGTCAAGAAAGACTTGGCCGGTCTCGTCAAGGCTGCTGCACAGCTCGGTAAGGCGCCGTTCCGAGTGGCGTATCCGTGGCGTGGCCAACGAGTTTGGTATGACCCCACCGAGTATCAGGACCTCCACCTCGCCCACTACCGTTTCTGGATGAAGCACCGCCGCACCTTCTTCGACTGCGCTCTCTACGCTCCCACCGACAAGGCCGAAGCCCGTCGCAAGCACAAGACCATCGCCAACCAACAGCGCCTCAAGTTCATCAGTGACAACATTGAAGTTTTCGGCTATTACGAGTTCATGCGTCGCTTCGAGGACGAGATCCACGACAACTTGATGTGGCTCGGCGGCAAGGCAGCCAAGCATTCCGCGCGTGCCAAGAACAACCATGACGATGACCCGCCCCAAGAAGACTTGTTGGCTCTGTGGAACCGTGACCGTCCCCGTTATGAGAGGGTGATCGCACGGATGTCCGACCCGCAGACGGTTGATGAAGATGGGTACGCCTCCATCCCAGAGTTGCTGGAACGGTCCAACGCACTCGACCCCACTCACACTGCTCACCTCCGCCTCTCCTTGCGCGCACTTGCTCGAATTGTGCTCGACATCCGTCAAGGAGCACCCACTAATCCATCCTGGGTAGGCAACAAAACACGCGGCTCCTGGAAGACACTGTTGACGAACAAGACGCTCAAGACCACCCAGCTCGAGGTCGCCCGACTGCTGCAGAAGAACAAGTCCGTCGCCACGCTCGCCGAAAAGCCATTCCGTATTGCAGAGATGGGAGAAGACGACTCGGACTTCGAAGAGGACGGTGAGTTCACCGCGCTGCCTCCCGAAGCTCCGTTAACCACGAAACCCAAGCGCCCAGCCGTCGATGAAGACTCCGACGTTTCTTCCCACACCGGCCTCACCGATGAATCCGACCACGAGACCAAGAACATCAAGAAGGAGCACGACTCCGACTTCGAACCTGACGACGAAGACGACCAAGACAGTGATGAAGGCGGCCAGAAGAACAAGAAGGACCCCAAAGCTTCGCAGGACGACACCCAAGAGTCCGACGATAAATCCGGCGGCGGTAAGGACGTCGAATCGTCCGACACTGATGACAAGAAGCCGTCGCCCCCAAGTCGCCTAAATCACCCAAGTCCAAATCTGTGACGCTTTAGTCACACAGTAGAACGCTCCCATTCCGTTTTCTTTCCAATTTTACCTCCGAGCGTTCCGTTCCAGCATCACTTAACTTCAAAAATAAAATTCCCCATTTACCACCACCGTTCCATTCCCGAACCATTTCAAATTCCATAGGTATCCAACCGTTCCATAGGTTCGAGAATTCCACCCCACGACCTACACCATCAGTATGTCGTCTTCGTCCACCTCTGCATTTGCCTCAGCCAAACGGGCACTCCTACGCAGCTCAGGTAGACGGTTCTTCACTCTCTCAGACTGTTCAAAAGCAGTAACCAACGGGCCATATTCCGGCATCAACGCTGCCCGCGGTAGCCAAAAAGTCTCAAAGTTGGCCGCCAACGCCAAATATTCCACGGTCCTGCCAGCCTTCCGTTTGGCTACCACCTCCAACAACGGGGAATCCACGCCCGTTATAACCGTATCCTCGTGACCAATTGTCAACCGCTCCGTGTAACTAGACGGAGGCAGATCTGACTCCTCCAGAGGCCACCGTTCGGATCTTCCACCACACCCTCAGGTACTTCGTCAATAAAAGGTCTGGTCCACCGTCCTTGGAACTTCTTGAGACGGTTGACATTCACGGTCACTTTCTTATCCGGGTGCGACGGGATATCAATCTGGTACGTATTTTCACCGAGCTTGCCTAAAACACGGTAGGGACCGTGCCACGTGAAAGCCAGCTTCTTCGTACGTTTCTCGCCTCTCCGTGCCCTGAAGAATTGGTACACCCAAACCGGATCTCCAAGTTCATACTCGACCGGCCGCTGTCGGTGCAACCTCTGCTCATGCCGATCTTGCGCTTTCACCAACTGATGCTCGACCAACATCCGTGAATCCTTCATGGAACGGTACAGTTCTCGTCTGTACTGAGCCACTTCATTGCTCTTCCATTTCTCGCCCAAGTTCAGGAACGCCACATCTAACGGGAGAATCGGGTCTCGACCGTATAAAGAGAAGAACGGCGTGTCCCCAACGCCTCATGGTACGCGGTCCGGTAGGCGAACAACACACGTGGTAAATAGAGATCCCAGTCCGTCTGTGCCTCACTCACATACATCTTGAGCATTCCAATGAGCGTTCCGTTGAATCTCTCAACCAGACCTTGCGTTTGAGGGTGATAAGCGGCACCGTACAATTTCTTGATCCCGAGCGTCTCGTAAAACGACTTAGCGAGTTCAGAAATAAAGTTCGAGCCACGGTCACTCAACAAACGAGAAGGTACTCCGTGCCTTGCCACCACACCGTTCACCATGGTGTGTACGAACGTCACCGTGTCTAACCGGTCGACAGCGAACGCCTCAGCCCACCGTGTGAAATAGTCGACAAACACCAAGATGTACTTATTGCCAGCCGTCGTGGTCACCAGTGGCCCAATAGCATCCACTACGAGTAGGGAGAACGGACCCGTCAAGTCAGCTACTGGCATCCGTTGCATCGGTCCCTGATTCCACGGTCGATGACCCTTTCCACCTCCACACTCACTGCATCCACGTACGTACTCAGCAACGTCCTTGCGCCATCCAGGCCAGTATCCGTGTCGTCTCACTCGGTCTCGGGTCTTAGTCAATCCCATGTGAGATGACAGAATGTCCGAATGACAGTAGTGCAGTACGACTTCCTGGTAACCGGCCGGAACTACTGGGACGGTTATCGTCCGTGCTGGTCCCACCGCCTCAGGTAAATGTACCTTTCTCATCAACACTTCGTTCAGGACTTCATACTTAGGAGCCATCTTGACAATCTTCGCTCTGAAGAACGGATCCACCGGTAGAGCACGGTCTTGTATGAACGCCACCAGCGCCACAACCCAAGACAATGACCGTTGTTCTTGCAAGAACTGTTCTCTTTCCAGTTGGAACACGTCCATAGGAGAGCGAGGACGGTTCGGCGGCGGAAGTTCCTCGTCCGTTCCAGGAGAAGCCCCATCCGCTCCGGGTTCCGTTTCACCCTCTAGTTGAGTGGGTTCAGTCTCCTGACCCGGTTCCTCACCGTCCTTGGTCTCCTCGTCCTCACCGTATTCAAATTCAACTCCTTCCTCGGCTTGGTCAGACTGCTCCCCAACCGAATTTGGAACCCGTCCTTCATCAGACGGTTCCGGATTCAGTAGGTCTCTTATCGGAAGAGTCCTCCTTCCCTGAACCGGGTTGAGCAAGTCAGCCAGAGTTACAGCGTCGGCACGGTCCGCAGGTAAGCGCGACAATCCGTCCACATGACCCATGGTCGTTCCAGGCTTGTGGAACACCTTGAACTGCAAATTCGAAAGCTCCATAGCCCAGCGTGCCAATTTCGAGTTAGTCGTACGGTTTCCTGGACTGAAGACCCAAGTCAAAGCCTGGTGATCCGTGTACAAGTCGAACTCACGCTTGTCCAAGTAGCATCTGAACTTCCTAGTGGCCCAAACCACGCCCCAGCACTCAATCTCAGATACCATCTTGCTTCGTGATCCAGTTTTTCTGCGAACCGGTCAGCAACTTGCTAGCATAAGCAACAACACGGTTGCGACCGTCCACTTCCTGCATAAGACACGCTCCCACAGCATACCGTGACGAATCAACGAATAGCTTGAAGCGGCGCTTTGCGTCAGGATAGACCAGAATAGGAGGTTTCACCAGTGCACGCTTGAGCTGTCGGAAGGCAGATTCACAGTCCTCATTCCAGAGGAACGGTGCATCCTTCAACTTCAACCGTTCAAGTGGAGCAGAAATCAGAGCATACCCCGGAATGTACCGTCGAAAGTAGCTAGTAAGACCCAAAATGACCGTATTCCGTGCAAGTCTTGAGGCCTCTGTACGTTCATCACTGCCTTCACTTTTCGGGATTAGGCAAGATTCCGGACGGAGTCACGATGTGCCCCAAGAAAGCCACCTGGTTCCGCCCCCAATGACACTTCTTCATCTTGAGTTTGAATCCAGCTTGTTGGAACCGTGTCAACACTTGGCGCAACCGTACCAAATGAGACGGGAAGTCCTTGCTGAAGATCACACAGTCATCCAAGTAGACTAGACAGATCCTCCATTTCAGATCCACGAGCACAGTTTCCATGAGACGCTCGAAAGCCGGCACCGCATTGCACAGACCAAAGGGCATAACTAGCCACTCATATAGACCGTACTTGCACGTGAAAGCCGTCCTAGACACGCTGTCTTCATGCATTGGCACATTCCAATAGCCAGACGCAATATCCATCGTAGAGAACAGTTGGGCGTCGCCTAGCACATCTAAAATGTCATCAATCAAAGGCATCGGATAACAGTCCTTAACCGTGACAGCATTCAACCGTCTGTAATCGATACAGAAACGGATCCCACCGTCCGGTTTACGGATCATCAATACCGGGCTCGCCCAAGGACTGTTGGACGGTCGAATTAGACCCAGTTCCTCGTACTGCTGAATCTCGGCCTCCATGACTTCACCTTCAGCCAGCGAGACACGGTACGGTTGTTGTTTTATCGGAGAACTGTCCCCTGTGTCAATCTGAAAGTGCAACAACTCCGTCCAGGTTTCTTAGAAGACTCCACAAACATGTCCCGAAAACGGTTCAACTCGGCCTGGAACAGTTCCTTTGCTCCATCGACAGTTTGGACTCAGAAAAGTCAGCAGACATCTCACCGTGCTTGTCAGGCGGGACATCAGGCTTAGTAGCCTTAACCTTCTCGTCCTCGACTTCCTTCCGTTCCTCGGACAGCGTCGCAGCAACCTCATCCGTTTGACCCACTTCACTCGGAGCACTAGAAGGCCTTACGGTCGTTCCAGGATTAGGCGACTGTTCAAAACCGAACGCCTCCTCGGGGATTACTGAAGTAGCAGCCACGATCGTTCCTTTCCGGATCCAGTATTCGTCAGTGGAAGCATTGATAACCTTGCCATCCTCAACAGTTCCAAGAGATCGCGCCACGCACAGAGTAGGTGGTAAACTCAGAGACCCTTCTACCATAACCGTAGCTCCTTTCTCTATGTCACCGATCACGCTTGTTATTACCAATGCCTGTCCACGAGGCGGGAGACGGATCGAGTTAGCCATAGCCGCCATGAACGTCTCCTGCACAATCGTAATTCCGAGAGATAGCACTTCCCCGGTTCCCTTCAATAGTAAGGTCCGTTCTTCCACATCGATCACGGCCTTGAAGGCGCTCAAAGCGTCTACCCTAGTATAGCGTCCACGTGTAAGTGGTCCGCTACTAGTACGTGTAGAGCAACTTCAACCGACCCCAGACGGATAGGTAGTCGCACCCACCCACGGATACGCAGACGATGGCCGGACGAGCTTCGAACACGGCCGTCGTACGGTTCCAGAGCTTCAGCAGCACGGCCTAACCGTTTCATCACTTGACGGTCAACCAAACTCAAGGTCGCACAGCATCTGTGAAGGTAGACAGTCGATGTAGCCGCTAGAGAGTGCCTCAAAGCTCCCCACAGAGCACACGACACGCCGTCCTCCTCTACAATCCGAGGTACATCAAAGCCTTCTTCTCCGTCGTCGTCACGGACTCCAAATCCGTTAGGTAGGTTGACCGTGACAACTTCCACCAGACCGGTTTTCGGAGGAGGTTCTGCCTTAGGACGCTCTGGTCTCAGCACATTCACATAGTGGTAAGCGTCTTCATCACACTCGAACCGGGATTCAATACCTCAGCACGGTCTCGATATAGAGCCGAACAGTCAAAACACACCGTCTTCTTTTGCTGACGCCGTCGACGACGCTTAGCCGCAGGCGTGGTCGATCGTCCAGTCCGGTCACACAGCTTTCTCCAGATTCGAACTGCATTCTCAGCGAAGTAGTTCTCCACCCAGGACAACACTCGGTCCCAGCACGGACCAAGCAGACCTCGTTCACGTACTACCTCGTCGACAAAATAACGTAGCCGTTCCCAGTCCACCTCAGGACTTTTGTCACGCAAGAGAGGGATCTTAGCTGCTTCATTCTCATCGCGTGCGAGCTCCTTCAGCTTTTCCTCCGTGTCCATTTCCCTTTTGACTTCTTTCAGCATCCGATACACGGCTAGTCGGGCGATGGTCCGTGCTTCCTTTGGCCGGACCGTCCTTTGAGCGAATACTTCCGCAATGGCCGCTATTTCCACTGACGCAACCGTGTCTTCGACCTCCAACGAGAACGCGACATTTTCCTTCACTATCGCTTCAGCGTCTTCGACCACCGGCTTGATAGCTTCTGCCTCGGAGTCGCTTTCGCTTTCCACGCTAGAGTCGCTACTCGAACTTTCAGATTCGTCAAGTACCGTATCCACAGGAACCACGCTCACTTCGACACTCTTAGTCACGGTCTCAGTTCTTTTCCTGACCGTACTAGCCACATGTTCAGGCACAGTAGTCGAAAAGTCACGGTTCGCCCTTTTCGCCTCTGCCGAATTCTCCAACGTGGCACGGAACCAATCCTGCCAATATTCGGGCGTGTTCGTACCCTCCGGTGTTGCTTCCCTTGTCCGAGCTAACACATCCGTATCCAGTCCGAGGAACCGTGCCATCTCTTCCAGAGTGGGTTCCTTCTGGTTCTCAGCGTTCTGCTTCACACGTCGCTTCAATTCCACTTCGGGTACAACCGTTCCTCGAGTTCCTTGTCATATTCCTCCTTTTCGACAGCGACTTCTTCCTTAGCAATCACGCTTGCTTCTTGGCCCGGAACACAATTTTCCAATGCGTCCAGTTCATCATCCGTGAATAATCGGGCGTGAGGCGACGGGTTTTCCTGTTCGGCTTTGTCCACAGCCTCCGTACCGTCTTTGCCTTTTCCAACGTCCTCCGACTTGTCCACTTCCGAAGCCAAGTTCACCAATTCTCCATTCGAAGGTTCGGGTGGATCCTCCGCCGGTTTCTCCCAACCTAGGAAGACGGTTTCACCGAGGTCCAGATTGTCTAGACCATCGTCGTCTACCCAGACCGGTTCAGCAACTCTCTCAGCCGTGCGTAGGATACTTGCGATCACCGCGACCTTCTTCTGAGCTTCCGGCTCTGCAGCTACGACCTCCTGATTGGAGTCGGCTACCGTGCCGTAAACAACCACTGGGTCGTGCACTTCCTCTGCTTCCTGCATTCTTCTTCGAGATCGTCTTCTTCAGCGTCGAAACCGTTTTCAAAGGCTTCAAAACTGTTTTCTTCGATCTCCAGACCGTTCAATTCGGCCACCACTTCTTGGTCTTCCCAAACGATGGGTTCTTCACCCAGGCCCTCGTTGTCACCATACTCCATCTCACCGTTCAAATCCATGAACTCCGCGTCCTCCAGCACGGCGAGACAGTCATCCGAGTCATCTTCATCATCTTCCGCAAGTTCCATTATTCCATCTCGGTTCACCTCCAAGTCGACGCTTTCATCCGAGTCGACCTGCAGAAATTCCCCTCTTTCCCATTCATCTTCGTACCTGATGATCGTCCGTCCAGTCTTCACGGTACGGTCACCACTCGAGTCATTCACTAGACCAGAGGAAGGAGTGACTCTCTCCTCCCCTTCCTCCTGCCTCCGTCATTGACGAGGAGACGGTGGCAACGGTGGGTTCTCCCTAGACCGTGCCATAGTCCGCAGAGTCTCAACATCAGGACAGTTCGCAACGATGTGACCAGGTTTTTCACATAGGAAACAGTTCCGAGTAGGCGACCGTCCACCTTGGCCACCGTTCTGCATCCCATTACCACGGTACGGTTCCTCGCACTCCGACATGATGTGTCCGAGCCGTCCACAACGCCGACAAGTCATCTTCTGCCGAGGACAGTTTAAACGACTGCATCCTTTCCGGTCACAACGTCCACACACGCTTATTCCTTCTCGAGTTCGGTCGTCCGCAGCCATGCTGATGCCACGGAACCGTTGTCCGTTCCCTTGGTTCCCACTAGACGGTGAAGGAGGCAAGTCCTGCACGGACGCAATGGTAGGAGCACGGTTGCGAGGAGACCGTGGTGGTTGCCAACGCTCCTGCTCCATTTGTTCCCGCCACTGTTCCTGCCTGGTCATGAACGACTGCATCTTCTGGGACAGTTCCTCGACAGTCGATTGGCTTTTGTCCTTCTTGCCACGCTTCAGAGTTCCGTCTTCAAACTGGTCCTCTTCCTCAATAGGACGGTGCATGTCCTTGAACATCAACCACTCACACGCAGCAGGAATATCGCGAGCCGGGCTCGAGTCGAGCGTGGCCAGTAGACGCTTGTTCCTTAAACCGCGACGGAACAGTTGATAACGCATCCGTGGATCTGGATAGTTCAGAGCTTCACACAGATCGGAGACACGGTCACCCCATTCTTCCACTGATTCTCCATGTTCACGCTTCGTCGTATGCAACCGCTCCCACAGCTCATCAGCCGTTCTGCTCAGGAAGTGGTTATGGAACCTTGTGCGCAGGGTGTCGTAGGTCTTGATACTCGAATTACCCCACCAACGCTCACCTTCCTTGCCCTTCAACTTCTGACGGAACACTAGTAATCTTGACCGTTCTGGTAGTCCTTCAGTGTAAGACTCGAATGCTTCCCAGAAGTCACGTGATTTCTCAACCGTGGTCGTGTCCGAGTAGAACATCGGAAGCACTTTCAAAGCGTTCGAAACCAGGCTTGACATCGCAAAGGACTCAGAAGTACGGACGGATGCCACCGGTCCAGCCACTCCAAATCCAGTCTGTATAGGCGCCGGAACATTCTGTCTGGGCGGTCCCGGAGGCGGAGGTCCGTTCCGAGGCGCAGGAGGAGCACTCGCTCTCGGAGGAGGAGCCGTTCCTCTAGTCGTAGTCGCTTGTCCAGTCGGTGGCACACTTCTTCTCGCCGGAGGAGCACCTCGAGGCGTCACCACAGGAGTTCCAGTCGGTCTCGACGTTCCGTGAGGAGGTGGACCTCCTTGGTACGGACGCTGTATCCATCCAGGCACCATACGGACCAATACTCGGATAATACGGCAGGTACGGAACCGGAGGCGCCGCACCGCTCCGTTCTTGAGGCTCAGGGACCGTGACAGGTTCACGCTTCACATTCCAGTCCCATCCAACCGAAGGTTGCGCCACTCGACGTGTTTCTGGTCCGGTGTACCGAGCAATAAACCCACTAGGAGACCGTTTAGGAGCCTCCTTGACCGGTTCTGGTGGAGCTGGGGCCGGATATGGATAGGCATACGCACCAGTATACGGGGCATAGTACGAAGCCGGCACTCCTCCGTATCCTCCATAGCCTCCTTCATAGTCAGCGGCGTATCCTTCCGCCACCGTCTCTTCTCGCGGTTCACCGTGTTGACTCTGCTCGTCCCGGTGTTGATGCACGGAACGGTGTCGAGACCGAGGTCGGGAAGACACTTCCGATCTAGTACCGTGATCACTCATATCCCCGGCGTGCTCGCTTGTATCCTCGGCGGGCTCGCCTCCTTCTGTGGCTTTAGACTCATCTTCATACTGATTCCACAGTTCCCTCATCACTTCTCCTTGCAACGTCTCGCGACCGTGCGTCGTGGTGGCTTGAACCGACCGCCCACTTACACTACCGCGACGACTGCTCGCTCTTGATCCCGAACGAGTTCCTTCTCCTAGGCTCGCAGGCCTTCGACTGGTCCGGCGACGCTCTTCGGACTCCAGCCGCTCCACTTCAGACCGTACTACACCAGTAGCTTGGTCACCTTGATCCACTTCACGGTCGCCACCTAGGCGTTCCGTGCCATCTCCATTTCCATCATCGCGCGCATCGTCCTGCCGCGGCATCTTCCAGTTGTGCTAACCGTTTCCTAGGTCTTCCGTGCACCCAATTTCCGTAGCTCGACGCGCTGCTAGTCACTCAACCGTCGACACTTCCAAGTCCGTCCGCCGGACGTTCCACTTCACCAACCGTAGGCTGCGCTGCTTGATCCTCAGACGCCCGCCTCTCACAGTTCACTAGAAGATCGCGCTTCCGCTACTTGCACGCCTTCTACCGTTCTCTTCGCCCGTTCCCTGGCGACGCTACACCGAGACCGTTCTCAATGGCCTTCCAGGCACGGGTGTTTCTCCAACTTCGAATGTGACGCGGCCTCCAACGCGGTTCCTTGCGCGGCCGACTACGTACGGGGCCCTTGCCAAGCGTACGCGCACTGCAATCGAAGCGGTCACAATTCCGCGCTCCAGACTCTCCCTCAGGGCACACTGCTGCACGCCGAAGACTGTACCCTGCTTCTCCACCAAGCTGTCGCGAGCCGCCTTGTTTTAGGACGGTCCTCGAGGCGTATGGCAGGCAGGTGCGTACCGGAGAGTAGATCAACACTAACAAATCAATATAAAAGATATTAACTTGCTGGTTCCAAGGCTTTTTCACGACTGAGCTCCTACTTGAGCTCGGGGCGTGCCGTGCGGCCGCTCCTCCTACTTCCTGACTTACCGATCCGTTGTCATCCTGCCGTGCCACCGCGACACCCCTCCGGCACCGTCCTTGTCCTTGTCCTCGCTGTCCTCCACTGCCATGCCTTCCGTCCTTGCAGCGTCGCAACGCCGTCGTTCCTCGCTCTTCCACGCCGCTTGCCGCCATTCGAAATTTGGGGGCCCTGGTTCCACCAATCCCAGGGTCCCACCAAACTGAGCCAAATGCTATGGTTGCGTCACCGGGCGACCATCCCTCCGTAGCTGCGACAGGGCAGCCAGCTCATCCTCCGTTGCTGCTCAGCACGAAGTTGAGCAGCAATCCCGTCCAGCCGGATTGCTTCCGAGCCAAGACGGTTGCCACCGTTCTGACTCAGGACAGGTCGCGTGAAGGATTCGAGTCGAAAAGTGGGGACCCGCTCTTTGATTCGAGCACCGTCAATCCTATCGCGACTTTCAGCCTTCTTCAGCATTTGCGAATGGTGTAATCATCGGTGTGAGAGCGAAGACCTCGCATGAATATGAACTGTAAAGTCTCAGCAACCAGTGGTTGCCAACCACAGCCACCGGCAGGTAAATTGTAGCTAAACTCGATGATGGAACCCGAGTGTGTTGTTTCAGGAGTGGCTGCGCGAGCTTGACATGCATCAACAACGGTGCAATATTGCCCCCTATGTAACATTGTCCTGGGAAACCTGCCGTAATTGTCATTTAACTACCGCCAACTACATCTCTCGTTTGCAACCGCCCGACGCTGGAATCATATCGGCGTTTAAGCGGCAGTTCGGCATCGGCGGCTCCAGCATGAGCTGAACGTGAGGAGCTCCCACTGGTCCGTTGATATACTTCAAGTATTAGATATTAGCACACTTCCAATTTACCGGAACTTCCAGGAAGTATTCAGCGAAACGGTGGACGAAGTCGATGTACACCCCGATGTGGAAACGAAAGTTTTGTCAGGCCTTCGGACGCTGCAGGAGCGGCTGCGGAAACAGCAACGTGAGGAGCAGGAAGCGGCGTGGGCGCGGACATCGACCCGAAGCCTGTCGCGTCCCGCCGCCCTCCTCCAGGAAGAGCTACGGCGTCGCGAAAGGAACTGTGATTTCCCCATCGATCTGATCTTTGATTGACTTCATCACCCCCGCCCCCACCGTCTGACTCGCACTGGGATCACGGTACAGAAGAGCTTCACGAGCCGGAATGAAGGCGTCTACACGTACTCTACTTACATGCCATTGCAACTTGCCGCATTGCCGCACATGCGTATCCAGACCTGAAAAGCTCGACCGAGCTCAGCTCTGCACGTCAAAAAAAACAATAGCTTCTCTGTGCATGGCATAGGTAAAGCTATTAATATGAGCGCGGGCACCGTAACCACGGCTGCGTTCAAACGACTGACGGCCACGTTATCAACGACGAAGGTCCGCCTCAAGAAGCAACGCTGCCACGTTCAGCAAGTGGCAAGTAATTGAAAAGCATCGAAAAGACCTCGTCTATATAATACGCTTCGGACAAACCCGAGCTCGCATCTGGCCTTGCAACTCCGTCCTCCGCTCCAAAGCTAACACTCCTAAGCCGCTGGACCCGCCGCCATGCATGTCTTTGAATTGTCTATGTCGGACACCACGGCTCACAGCATCCTTCCCCACCCCACCCTGTTCCGCACACAAGTCCATTGGATGATCGTAAGGAGGCCAGTTTACTCCGTTTTGGGGCCTTGATGACGCCCACCTGCGCCGGGCGAATGACCCGCTCGTTCAGCAGGTATCCAGTCTTCATGAGCTGGCCCACGGAGCCGGCCTCCTTGGCCGCATCCTCGTACTCGAAGTGCGTCGTGCACGATGGGGTCGAACTTGTCGCCCACGGCGCCCACCTGGCTGATCTTGAACTCGCGGAAGACCTTCTGCAGTTGCGTCTCCGTCATGACGACTCCCTCGTGGAGCACCTTGATGGCATCCAGCTGCTTCTCCGGCAGCAGCGCCTCCACGTCGATACTCTCGTGCGCGCGCTTGAGGTTGTCCGACACGTCCAGCAACGCCTTGGCGAACTTGGAGATGGCGAACTCGCGCGCGTTGCTCACGTCCACGCGCGAGATGCGGCGCACGTTCTCGGCGTCGGCCAGCGCACGCAGCAGGCGGTCGTTCATGTCTTTGTTCTTGGCTGTGAGCTCCTCCACCTGCTTCTGCAGCGTCTCTGTCTCCGAGAGCTCCTCGGGCGCGGCGTCGGGTTTGGCCTCCTCCGCGGGCTTCTCGTCAGCTAAGCGCGCGGACGTCTGGCTCACGCAGCGCACCTGCCGCGATACGCGGGCCACGCCGCGGGCGGCGGCGCTGGAGAGGACGACACGACGGAGCATTCTTACGAGGGCGAATTCGAATTTGGGCGGACGTCAGCCCTCCACAGCTTCGGTTGAACCTTAAACCCCTCCAAGCCGATGAGCGTAACCCAATATAAACGTAACCCGTCAAATGAACAGGGCCATTACTCAAAATATGGCGGCGAGCAAGACGAGCGCAGGACAGCGCGCCGAGCGCATCAAGCGGGTGGCCGTGAAGCAGTCGGTGGAGGAGGAGGCCAACCAGAAAGTTCTGCAGCACTACGCCAAGACAGTCTACTTCAACGACATGTGGGTCTCGTTCCTGAGCAAGATGGCGGGTCTCGTGACGCTCATGAGCTTCCTGGAGGTGCAGCGCATGCGCCAGAGTCCGCGCGGCGTGGGCTTCATCGCGGGCTTCGAGGCGCTCTCCGTGGTGCTGGCAGTCAGCACGGCGCTGTTCATCCGACGGTGGCTCAACCCGCTGTTGGCCTTCAAGGTGGCCTTCGCCTTCTCGCTGCTGCAGAGCTTCTGGTTCGTGGCTAGCTACTACGCGCGCGTCATGGAGCTGCCGCGCCAGGCCGGAGACCTGCTGGCTGAGCAGCTGCCCTTCGGAGCTATCTACTTCGTCGTGTGCTGGGCATCGGACCGCTTTATGATGCGCTCGCAGGATGTCGCCAAGCAGACGGCCAACGACCTGCGCGAGGTGCTC
>JAAKBF010000270.1:0-132777 GCA_012656075.1 Phytophthora hibernalis | reverse complement strand
CAGTCTCCTTTCGCTCCACCCGTGCCGCTCTTAACGGTTGACACCGTGCCTCCGGCCTCCATAGTAGATTGAAGTGACCCGACCAGGTTCAGGAGCCATCCATCATAGCGCAACAGGGGATAGCACTGGCCATTCGCCAATTTGCCGTCCACTGCTCACTCCGCTCCCAGCCTCGCCACCATCGTCATGTCCAAGTCGACGTCCTCCTCACCCGACCCCAAGGAAGTCGCGGTTGACCGCATTCGCGCCGCCGTCGAAGAAGCCGACGACTCCCCAGATCCAGACACCGTTACCAGCGCCCAGTACGAATTCTGGAGCCGTCTTCGCCCTGCCCTCGCCGAGAACAACGAATCCCGCGGGCTCAAGGCCTTGGATGACCTCGCACTCGCCATCATGGCCGACGACCCGACCTTCCCGCCACGCTTGCCAAACCGGTCATTTTGCTGCCACCGTCCGAAAATCAAGACCCCGGAGAACCACCATCTCACAATCTCTTTCAGCCACTTCCCTTCCTACGTCACGGTCTTCCAAGCGTCCCGTGACCCGCAGTTCTGACAAGCCCAAGTCGTCCAAGAAACAGAAAACGTCGGGCAAGTCCAGATTGAAGACGCCCTTGTTCAAGTTTGAGTTGCCGATCGGATCCCCGTCCTCAGTCAAGAAAGACTTGGCCGGTCTCGTCAAGGCTGCACAGCTCGGTAAGGCGCCGTTCCGAGTGGCGTATCCGTGGCGTGGCCAACGAGTCTGGTATGACCCCACCGAGTATCAGGACCTCCACCTCGCCCACTACCGTTTCTGGATGAAGCACCGCCGCACCTTCTTCGACTGCGCTCTCTACGCTCCCACCGACAAGGCCGAAGCCCGTCGCAAGCACAAGACCATCGCCAACCAACAGCGCCTCAAGTTCATCAGTGACAACATTGAAGTTTTCGGCTATTACGAGTTCATGCGTCGCTTCGAGGACGAGATCCACGACAACTTGATGTGGCTCGGCGGCAAGGCAGCCAAGCATTCCGCGCGCGCCAAGAACAACCATGACGATGACCCGCCCAAGAAGACTTGTTGGCTCTGTGGAACCGTGACCGTCCCCGTTATGAGAGGGTGATCGCACGGATGTCCGACCCGCAGACGGTTGATGAAGATGGGTACGCCTCCATCCCAGAGTTGCTGGAACGGTCCAACGCACTCGACCCCACTCACACTGCTCACCTCCGCCTCTCCTTGCGCGCACTTGCTCGAATTGTGCTCGACATCCGTCAAGGAGCACCCACTAATCCATCCTGGGTAGGCAACAAGACACGCGGCTCCTGGAAGACACTGTTGACGAACAAGACGCTCAAGACCACCCAGCTCGAGGTCGCCCGACTGCTGCAGAAGAACAAGTCCGTCGCCACGCTCGCCGAGCCATTCCGTATTGCAGAGATGGGAGAAGACGACTCGGACTTCGAAGAGGACGGTGAGTTCACCGCGCTGCCTCCCGAAGCTCCGTTAACCACGAAACCCAAGCGCCCAGCCGTCGATGAAGACTCCGACGTCTCTTCCCACACCGGCCTCACCGATGAATCCGACCACGAGACCAAGAACATCAAGAAGGAGCACGACTCCGACTTCGAACCTGACGACGAAGACGACCAAGACAGTGATGAAGGCAGCCAGAAGAACAAGAAGGACCCCAAAGCTTCGCAGGACGACACAAGAGTCCGACGATAAATCCGGCGGCGGTAAGGACGTCGAATCGTCTGACACTGATGACAAGAAGCCGTCGCCCACCAAGTCGCCTAAATCACCCAAGTCCAAATCTGTGACGCTTTAGCCACACCGTAGAACCTCCCATTCCGTTTTCTTTCCAATTTTACCTCCGAGCGTTCCGTTCCAGCATCACTTAACTTCAAAAATAAAATTCCCCATTTACCACCACCGTTCCATTCCGAACCATTTCAAATTCCATAGGTATCCAACCGTTCCATAGGTTCGAGAATTCCACCCCACGACCTACACCATCAGTATGTCGTCTTCGTCCACCTCTGCATTTGCCTCAGCCAAACGGGCACTCCTACGCAGCTCAGGTAGACGGTTCTTCACTCTCTCAGACTGTTCAAAAGCAGTAACCAACGGGCCATATTCCGCATCAACGCTGCCCGCGGTAGCCAAAAAGTCTCAAAGTTGGCCGCCAACGCCAAATATTCCACGGTCCTGCCAGCCTTCCGTTTGGCTACCACCTCCAACAACGGGGAATCCACGCCCGTTATAACCGTATCCTCGTGACCAATTGTCAACCGCTCCGTGTAACTAGACGGAGGCAGATCTGACTCCTCCAGAGGCCACCGTTCGGATCTTCCACCACACCCTCAGGTACTTCGTCAATAAAAGGTCTGGTCCACCGTCCTTGGAACTTCTTGAGACGGTTGACATTCACGGTCACTTTCTTATCCGGGTGCGACGGGATATCAATCTGGTACGTATTTTCACCGAGCTTGCCTAAAACACGGTAGGGACCGTGCCACGTGAAAGCCAGCTTCTTCGTACGTTTCTCACTCTCCGTGCCCTGAAGAATTGGTACACCCAAACCGGATCTCAAGTTCATACTCGACCGGCCGCTGTCGGTGCAACCTCTGCTCATGCCGATCTTGCGCTTTCACCAACTGATGCTCGACCAACATCCGTGAATCCTTCATGGAACGGTACAGTTCTCGTCTGTACTGAGCCACTTCATTGCTCTTCCATTTCTCGCCCAAGTTCAGGAACGCCACATCTAACGGGAGAATCGGGTCTCGACCGTATAAAGAGAAGAACGGCGTGTCCCCAACGCCTCATGGTACGCGGTCCGGTAGGCGAACAACACACGTGGTAAATAGAGATCCCAGTCCGTCTGTGCTTCACTCACATACATCTTGAGCATTCCAATGAGCGTTCCGTTGAATCTCTCAACCAGACCTTGCGTTTGAGGGTGATAAGCGGCACCGTACAATTTCTTGATCCCGAGCGTCTCGTAAAACGACTTAGCGAGTTCAGAAATAAAGTTCGAGCCACGGTCACTCAACAAACGAGAAGGTACTCCGTGCCTTGCCACCACCGTTCACCATGGTGTGTACGAACGTCACCGTGTCTAACCGGTCGACAGCGAACGCCTCAGCCCACCGTGTGAAATAGTCGACAAACACCAAGATGTACTTATTGCCAGCCGTCGTGGTCACCAGTGGCCCAATAGCATCCACTACGAGTAGGGAGAACGGACCCGTCAAGTCAGCTACTGGCATCCGTTGCATCGGTCCCTGATTCCACGGTCGATGACCCTTTCCACCTCCACACTCACTGCATCCACGTACGTACTCAGCAACGTCCTTGCGCCATCCAGGCCAGTATCCGTGTCGTCTCACTCGGTCTCGGGTCTTAGTCAATCCCATGTGAGATGACAGAATGTCCGAATGACAGTAGTGCAGTACGACTTCCTGGTAACCGGCCGGAACTACTGGGACGGTTATCGTCCGTGCTGGTCCCACCGCCTCAGGTAAATGTACCTTTCTCATCAACACTTCGTTCAGGACTTCATACTTAGGAGCCATCTTGACAATCTTCGCTCTGAAGAACGGATCCACCGGTAGAGCACGGTCTTGTAAGAACGCCACCAGCGCCACAACCCAAGACAATGACCGTTGTTCTTGCAAGAACTGTTCTCTTTCCAGTTGGAACACGTCCATAGGAGAGCGAGGACGGTTCGGCGGCGGAAGTTCCTCGTCCGTTCCAGGAGAAGCCCCATCCGCTCCGGGTTCCGTTTCACCCTCTAGTTGAGTGGGTTCAGTCTCCTGACCCGGTTCCTCACCGTCCTTGGTCTCCTCGTCCTCACCGTATTCAAATTCAAATTCAACTCCTTCCTCGGCTTGGTCAGACTGCTCCCCAACCGAATTTGGAACCCGTCCTTCATCAGACGGTTCCGGATTCAGTAGGTCTCTTATCGGAAGAGTCCTCCTTCCCTGAACCGGGTTGAGCAAGTCAGCCAGAGTTACAGCGTCGGCACGGTCCGCAGGTAAGCGCGACAATCCGTCCACATGACCCATGGTCGTTCCAGGCTTGTGGAACACCTTGAACTGCAAATTCGAAAGCTCCATAGCCCAGCGTGCCAATTTCGAGTTAGTCGTACGGTTTCCTGGACTGAAGACCCAAGTCAAAGCCTGGTGATCCGTGTACAAGTCGAACTCACGCTTGTCCAAGTAGCATCTGAACTTCCTAGTGGCCCAAACCACGCCCCAGCACTCAATCTCAGATACCATCTTGCTTCGTGATCCAGTTTTTCTGCGAACCGGTCAGCAACTTGCTAGCATAAGCAACAACACGGTTGCGACCGTCCACTTCCTGCATAAGACACGCTCCCACAGCATACCGTGACGAATCAACGAATAGCTTGAAGCGGCGCTTTGCGTCAGGATAGACCAGAATAGGAGGTTTCACTAGTGCACGCTTGAGCTGTCGGAAGGCAGATTCACAGTCCTCATTCCAGAGGAACGGTGCATCCTTCAACTTCAACCGTTCAAGTGGAGCAGAAATCAGAGCATACCCCGGAATGTACCGTCGAAAGTAGCTAGTAAGACCCAAAATGACCGTATTCCGTGCAAGTCTTGAGGCCTCTGTACGTTCATCACTGCCTTCACTTTTCGGGATTAGGCAAGATTCCGGACGGAGTCACGATGTGCCCCAAGAAAGCCACCTGGTTCCGCCCCCAATGACACTTCTTCATCTTGAGTTTGAATCCAGCTTGTTGGAACCGTGTCAACACTTGGCGCAACCGTACCAAATGAGACGGGAAGTCCTTGCTGAAGATCACACAGTCATCCAAGTAGACTAGACAGATCCTCCATTTCAGATCCACGAGCACAGTTTCCATGAGACGCTCGAAAGCCGGCACCGCATTGCACAGACCAAAGGGCATAACTAGCCACTCATATAGACCGTACTTGCACGTGAAAGCCGTCCTAGACACGCTGTCTTCATGCATTGGCACATTCCAATAGCCAGACGCAATATCCATCGTAGAGAACAGTTGGGCGTCGCCTAGCACATCTAAAATGTCATCAATCAAAGGCATCGGATAACAGTCCTTAACCGTGACAGCATTCAACCGTCTGTAATCGATACAGAAACGGATCCCACCGTCCGGTTTACGGATCATCAATACCGGGCTCGCCCAAGGACTGTTGGACGGTCGAATTAGACCCAGTTCCTCGTACTGCTGAATCTCGGCCTCCATGACTTCACCTTCAGCCAGCGAGACACGGTACGGTTGTTGTTTTATCGGAGAACTGTCCCCTGTGTCAATCTGAAAGTGCAACAACTCCGTCCAGGTTTCTTAGAAGACTCCACAAACATGTCCCGAAAACGGTTCAACTCGGCCTGGAACAGTTCCTTTGCTCCATCGACAGTTTGGACTCAGAAAAGTCAGCAGACATCTCACCGTGCTTGTCAGGCGGGACATCAGGCTTAGTAGCCTTAACCTTCTCGTCCTCGACTTCCTTCCGTTCCTCGGACAGCGTCGCAGCAACCTCATCCGTTTGACCCACTTCACTCGGAGCACTAGAAGGCCTTACGGTCGTTCCAGGATTAGGCGACTGTTCAAAACCGAACGCCTCCTCGGGGATTACTGAAGTAGCAGCCACGATCGTTCCTTTCCGGATCCAGTATTCGTCAGTGGAAGCATTGATAACCTTGCCATCCTCAACAGTTCCAAGAGATCGCGCCACGCACAGAGTAGGTGGTAAACTCAGAGACCCTTCTACCATAACCGTAGCTCCTTTCTCTATGTCACCGATCACGCTTGTTATTACCAATGCCTGTCCACGAGGCGGGAGACGGATCGAGTTAGCCATAGCCGCCATGAACGTCTCCTGCACAATCGTAATTCCGAGAGATAGCACTTCCCGGTTCCCTTCAATAGTAAGGTCCGTTCTTCCACATCGATCACGGCCTTGAAGGCGCTCAAAGCGTCTACCCTAGTATAGCGTCCACGTGTAAGTGGTCCGCTACTAGTACGTGTAGAGCAACTTCAACCGACCCCAGACGGATAGGTAGTCGCACCCACCCACGGATACGCAGACGATGGCCGGACGAGCTTCGAACACGGCCGTCGTACGGTTCCAGAGCTTCAGCAGCACGGCCTAACCGTTTCATCACTTGACGGTCAACCAAACTCAAGGTCGCACAGCATCTGTGAAGGTAGACAGTCGATGTAGCCGCTAGAGAGTGCCTCAAAGCTCCCCACAGAGCACACGACACGCCGTCCTCCTGCTACAATCCGAGGTACATCAAAGCCTTCTTCTCCGTCGTCGTCACGGACTCCAAATCCGTTAGGTAGGTTGACCGTGACAACTTCCACCAGACCGGTTTTTAGAGGAGGTTCTGCCTTAGGACGCTCTGGTCTCAGCACATTCACATAGTGGTAAGCGTCTTCATCACACTCGAACCGGGATTCAATACCTCAGCACGGTCTCGATATAGAGCCGAACAGTCAAAACACACCGTCTTCTTTTGCTGACGCCGTCGACGACGCTTAGCCGCAGGCGTGGTCGATCGTCCAGTCCGGTCACACAGCTTTCTCCAGATTCGAACTGCATTCTCAGCGAAGTAGTTCTCCACCCAGGACAACACTCGGTCCCAGCACGGACCAAGCAGACCTCGTTCACGTACTACCTCGTCGACAAAATAACGTAGCCGTTCCCAGTCCACCTCAGGACTTTTGTCACGCAAGAGAGGGATCTTAGCTGCTTCATTCTCATCGCGTGCGAGCTCCTTCAGCTTTTCCTCCGTGTCGATTTCCCTTTTGACTTCTTTCAGCATCCGATACACGGCTAGTCGGGCGATGGTCCGTGCTTCCTTTGGCCGGACCGTCCTTTGAGCGAATACTTCCGCAATGGCCGCTATTTCCACTGACGCAACCGTGTCTTCGACCTCCAACGAGAACGCGACATTTTCCTTCACTATCGCTTCAGCGTCTTCGACCACCGGCTTGATAGCTTCTGCCTCGGAGTCGCTTTCGCTTTCCACGCTAGAGTCGCTACTCGAACTTTCAGATTCGTCAAGTACCGTATCCACAGGAACCACGCTCACTTCGACACTCTTAGTCACGGTCTCAGTTCTTTTCCTGACCGTACTAGCCACATGTTCTGGCACAGTAGTCGAAAAGTCACGGTTCGCCCTTTTCGCCTCTGCCGAATTCTCCAACGTGGCACGGAACCAATCCTGCCAATATTCGGGCGTGTTCGTACCCTCCGGTGTTGCTTCCCTTGTCCGAGCTAACACATCCGTATCCAGTCCGAGGAACCGTGCCATCTCTTCCAGAGTGGGTTCCTTCTGGTTCTCAGCGTTCTGCTTCACACGTCGCTTCAATTCCACTTCGGGTACAACCGTTCCTCGAGTTCCTTGTCATATTCCTCCTTTTCGACAGCGACTTCTTCCTTAGCAATCACGCTTGCTTCTTGGCCCGGAACACAATTTTCCAATGCGTCCAGTTCATCATCCGTGAATAATCGGGCGTGAGGCGACGGGTTTTCCTGTTCGGCTTTGTCCACAGCCTCCGTACCGTCTTTGCCTTTTCCAACGTCCTCCGACTTGTCCACTTCCGAAGCCAAGTTCACCAATTCTCCATTCGAAGGTTCGGGTGGATCCTCCGCCGGTTTCTCCCAACCTAGGAAGACGGTTTCACCGAGGTCCAGATTGTCTAGACCATCGTCGTCTACCCAGACCGGTTCAGCAACTCTCTCAGCCGTGCGTAGGATACTTGCGATCACCGCGACCTTCTTCTGAGCTTCCGGCTCTGCAGCTACGACCTCCTGATTGGAGTCGGCTACCGTGCCGTAAACAACCACTGGGTCGTGCACTTCCTCTGCTTCCTGCAGTTCTTCTTCGAGATCGTCTTCTTCAGCGTCGAAACCGTTTTCAAAGGCTTCAAAACTGTTTTCTTCGATCTCCAGACCGTTCAATTCGGCCACCACTTCTTGGTCTTCCCAAACGATGGGTTCTTCACCCAGGCCCTCGTTGTCACCATACTCCATCTCACCGTTCAAATCCATGAACTCCGCGTCCTCCAGCACGGCGAGACAGTCATCCGAGTCATCTTCATCATCTTCCGCAAGTTCCATTATTCCATCTCGGTTCACCTCCAAGTCGACGCTTTCATCCGAGTCGACCTGCAGAAATTCCTCTTTCCCATTCATCTTCGTACCTGATGATCGTCCGTCCAGTCTTCACGGTACGGTCACCACTCGAGTCATTCACTAGACCAGAGGAAGGAGTGACTCTCTCCTCCCTTCCTCCTGCCTCCGTCATTGACGAGGAGACGGTGGCAACGGTGGGTTCTCCTAGACCGTGCCATAGTCCGCAGAGTCTCAACATCAGGACAGTTCGCAACGATGTGACCAGGTTTTTCACATAGGAAACAGTTCCGAGTAGGCGACCGTCCACCTTGGCCACCGTTCTGCATCCCATTACCACGGTACGGTTCCTCGCACTCCGACATGATGTGTCCGAGCCGTCCACAACGCCGACAAGTCATCTTCTGCCGAGGACAGTTTAAACGACTGCATCCTTTCCGGTCACAACGTCCACACACGCTTATTCCTTCTCGAGTTCGGTCGTCCGCAGCCATGCTGATGCCACGGAACCGTTGTCCGTTCCCTTGGTTCCCACTAGACGGTGAAGGAGGCAAGTCCTGCACGGACGCAATGGTAGGAGCACGGTTGCGAGGAGACCGTGGTGGTTGCCAACGCTCCTGCTCCATTTGTTCCCGCCACTGTTCCTGCCTGGTCATGAACGACTGCATCTTCTGGGACAGTTCCTCGACAGTCGATTGGCTTTTGTCCTTCTTGCCACGCTTCAGAGTTCCGTCTTCAAACTGGTCCTCTTCCTCAATAGGACGGTGCATGTCCTTGAACATCAACCACTCACACGCAGCAGGAATATCGCAAGCCGGGCTCGAGTCGAGCGTGGCCAGTAGACGCTTGTTCCTTAAACCGCGACGGAACAGTTGATAACGCATCCGTGGATCTGGATAGTCCAGAGCTTCACACAGATCGGAGACACGGTCACCCCATTCTTCCACTGATTCTCCATGTTCACGCTTCGTCGTATGCAACCGCTCCCACAGCTCATCAGCCGTTCTGCTCAGGAAGTGGTTATGGAACCTTGTGCGCAGGGTGTCGTAGGTCTTGATACTCGAATTACCCCACCAACGCTCACCTTCCTTGCCCTTCAACTTCTGACGGAACACTAGTAATCTTGACCGTTCTGGTAGTCCTTCAGTGTAAGACTCGAATGCTTCCCAGAAGTCACGTGATTTCTCAACCGTGGTCGTGTCCGAGTAGAACATCGGAAGCACTTTCAAAGCGTTCGAAACCAGGCTTGACATCGCAAAGGACTCAGAAGTACGGACGGATGCCACCGGTCCAGCCACTCCAAATCCAGTCTGTATAGGCGCCGGAACATTCTGTCTGGGCGGTCCGGAGGCGGAGGTCCGTTCCGAGGCGCAGGAGGAGCACTCGCTCTCGGAGGAGGAGCCGTTCCTCTAGTCGCAGTCGCTTGTCCAGTCGGTGGCACACTTCTTCTCGCCGGAGGAGCACCTCGAGGCGTCACCACAGGAGTTCCAGTCGGTCTCGACGTTCCGTGAGGAGGCGGACCTCCTTGGTACGGACGCTGTATCCATCCAGGCGTACCATACGGACCAATACTCGGATAATACGGCAGGTACGGAACCGGAGGCGCCGCACCATTCCGTTCTTGAGGCTCAGGGACCGTGACAGGTTCACGCTTCACATTCCAGTCCCATCCAACCGAAGGTTGCGCCACTCGACGTGTTTCTGGTCCGGTGTACCGAGCAATAAACCCACTAGGAGACCGTTTAGGAGCCTCCTTGACCGGTTCTGGTGGAGCTGGGGCCGGATACGGATAGGCATACGCACCAGTATACGGGGCATAGTACGAAGCCGGCACTCCTCCGTATCCTCCATAGCCTCCTTCATAGTCAGCGGCGTATCCTTCCGCCACCGTCTTTCTCGCGGTTCACCGTGTTGACTCTGCTCGTCCCGGTGTTGATGCACGGAACGGTGTCGAGACCGAGGTCGGGAAGACACTTCCGATCTAGTACCGTGATCACTCATATCCCCGGCGTGCTCGCTTGTATCCTCGGCGGGCTCGCCTCCTTGTGTGGCTTTAGACTCATCTTCATACTGATTCCACAGTTCCCTCATCACTTCTCCTTGCAATGTCTCGCGACCGTGCGTCGTGGTGGCTTGAACCGACCGCCCACTTACACTACCGCGACGACTGCTCGCTCTTGATCCCGAACGAGTTCCTTCTCCTAGGATCGCAGGCCTTCGACTGGTCCGGCGACGCTCTTCGGACTCCAGCCGCTCCACTTCAGACCGTACTACACCAGCAGCTTGGTCACCTTGATCCACTTCACGGTCGCCACCTAGGCGTTCCGTGCCATCTCCATTTCCATCATCGCGCGCATCGTCCTGCCGCGGCATCTTCCAGTTGTGCTAACCGTTTCCTAGGTCTTCCGTGCACCCAATATCCGTAGCTCGACGCGCTACTAGTCACTCAACCGTCGACACTTCCAAGTCCGTCCGCCGGTCGTTCCACTTCACCAACCGTAGGTTGCGCTGCTTGATCCTCAGACGCCCGCCTCTCATAGTTCACTAGAAGATCGCGCTTCCGCTACTTGCACGCCTTCTACCGTTCTCTTCGCCCGTTCCCTGGCGACGCTACACCGAGACCGTTCTCAATGGCCTTCCAGGCACGGGTGTTTCTCCAACTTCGAATGTGACGCGGCCTCCAACGCGGTTCCTTGCGCGGCCGACTACGTACGGGGCCCTTGCCAAGTGTACGCGCACTGCAATCGAAGCGGTCACAATTCCGCGCTCCAGACTCTCCCTCAGGGCACACTGCTGCACGCCGAAGACTGTACCCTGCTTCTCCACCAAGCTGTCGCGAGCCGCCTTGTTTTAGGACGGTCCTCGAGGCGTATGGCAGGCAGGTGCGTACCGGAGAGTAGATCAACACTAACAAATCAATATAAAAGATATTAACTTGCTGGTTCCAAGGCTTTTTCACGACTGAGCTCCTACTTGAGCTCAGGGCGTGCCGTGCGGCCGCTCCTCCTACTTCCTGACTTACCGATCCGTTGTCATCCTGCCGTGCCACCGCGACACCCCTCCGGCACCGTCCTTGTCCTTGTCCTCGCTGTCCTCCACTGCCATGCCTTCCGTCCTTGCAGCGTCGCAACGCCGTCGTTCCTCGCTCTTCCACGCCGCTTGCCGCCATTCGAAATTTGGGGGCCCTGGTTCCACCAATCACAGGGTCCCACCAAACTGAGCCAAATGCTATGGTTGCGTCACCGGGCGACCATCCCTCCGTAGCTGCGACAGGGCAGCCAGCTCATCCTCCCGTTGCTCCTCAGCACGAAGTTGAGCAGCAATCCCGTCCAGCCGGATTGCTTCCGAGCCAAGACGGTTGCCACCGTTCTGACTCAGGACAGGTCGCGTGAAGGATTCGAGTCGAAAAGTGGGGACCCGCTCTTTGATTCGAGCACCGTCAATCCTATCGCGACTTTCAGCCTTCTTCAGCATTTGCGAATGGTGTAATCATCGGTGTGAGAGCGAAGACCTCGCATGAATATGAACTGTAAAGTCTCAGCAACCAGTGGTTGCCAACCACAGGGCCACCGGCAGGTAAATTGTAGCTAAACTCGATGATGGAACCCGAGTGTGTTGTTTCAGGAGTGGCTGCGCGAGCTTGACATGCATCAACAACGGTGCAATATTGCCCCCTATGTAACATTGTCCTGGGAAACCTGCCGTAATTGTCATTTAACTACCGCCAACTACATCTCTCGTTTGCAACCGCCCGACGCTGGAATCATATCGGCGTTTAAGCGGCAGTTCGGCATCGGCGGCTCCAGCATGAGCTGAACGTGAGGAGCTCCCACTGGTCCGTTGATATACTTCAAGTATTAGATATTAGCACACTTCAATTTACCGGAACTTCCAGGAAGTATTCAGCGAAACGGTGGACGAAGTCGATGTACACCCCGATGTGGAAACGAAAGTTTTGTCAGGCCTTCGGACGCTGCAGGAGCGGCTGCGGAAACAGCAACGTGAGGAGCAGGAAGCGGCGTGGGCGCGGACATCGACCCGAAGCCTGTCGCGTCCCGCCGCCCTCCTCCAGGAAGAGCTACGGCGTCGCGAAAGGAACTGTGATTTCCCCATCGATCTGATCTTTGATTGACTTCATCACCCCCCCCACCGTCTGACTCGCACTGGGATCACGGTACAGAAGAGCTTCACGAGCCGGAATGAAGGCGTCTACACGTACTCTACTTACATGCCATTGCAACTTGCCGCATTGCCGCACATGCGTATCCAGACCTGAAAAGCTCGACCGAGCTCAGCTCTGCACGTCAAAAAACAATAGCTTCTCTGTGCATGGCATAGGTAAAGCTATTAATATGAGCGCGGGCACCGTAACCACACGGCTGCGTTCAAACGACTGACGGCCACGTTATCAACGACGAAGGTCCGCCTCAAGAAGCAACGCTGCCACGTTCAGCAAGTGGCAAGTAATTGAAAAGCATCGAAAAGACCTCGTCTATATAATACGCTTCGGACAAACCCGAGCTCGCATCTGGCCTTGCAACTCCGTCCTCCGCTCCAAAGCTAACACTCCTAAGCCGCTGGACCCGCCGCCATGCATGTCTTTGAATTGTCTATGTCGGACACCACGGCTCACAGCATCCTTCCCCACCCCACCCTGTTCCGCACACAAGTCCATTGGATGATCGTAAGGAGGCCAGTTTACTCCGTTTTGGGGGCCTTGATGACGCCCACCTGCGCCGGGCGAATGACCCGCTCGTTCAGCAGGTATCCAGTCTTCATGAGCTGGCCCACGGAGCCGGCCTCCTTGGCCGCATCCTCGTACTCGAAGAGTGCGTCGTGCACGTTGGGGTCGAACTTGTCGCCCACGGCGCCCACCTGGCTGATCTTGAACTCGCGGAAGACCTTCTGCAGTTGCGTCTCCGTCATGACGACTCCTCGTGGAGCACCTTGATGGCATCCAGCTGCTTCTCCGGCAGCAGCGCCTCCACGTCGATACTCTCGTGCGCGCGCTTGAGGTTGTCCGACACGTCCAGCAACGCCTTGGCGAACTTGGAGATGGCGAACTCGCGCGCGTTGCTCACGTCCACGCGCGAGATGCGGCGCACGTTCTCGGCGTCGGCCAGCGCACGCAGCAGGCGGTCGTTCATGTCTTTGTTCTTGGCTGTGAGCTCCTCCACCTGCTTCTGCAGCGTCTCTGTCTCCGAGAGCTCCTCGGGCGCGGCGTCGGGTTTGGCCTCCTCCGCGGGCTTCTCGTCAGCTAAGCGCGCGGACGTCTGGCTCACGCAGCGCACCTGCCGCGATACGCGGGCCACGCCGCGGGCGGCGGCGCTGGAGAGGACGACACGACGGAGCATTCTTACGAGGGCGAATTCGAATTTGGGCGGACGTCAGCCCTCCACAGCTTCGGTTGAACCTTAAACCCCTCCAAGCCGATGAGCGTAACCCAATATAAACGTAACCCGTCAAAATGAACAGGGCCATTACTCAAAATATGGCGGCGAGCAAGACGAGCGCAGGACAGCGCGCCGAGCGCATCAAGCGGGTGGCCGTGAAGCAGTCGGTGGAGGAGGAGGCCAACCAGAAAGTTCTGCAGCACTACGCCAAGACAGTCTACTTCAACGACATGTGGGTCTCGTTCCTGAGCAAGATGGCGGGTCTCGTGACGCTCATGAGCTTCCTGGAGGTGCAGCGCATGCGCCAGAGTCCGCGCGGCGTGGGCTTCATCGCGGGCTTCGAGGCGCTCTCCGTGGTGCTGGCAGTCAGCACGGCGCTGTTCATCCGACGGTGGCTCAACCCGCTGTTGGCCTTCAAGGTGGCCTTCGCCTTCTCGCTGCTGCAGAGCTTCTGGTTCGTGGCTAGCTACTACGCGCGCGTCATGGAGCTGCCGCGCCAGGCCGGAGACCTGCTGGCTGAGCAGCTGCCCTTCGGAGCTATCTACTTCGTCGTGTGCTGGGCATCGGACCGCTTTATGATGCGCTCGCAGGATGTCGCCAAGCAGACGGCCAACGACCTGCGCGAGGTGCTCAAGGGCAGGGCGGCGTAAAGGCTGTCAATAGACAAGTCGAAGGCGAGCAGAGCCATGATAGACAGGGTACAGTCGAGGCTCGACTCGAAAGCGTGCATTTCTAACCATTAAATACGAAATTTACGAGTTTCTAAACCATTAAATTCGCTTAACCTTTTCTGCCGGTATCCGACGAGAGCAATAATGAAGTACAGCGATGACCCCGCGTGGGCCGACGTGGCCAAGGTGCCGCAGGACGACGGGCCGGACCCCATCGTGAGCATCGCCTACTCTTCCGACTGTGAGTATCCTCTGCCCCTCCCTCTCCCTCACCGCCTTTTGCCTAACGCTCTGCTGCGCCAGTCACGGACGTCATGGACTGCTTCCGGGGCGTCCTCAAGATCAACGAGTACAGCGAACGGACGCTGGCGCTGACGCTGGACGTGATTGAAGCCAACCCAGCCAACTACACGGTCTGGTACTTCCGACGGCGCGTACTGGAAGCGCTGGGCTCGGACCTGCGCGAGGAGCTGCAGTTCACGGCCGACATGGCCATCCAACACCCCAAGAACTACCAGATCTGGCACCACCGCCGCGAGATCTGCACCATGATGCACGACGGCAGCGCCGAGAAGGCGTTCTGCGCTCTGGCTATTGATGGGGACTCCAAGAACTACCACGCCTGGGCGCACCGCCAGTGGGCGATCAAGACGTTCAGCCTCTGGGACGGAGAGCTCGCGTTCGTGGACAAGATGCTGCTGGAGGACGTGCGCAACAACTCTGCGTGGAACCACCGCTGGATCGTGCTGAACAACACGTCGGGCCTCGCCACTACGGCGGATCGCCAGCGCGAGATCGACTACGCGCTGGGCAAGATCTCGCTGGCGGTGCACAACGAGAGTCCGTGGAATTATCTTCGCGGACTCGTTCGCGGCCATGAAGGCACCTTCGCAGCACATATGAAGGAGAAAGCGCGAGGCGTGCTCGAGACTACACCGGACTGTATCTTCGCGGCGGCATTGCTGGTGGATCTCTACGCCAAGGAAGGCACGGACGAGACTCTGGCGTGGGCCACCAATCTTTTGGAGACGTTGATGAACGACACTGACCGCGTAAGGAAAGCCTACTGGCAGTTCCGCCTTGCCACGCTCAAGCGGTCCGCGTAGCGGGAACTCACCGGTGTTGGTGTGGCTCGTACGTAGTATGTTGGATGACGAGTATGAATGAGTATGAGCAGCGTGACGACTATCAACACGAAACAGACACGGCTGTATTGCTTTGTTCTTCATTTTCGCAGCTACATGTACTACAGTAGGATCAACTGGCGTCTCCGAAAGCGACGGGCATCGGTCAACTTAGCGAGCTGGCAGACCTATCATTCGCTTTGTCTCTAGTTGAACTGATTAAATGTTGGACGGAAAGTTGTTCACTGTCGCCATGTCCTCGACCTTACTGCCATTCACGAAGAACTCGAGCTTGATCCGCATGAGCACGGGTTTCTACAGCAAACAATAGACAAGGAACCACGTCAATATCACTGAAAGCAGTGCACAGAACTCCGGCTTTCGACTTACCTCGCCCTGCATACTGTTTTGGATCTTCACAACCTGGGTCACTGTGCCACTGTTGTTCGGGGGCACTACGTCATCAGTAGGAGGCTCCATTTTCAGTTTGATGTACTTGGGGAACGCAGCAAGGAACGCGAACTTCTCGATCGACGTAGCTGTGGAGTTACGGGTAGTCGCCGTGATAAATGTCACGGACTTGTCATCGCTAGGTTTGGTGATCTCCAAGTCCACCGTGAGACCGTTCTTCTCGTACGCACGCACTGGTGAGTTTACTGCTGCGGGTGCAGGCGCCACCAGCGTAGGGGCGCCGAAGTTCATCAGTCCCAACAAATCATTACCTCCAGTTGCAGCTGCACCGCCGTTGCTCGATCCAAACGAGGAAGTCGCAGGAGCTGGAGCCGTTGGGCCACTGGAAAAGATATCTGCGAGCAGGTCCACGGCAGGTGGTGCAGCTGGAACAGACGACGAGGCCGAGAACGACGTTCCCGCACTTGCAGTCGATGCACCTCCGCCAAAAATGTCGTCCAAGTCTAATAGGCTGGCACTAGCGCTCGATTGAGCCACCTGCACAGCCTTCGGCGCAGCTGTATTACCGCTGCTCGAGCTCCCTCCTGTATCTCCGTCACCCAGAAGATCGGCAGAACCCATTGCTGAGGACCCAAGGTTGTCGTTGCGACCGCGCACCTTTGAAGCGTCAATCGCAGGCATGCTAGTGAGAACATCGTTGCGCAAAGATGACCATTGCGGTTGACCAAGCGTTGTGTACTCCGTTGCACGCTGCTGGAGCTCCAGCACCATGGATGTGTTGAAGGAAGAAATCATGGCGTTCAGTTTGGTAATCTCAGTCGACGAGCTGAAACGCGTCGTGAGCTTCACCATGGCGTTCAGGAGTACGCACGTGTGATGTCCGTGGAACCGTGGTGGCGCAGAATCGTTTTGAAGAGTTCCACGACATTGCTCTCGTCCACACGACTTTTATCGTTCAGCGTATCCTCTGATACGGGCGCGTCCAGTAGCAGCAACTTGCTGTACTCGCCAACACACCAGATGCCAACGTGGACAAGCGACAGCTGCGAAACATCGTCGTGAAGCGCCCAGAAAAGCTTGTGAACAACGTATGCGTGCAGGTCGGTGTTACGCTGGATAAGCGTAATAAGCGAGCTGCATATCCGCTCATCAGGCAGTGTCGATCCAGCGATTGAAAGCATCGTAATCAGCGTGTCGATATGCCACCGGCTCGATGGGGCATATCGGTCCACCGCATCTAAGAAGCAGTCACATCAGTCTTGTGTTAGATCCTGCTTTGTTTTCTGTGAGACCGTTAATAATATTCAGGGTTACCAGCGATGCGCGAGCACAGTTCAGGCTTCTGCTCGCTCGGAGCAATCACAAGATAGTTGAGCATCTCACGCGCCAGCTGCACAGTATCAACAACTCAAAAATTAGACAAGATATCAACACGATGCTGAAAGCGCACACAACGTACCGTTTGGATGTTGGAGGAATTGACGAGCGAATATATGAGCTCAAGCGCACGCTGACGAATGGACGTGTCCGGGTCCTTCAGGCAATCCACGATGGTGTTGGTGTGGCGCTGCACAGCTGCAACATCATCCGTCACGACCTTGGACAGCGTGTTAAGCGCGACGTATCGTATGTTGTTGTCGCGGTTCAGCAGGAAGCGTCCCAGGATGTTAATCGCCAGCACACGGAGTCCGCTGTCGCTCTCAATCGTCATAATGGTCTGTACGCATTCGTAAAGGATCGCATTGCCAGCAGTCTTAGCCGTTTCTGTGTTTGTGGCCACTTGCGCCAAGACATCGTTCATCGCCTCGCTGGCTTCCTCGTTATCCTTGCCCAGCAGTCGCAGCAACTTCAAGATCGCCACCTGCAAGAACGGATCGGCAATCCCGCTGACGTCGTACTCGCTCGAGTAACCCATCGACAGCAAGTTGCGCAGCTGGCGCACGAGCTTCGGCACGAGACTGCTGAACCTCTTCAAGTTCTCTGCATCCAGTAGCACCACCTCCGTGATAAGCTGCACACCTGCAAGCAGCACGCCATGGTGCTTGGCACGCAGCAGTCCCAGGATGGATTCCGTAAAGTCCTCCACCAAGTCCGGCACCTTGGTGAACACGCGAACAGCCGCCAGCGCGGCCTTTTTGCGCAGATGCTCATTGTCACTGCGCAGATGACGGTCAACGTCCATCACCAAGTCGCGTGCCATATCCGCCTGCATTAGTACAACAGCAAACATATCAGCGTCACCCCTTATTACTGCCTCAATATCATCCAAAACCAACTCACCGACGCCACATTCCCCACTGCCGTCAGGGACAAAGCCACAATAAAGTGGTTCTGGTTGTTCAAGTCGCTAAAAAGTATTTAAAACATCAGCAATAACAATACCAAAAGCACAACATTTGCACCAAAAGAGGACGCACTTTTTGACGGAATTGGTCACGAGCGTGAGTACGTCCTCCTGGTCCGTGAGCAGCAGGATGAGCCCCAAGTAGCCCATGCGCTTCTCGGCAAAATAGGGGCTGGCGATGAGCTTGACGCACTCCATCTGGCCAAAGTGCGACGGGTAGCCCAGCATGTGGATGAAGAGCAGCTTGGCCACGTTGCGGTGGCGGTACTGCTTGTCCTGGTCCTTGAAGGCCGTGCGGATGAGCGCGCTCTCCTTGGCGATCACGGCGCGCTCCTCCGCCGCCGTCTTGCAGGCGCGTACGCCGCGGATCAAGTCGCGCAGCTTCTGACTCATGGGCGATAGAGCTCAAAGGAGGGGAAGAGAGAGGCGAGCTTTGGCTTGGACTCCCCTCACACGTGTGCAGCTCAAAGGGGCGACGAGGATATTGGCCAATGGAGAGCGGGGAGAGGATATTTTAACAGTGGAGATCGAGGATTGGATGAAATTCAGCATTTGTGACGTGTGACTAAGCTGAAGCGCTGCCGTTTTACGGGACATAAGGTGAATCCCACATACCACTCCGTTCAGGAAAGATAGCACAATTCCACTGTAACCGCTGTTCCAGAATGATAGCACAAACTAACACTTGATTTAAGTATTACGAAGCACCTACAAAACAGCTGCCTGAGTGAGTATCTGCTCTGCACGAGGGCAGCAACGAATTGATACGGGAAGTCTTCCCTCCCGCTGCAGCTTCGCTTTCTTCATGTGACAAGGCTTATAGTTGTTGTCGCCCCCTTGGGCGATGCAATCGTCCATTGAGCCCTGCAGACTCAAAAAGACTGCGTTGATGGTGCTCGTCGGTAATTCCCAATAAGACTCGATGACCGCGGCAATAAGCTCGTCAATCGTACGCGCACATTTCTTGCGTTGGCGAGCTTGAATAGCTGAAAACAGTCCGAGATCGTTGCAGTTGAGATCCGGGCTGTTTGCGTAAAACTACATTGCATCTCGATGCAGCAGCAGCTTCAGCAAACGCTGCATCGTCGGCAGCGATGTGCACTGGAGCGTTGTCTTGCTGGATGACAATGGGTTCGCCGTCGGTGACAGAAGGCAAACGAGAAAGCAAAGCGGGAAGTAGGTTGGCAATAAACATGGTGCGGTAGCTCGTCTTGGTCACCGAGATCTCCTTGGTGATGATCGTCCCTGCCGGGTGCCGCGCCGAAGATCGCTGAGCTGGCACCTGCTCGACGAAAGGCCAAATGCCCAATTTTCCATCGAAAACCTGGTGCGTGGAGGGTCGTACCTCGGGCGGCCCACGGCGGACAAAAACATCACCCGAGTGATGAAGCACTTGCTGCACAGACGACGCACGGGTTCTTCTTCGCCCGGCAACAGCAGGAACCGGCGGGTGGGCTGCGTGATGTAGAAGATCTTCTCATCCACGTGCACAGTGTTCAGCATGTTATCGTACAGCATGGACTCGTGGCGGATATGTGAGAGGGAAAACTGCAAGCGCTGCAACTTGTTGGTCTCCGACAACATGGGCTTCACCACGCTCGTATGCGAGCGCAACTTGCCTTACTTTAGCTGCACAAACAGCGTCGTAGGGGCCATACCACACGCTGCAGCAGCAGAGCGCACGGTGGATCGTTCTTCGACAGGGACACCCCGCAGACGCTCGAGAGTCGGGGCGTGGTCGGACCCACGTCGTCCACTGCGACCCCTGCGTGACGTCGATTCGAAATGGCCAGTGCTTGCCGCCACCGGCTTGGCCCGGGCCCAGAGGCGAGAGATGGTGGAGGGATGGATGCCCTCTGCTGCGGCAACAGCCGAGAGGTCTCCGCGCTTCAGGTATCCGTTGTTAGAGCGCAGTAGCAGGGCACCCAGGATGTGGTGCCGCTGGACGTTAGTCAGCTTCGTCTTGGAGGGTGGTGGTCTTTGCCATGATGCTGGTTGTGGTGCTTGAGGCGAGGGTGGGCGAAATTGGTAGTGAGGCTTTATGTTCCAGAGTGCTTCGACACGCTGGCCCCGGTCAGCCAGCCATTGCAACGCCAATACTTCGTCCCATTCAGATCTGAGCACACCAAACGAATGGCGACAATAAGCTGCGTCTTTTGGTACGGTTTGCACCTTGTTTTGGGATAATTGGAAGGTAAGCGCAGCGAATTTTGAGTATTGTGCTATCTTTCCTGAACGGAGTGGTACATAATAGGGAATCACACAGGCACGGACTTTTGCCAAATGCTGGCACTATTCCGATAATGTAGTCAGATTATGATTGCCGTCGACAAATGCTGCAATGCGACGTGATACAGTAGTTTGAGAAAAACATTCTAGTGGACGGATAGTCATTTTCAATCAGCGCAACGGTGAAAAACTTCCAGGTCGTGTTCCAGTCCCCGAGTATCTCGAATGTACGACTTGAGCCCGTTAGCGTCTAGGTGCAGCTACAGAGAGATGGTTGTCCGCTCGAGGTTTCCGCATTCTCAGTTCTGCTCAGTGGAAGTTTGTTTGTTCTAGTCAAGTCCATGGTAACGGTGCTTCGAAGCGGCAAGGAAGTCGCAGCTGCTGCTGCTCCTGCTCTAGTGGGGCCTCGAACGAGCACTGTGTCTTACTCTTGCAAACAAACACCGTGCGATTGCCCCCGGAACGTTTTCGACATTGAACCGCACATTTTCCCTGCGCCAGCACGAAATCTTGGATATGGGCTGTTGCCTCAGGACGAGATTCGAAGATCATCTTGGGACGCAGCGATATTGATCGTCCTTGTCCATCGTGAACCGTGACTCCTTCCTCTGTTTCTTGAGAGTCGCTAACCATGTCTCTATTCATTTGTACCAACACTGTCAACTTGGCTAATCGAGGGGTGGAATTTTGGAGTGCAACCGTCTATGAATAGATGGCCACCTTTTGACCGTTTCGTTGAAGTGCCAGCATTTGTCCGAGTGCCAGCATTTGTCGACGGCAATCATAATCTGACTACATTATCGGAATAGTGCCAGCACAGACACTGCACGGTGAAATCCACAGATACAAGCAAAGCACATCTCTCTCTAGTGTCTCCGTTACGTCATCTAAAATATACAATGACGCGTGTGGGCACCTTGAATGCTGCCGAGATAGCGGCCACCCTTCACAATCAAACTGACCACGGCGCGAACACGCTCCAAAACGCGCCCGCGCCTCGCAGCGGACTGTGAAGATCGGTCAGGTCGCGCCGGCCCCGTGCACTGCAACTGCGGCCCGCCCGCCGCCTGTGAAGCTCGGCCCAGCCCCGCCGGCCCCGTGCGCTGCTACTGCGGCCCACCCGCCGCCTGTGAAGCTCGGTCAGGTCGCACCGGCCCCGTGCGCTGCAACTGCGGCCCGCCCGCCGCCTGTGAAGCTCGGTCAGGTCGCACCGGCCCCGTGCGCTGCAACTGCGGCCCGCCCGCCGCCTGTGAAGCTCGGTCAGGTCGCGCCTGCCTCCGTAGTGAAGCATGGGATTTAGCATGTCTGAAATGGCACGCTTGTGGAACAAGGGATACGTTGTAAGAAAATCGATGATCGATGATGAAATGTGTGAACGTACATTGGATGAGGTGCGCCCTCTAATATTCGAGCCAATCTTTCGGGTGGCATTCTCCAAAAACGATGACCCCTATCGACGGCAAGTTGACTTGCACCCCTTTGGTGATGAGGTTGAGCGCATTAACGACATCGTGGCTACAAACGTTGAAGACACAAACAGCCACTGGAAGGTAAACGAGACTTCCTGGCACGCTCTGAAATCGCTTCCTGGGGGACGGAACCAAGACGTGCATCAGGACTTCCCTAGTTTTGAGATCGCGCGTGCACTTCTGAAGCATGGCTTAGTCCAAGCCCCTATTATGGTGGCGCTGATGGACGAAACGTATCTTCACGTTTACCCTGGTTGTCTTGGAGGCCAAGCTCACAAGTCTAGGCGCCTGAACGTAACCTTACAAAAGGGTGACCTTCTGATGTTTCGTGGAGATCTCGCTCACGGAGGAGCAAAGTACAGGCTGGAGAACATTAGACCCCATTGTTACGTGTGCGTCTAGGAGTGAGACAAAAGATGAACGCAACAGAAGCAGTGACGTTTAAGACATACAGGTGCGACAAGTGTATGGCTGGTGCGTTTACGCGTGAAGATTTGGCTGCACACAAGCGAGGCTGTAATATGGCAAAACCATACCAGTGTACACACTGTGACCACTCCTACGATCTTTCGAATTCATTGACCAAGCACATTGGGCGCCACCACCCGGACGTACGTATCGGACGAGGTCACCGACACAGCCAGGCAGTGGAAGGGGACGGTCAAGAGGATGGCGACTCGCCCGACGTCGAGATGGAAGAGCGCAGCGAGGAAGAATCCAGCGAGGAGGATGACAGTGACGAGGAAGACAATGACGAGAGCGAAGAAGACGAGAGTGACGACGAGGACGAGAGTGACGAAAGCGACGATAGTCAGATGGAAGAGAGTGAGTAGCCATAACTGAGAATAATTGGAAGGTGACAATGGGATTTTTGGTGACAAGTGACATTACAAATTTTGGTGACAAGTGACATTACAAACTTTAGTGACAAGTGACATTGCAAATTTAGGTGACAACCGCGTAATTCGAGAGTTGGTGATATCGATAAACTAAGGCTACGTGTCAGGGCACAAGAGAAACTGCACGTCTAAAGCCTCGATGCTAGCAACGGCCTGCCGTTCAACGATTCCCGTCAATGGCAATACTCCATTGGTATCCGCCGTCGACGAAGGTTGCGCGACAGTTTTTCTTCTTGCCTGACGAATCACCTTTCGCTTTGCGGATTTGACGATTGAATAGTTTCTCTGATTTGTCTTCAACACCGGGCCGCCCCATCCGCTTTGCCTTCCTCCCCACAATTATGTGGCAACACGTCTTGAATTAGTGTAAAACTTGCAGCCGCACACACACTTCTCGACGTCAACGATCCACCCTTCTGTAGGCATGGAATCACTGTGGGCGTACCACAGTGACCACGTTACAACGTTGTTGTAAAGCTTAGCGGTACAAGCACGTTGTACTCGAACGAGTAGCGCAGGCCCGACGCTGAGTTCCATGTCCACGGGTTCTGCAGCGTCTCCCGATTCGGTGAATGGGCCGTCGATTGCGAGATTCATCTCCTCTGCATCTTGCGTTGCTGATTCAGGGTTGCTTAACACGGCAGAGACTCGGATTGTCGGTCACGTACACGACAACACTTCCCGTAGCCATCATGGAGGCAGCAGTCTTGGCTGCTGCGGTTGTCGGGGGCTGGATTTTAATATCAGCTGTTGGTGTATGGATGGTTACATCCTCTACCACCGTCATAGTCGCCGAGAGAAGGCGCTGCATGAAGTATCGGCGTCGTCCGGTGTATTTTTTCAATATTGCGTTGAAAAGTTTCACATGGATTGTTGGTAGTGGCATACCCAAGAGGAGAGTGAAATACTTGCCAGCGCCAGAATCGACTGTCTAGCCACTGCTCGGTAAAGTACTTCGAAAAAGCCTTCAACTCAGGAATGGCTTTCCACTCAGCCAGTACGGTATCTTTCAGGATAAAGTACGTGTTCATGTTGTCAGCGTAGTGAATTCGTACAATACCATCCATCACTGCCCTGCGTTGCTTCCAGTACAAATGCCTTGTTCGTTTCCGCACATTGTACAGCACGTGGAAGAATCACATAAGATAGGTCGCAGTGTCAAACGGCGTAACTTGCTGAAAGCCATTGAGCTGGGCATCTTCTGCATCTCCCATCACTGCGTCAATGTGAAGTGTCGACAACGGTCGCACTTGTTTCACCATCCGGACGAGCGCACTCAAACACATAGCGTATTCCTTAGCCGTGCGACGACTGACCACAAAATAGCCGCAAGCTGGTACGCTCTGGACGAGTCGGAGAACCCGCACGAGATAACCGGATAGCCTATATCGCTTAACTTGAACGTAGCATCCGCATGAAATAGCGTAAAATGACTTGGGGTGGCGTACTCGATACAAGCATTGACAAGTGCGAGACTAGAGACCCCTACCACGAAAGAATCTTCATCGGTTCCCTTGCCAACGCGCGCATGCCCACCCTCATCTTCACGATATCCGAAAGAAAACGCTGCGTTTAAGTCGCCGGTCGGGTTGAATGCATTCTTGCAAACAAGTTCTCGAACGACATGGCGTGAATTCTTGGTGCCCTGAAGACGGCGCAAGTACTTCGCGCAGTTTGATACTTGAGCAAGCGTAGGGTACCCTCTCTTAGGCTGAATGATATCGGTAGATCGACGCATGCTGCTTAAAATAAGCTGCGGAGGAACGGCGCACACGTCTTGCTGTAAAATATATTTCTTCATTTTTGCAGTGATGACAGCTTTGTGTGGTCCTTCAAAATCGACAGTCCTGTCGCGAGCGTGATCAACCCTGTTGTGGAACACTTGACACAGCTTTGATTCTTCACAAAGCCAGACTTTCCGGACAAATTTGCAGGCTCCATATAGCTTACAAGTCTGGCTTCCGCAACGAAATCTTGTCTCCGTCATTGTATGGTCGCAGTGCTCGCAAATACGGCGTCGACGTGATGGATCTGTGTGTGCAACACGTGCACAGCAAAATTCCAGTTCTCTGACGTCGTCCAGATCCGCTGTCGTTTCGAGCGTCCAAAGCTTTTCCCAATTGTAGACGATTCGGCGCATTTTTAGCTCAGATGTCACTAGACGGTACCACGTCACTCAAAATCACCAGTCCAGTCACCAGACGCTAACACGTCCTTCCTGATCTCCAGCCACAAGTCGCTCGCGCGTCACTCCAGCTCCCCGTCACCAGACGCTAGCGCATCACTCCTGATCTCCAGTCATAAGTCGCTCGCGCGTCGCTCCAGCTTCCCGTCACCAGACGCTAGCACGTCCTTCATGATCTTCAGCCACAAGTCGCTCACGGACCTCCAGTCACCTGAAGCTCCCGCGTTACCCCAGATCTCCAGTCACCTGACTCTCTCGCGCGATACTCCAGATCTCCAGCCACTAGACTCACACGCGCTCGAACGTTTAGCTATCCACACTCGTACGCTTTACCACGAATCTTACCGGTCCCTACGCTGGCACGTGTCACCTCCAGATGTACAGATCTCAAGGCATTACACTCCCACGGGCTACTTCCAGACTTACAGGTCGCTACGCTCGCCCACGCCACCCCTGTCGTACTGATCTTCTGATGCCACACATACACTTGGATGTGCGCGCCTTCATGGGGTTTGGGCGCTGGACGGTGCCACACCCACTCTCGGTGCCTTTATGGGTCCGGCCCTTGACGCTGTGTTGGATAATGAATATCAGTGTCTGGCGGTCGCACTGATCTGTACTAGTTTAGGCACGTTCGCCCTTTCCAATGTGTCCCACCTTATCTTAGCTCACGAACTGTGCTTTTCTCGCTAAAATCTCGTTTTACGGTCCATCCAGCTTGTCCTGATGCCCAGCGAAAAATGACTACATTCTTATCATCGATCACACCCTTATCAGATCGTCGTTCAGATCCAGCAACGACGCTTCCTCGTCATCTTGCTCGTCAACCAGCACCCGACCCCGCACGTTGTCCACGACGAGCAGCAGTGTCCAAAACCTCCATAGACTTCAATTTGTAGTTCTACACTACAAAAATCTGCTGGTTGCAGGAGGCCCTCCTGCATCCAGCAGCATGCATCTCAAAATTCTATATGTATGATTGCACAGCAGCCACATCAGCTCTGCATCTGGTGCTCTGTTCCCCTGTCCTCCACGAACCTCTCACTTGGGTCTACACTAACTGCATTCAGCCAAACCACTAGTGGCATTCAAACTACTACAGCCCCATCTTGTCTTGTGGGTCACTGCATTTGGTCCAACTTGAAGTTCGCTGCCCTTTTCGTGTGCTCAAATCTTCAAGTTGGAGTGGTGTACACAGCTGATGCATACAAACTTCCAATCACGATATAGGACGAGCCAATCAGCATCCACCGCTGAGGACCCAATTCAACCGCCAGGTCATTCCCAGATTATCAACGTCGACGCAACAATGCTGGCCGCCAAGTCGCTCTCCCTGTCCACCACGACACGTCGTGTGCTGGAGCAACACGCAGCATGGCCGGAGGTCGCGCCGCCTTCAATTGGCGAGATCCGCTGCTGCTGGACGGCCAGTTGACGGACGAGGAGGCCATGATCCAGGTGCGTCTGGCTGGTCTCAGCAACGGTCGCAGACTGCAGTTCTAACGCAATTATTGGCACTTGCACCGCAGAAATCGGCCAACGACTACTGCCAGGGAAACTACTGCCGCGCATCGTGGAGGCCAACCGCAAGGGCAAGTTCGACCGCTCCATCATGAAGGAAATGGGCGAGATGGGCTTCCTGGGGCCCACGATCGACGGCTACGGCTGTGCTGGCGTGGGCTACGTGTCCTACGGTCTTATTGCTAATGCCGTGGAGCAGGTACGGACGTTATTGTTGCTATTGAGCAATGTAGAAGGTGGTGGAGGGCTTACTTTTGTGGCTGTGTGTTTCAGGTGGACAGCGCATATCGCTCAGCTATGAGCGTGCAGTCATCTCTGGTGATGCACCCGATCAACACGTTCGGTTCGGAAGAGCAGAAGGAGAAGGTCGGTGGAAAGTACCTGAAAACAGGATTGTGCTGTTTTGTTCTCACATCCAACGCTGCTGTTTGTGGATTTGCGCAGTACCTCCCGCGTCTTGCCACGGGCGAACTCATTGGCTGCTTCGGTTTGACAGAGCCGAACCACGGATCCGACCCTGGCTCGTACGTTATCAGAGTATGTTTTGGTGTGAGTATCGTGCAGGGGTTTCTTACTGTTTCCTGCCCTCGGTTCGTGTACAGGATGGAAACTCGTGCGAAGCTCAAGGGAGACACGTACATTCTCAATGGTTCCAAGAACTGGATCACTAACGCCCCGATCGCAGACGTGTTCCTTGTCTGGGCCAAGGATGACGAGGGTGATATCCGGGGTTTCATCCTCGAGAAGGCGTGTGGATTGCCTGGGTGGCTTGTTATCGTTTTAATACTAACCACGATATTTGTTATGCTTACAGGACTTCCCTGGTCTGTCCGCCCCCTACATTGAGGGCAAGGCAACGTTGATGGCGTCTGCTACAGGCATGATCTTCCTTGAGGATGTTGAAGTTCCCAAGGAGAACATGCTGCCCAAGGTGAAGGGCCTCAAGGTATGCTCTGCTTGTACCAAGTCTCGTCTTCGACCACATTTCTAAAACCCATTTGTCCAAACGCTGCAACTACAATAGGGCCCTTTCACTTGCCTGAACAGTGCTCGATACGGAATTTCCTGGGGAGCTTTGGGCGCTGCATGTGCGAAGTTTACGCTCTCCCTAGAAAATGGTACTTCGAAGTAGTTTACTAACCGTGTTCTTTTATTCACCGTAACAGATTCGTGCATGGACATCGCTCGCCAGTACACCCTCGACCGAGCGCAGTTCGGTGCCCCACTCGCTGCGTACGTGCTTCGGATATATTTCTGTATATGCCACTGCTACAGGTCTAACTTTTGCCATGAACTTCGTGCAGCAACCAGCTCATTCAAAAGAAGCTGGCAGATATGAGCACGGAAATCGCGCTCGGTCTGCAGGGATGCCTGCAAGTCGGTCGCCTACTTGACGAAGGCAAGTCGCCCGTGGAGCTGATCTCGATGGTCAAGCGCAACTCGTGCGGCAAGTCCATCGAAATTGCTCGCAACGCCCGCGATATGCTGGGTGGCAACGGCGTCTCGGACGAGTACCACATCATTCGCCACGTGGTAAATCTGGAGGCGGTCAACACGTACGAGGGCACGCACGACGTGCATGCGCTGATCCTGGGACGTGCCATCACGGGGCTCCTGCGTTTGTGCCTCGCATGGCTCCGTAGAGGCGAACATTTACGTTAGTTGGGCAGAAAACAATAGATATCTGTCCACTAGCTTAATACCTGTTGGATTCCTTTAATTCTTAGTGATGAACAAGTGCAAGCAGGTAACGCACGTCAAGCAGAGACCGTCGCACTTCAACATGCCGCAGTCTCTTCCTATTGGTGTAAACCGTTCCTCTCTGTCATTGGTAGAAACCCTTTCGAAAACTCATCCTCCCACACATCACCATACCGGTTAGCCAAGAGCGCAGAGGAAGGTCGAGCGATGCTGAGTCTGGCGGCCAAGACGCCGCGCGTGGCCGTGCCGGGGCTGCAGAACCTGGGCAACACGTGCTTCTTCAACGCCATCCTGCAGGCGCTGGCCTCGCTGCCCAGCGTACACGAGTTCCTCGAGGAGATCGAACAGCGCGCACGCGTCACGCGCCGCGGCATCCCGTTCACAGGTGCGCTGCGAGACTGCCTCGAAGGTGCGTGCTGTCATCAATAAGTACGAATAGAGTGAACGTAACGAAGCGGTTTACTGCATTACCAGCGCTCGCGCCCAGAGAGGAGCACGAGCCGTGCGGTGTCGTATCGCCCAGAACGCTCAATGCAGAGCTTACCAACAAGCTGAGAGCGTTCCGGGGCAACAAGCAACAGGTCAGCTACTTACACTGGGAAGTTAGAGAGCAAGATAGTGAGTTTTAACCGAGTTATGGTCTTTTTATTGTTTTCTTTTAGGATTCGCAAGAGCTGCTGCAGTTCCTGTTCAAGTTGGTGGGTAATGAACAACGCTGTTGCTCGGTGCAGGACCGTGGGCTTGTGGATTTGTCCACGGAGAGCATCAGTGAGCCGGTTACGGCCAGGTCGATCAGTGAGTTGCGACTCTCGCAGGCGGTGGACGAACGGAATTGGAACCCGTTCCACGGGCTGCAGGTGAACCTGCTGCAATGCACTCGTTGCCAGCGATTCCGACCGCTGAACAACCAACCGTTTTTGGACGTGTCGCTGTCGCTGATGGCGCCCGGAGACCGCAAGATCTCGAGGCTGACAGACGCGCTGCATTTGTACACAGAGCCGGAGGTGATTAAGGAGTCGAGTGCAGCTATTGCAGTGTTGTTGATGAACTCGCAGTGACGAGGAAGGAGTATACAGAAGCTATGAAGCAACAGGGGCGGCTACAACAAGGAAGCGCGCATGCCAGTGTTAGCGATATCATGGATCTGGAGATCTCCCAGCACGAGCGCAAGGATTGGATTCATACGCTGGAGCAGCTGGCAAACTCTTCAGCGAACTTTGACCTTGAGCAGCTCGAGCGACCAATTCCGCGCAGTCGCGACAACTGCCACAAGCGCTTGCAGTTTTCGCGCTGCCCAGACGTCTTTTGCTTTCACCTCAACCGCAAGGTCTACAGGAGGACCGGCGGTGCAGTCAAGCTGGAAACGTATGTGGAGTTTCCGATGGAGTTGGATATGAGCACATACTGTCGGTACGAGCTAGACGCGGTGACCGACCAAAAATTGGCGAACGGCGCTACCAGGACAGCAAACGCCCTCAAGCGGCGGCCTGGGCTTTCTCCACCACCGTTCAGCGAAGCTACCAAGCAGCAATATTTGCTTTACGACCTGACTGCCGTAATTCTACACCATGGCAACGAGCGCTGCGGTCATTTCACAGCATATCGCCGTGCGTGTCCCGAGCAGTGGTTTTTCGTTTCCGACGAAAGCGTTCGTGAGGCACCCATAGCCGAAGTCCTGAGCAGCTGCGCATACATGTTATTCTATGAGCGCAAGCTCCGTTCCAAGCGGACAACGCGCAGTTCCGAGACAGAAGAAACCACGGACGACGACGACAGTCTGCCGGACGTGCCTTTCGAGCCAAGCTTGCTGCTCAATGGCCGCTTTTGAGAGCAAAATGTATCGGTGCCAGTTGGAAACTCGTTTCTTGACGCTGGATAGACGAGCATGTGCTGGCAAGGGCTAAACAAGGTTCTGGCAGGATGAACACCAGAGCAACTTCAAGCCAAGACACCACGGGCAGCCAATGCAAGGAGCCGAGTACGTAAATATATTGGTATTATTGCTGTAGTGTTTGCTGTGTCGAGATGTATTAACCCTTTCTTCAGACCAGTATGCTTTCACTGACGAAGAAAACAGATCAAAGCAATTCGTGATGAGGGTTGTCAATAGTGCTCGTTGCCTTACGTTTCCTTTTCGTTCTGCCTACAATTGACTAGCCGTTGAAGCCGTACTCTTGACGAGCTCGCTTGACAACACCAATGAGGAACCCACTCCTGTTGCGAACGTTCGAGAGATTGGCCCCTGCAAAGCGCGCAAGAACCTGGTTAGCCAGAGGCTCCGAGAGCTGACCAAGTACCTCGTAGCATTTGCCACCAAGTTCTTCCAAAGATGTCAGCGTCCGGTTGGCCACTAACGAGTGAACGTGGTTCTGCACCGACATTGGCAACGCAGTAAACGACTGCATCCCAACAGGACCATGCCCCGCGCTAGCCTGAGGTGGACCTCCTACAGCTGCACCATATTGAGGCGGGGCCTGTGGTGCTGGTTGCCGACGCCGTGGGTCTCGAGGATCCTGTGGGGCCTCGTAGGGGCGTTCATACAGCGCGGGAGCAGGCCCCGAAGCTATAGGAGCTGGCTGAGCACGGTAACCACCAACGCTTGCTCCATTGTTGCCATTCAAACGACCACCTTGAGGAGGTCCGCCGAGAACAGAGCCGCTTTGGGGAGGCACCGAATAATCTCGCGGAAGCGCGGATGGAGGGTGTCCTCGAGGAGAGGGTGTCTGCGGACGGTGCTGTTTCTCCGATGCAATCGCCTTTTCATTTACGCGATTGATGATTCCCACCAAGAAGCCCTGCAAGTTCCCAACCTGCGATAGATCCACGTTGCTGAAGTTCTCAACAGCTTGCACCGCTACTGGCTCAGGCAAATGTAGCAACCGCGTCACGACGTTATCGTTAAGCGGCTCTTGCAGTCTCCTTCGCGGTGCATGCTGTTTAGGATGTCCTTAACAGCATTTGGCAGACGTTCATAGATATCACTCGAGCCTGCAACGTGCGACGTGCCAGGTTGTCCTCCTCGTGGGGACGGCTGCTGGTTCATCAAAGAACTACGACGACGAGGATCACGTGTAGCACCACTGCTACTCTGAGGATGAGGCTGTTCACGGCGACGAGGGTCTTCAGCTCTTACCCCCGTTCCAGACCGCGGTATGGCTTGGACACTTGAGAAGGCGTGCCCTGTCGGCTACGTGCAGCCAGTCGGGGGTCTGCTGCTGATATCTGGTTGGGCACGTGGGCAGGTGCAGATCCATTTGATTCATGCGCACTAGGTTTGTCTTGGTGCATCGCACGTCCGAACTCATCGACATTCTTCTGCTGACGCTGCTCAGGCTCAGGCCGCGTGGGTGCTGCTTTAGCTTGTCGAGGAGAATGCCTTACGGGAGTGTCCTCAGGTTGATCACGTTGGTAAGGAACTCGAACATTAGAAACACCGCTTGCAGGTTGCGGAGGAGCGTATCCAAACCGAAAGAGTCCTGGGTCGCTCTTGTAATCTGACATGAAAGCGTCTACGGGCTGCAGTGCGGCGATCTGCGGGTTCTCCTTTTGGTACTCGCGATAAATGCGCATGAGCTGCCCATTCTTGTCGCGCACATCATGCATAGGTGTACGTACGAACCGGGCAATGATAGAGATTTGGGCAAACTCGGGCATTGTACCTACGGACGCGAAAGCAGCTCGGCTTACTTGGGTCACCCGGAATTCGCCACCAGTTTGGAAATCCATGAGACGGTCCCACGCCGCCGCTGAAAGTCCTTTGTGATCTTCTTCGTGATGCTTACGCTTGCTGTTAGTCGACGACGCGGAGTCACCACTACCGCGGCGGGGGCGGCCATGTTTAGGGTCGTCATCGTGAGAACTACCTTTTCTGTCTTCAACGTAGCGTGGTCGTTTAGGGTCAGTATCTCCATTTGCAAGTGCACCGACCGAGCCAAGAGACTCAGCATCAGCTTGTCTCTTTGCAGGCGTCACCGTAATCTGCCCCCATTGGCACTACTCAAAGAAGTATGATCAGAACTTATAAAAGTCTGATCAACTTCCATCGCGACAGGCTCCTCACCAGCTGCCGTCGACGTCATGGACGGATAATCTGGGTCGTACTCTTCCTGCTCAGCGCGCTGGTTGCTGCTTCCAACTGGTGTTCCTGCAGGCGACGGGTTGGCTGGGTCATACTCGTCCTCTCCATGGGGCACAGAAGACACTGATACGACTGGCGCGGACGGGACGTATTCACTTTCGTCGTGTGCAGGAGGATCCACAGCCTTATCCGCTTCAGTATCATCCACTGAAGCAACCTTAGGTGGCTCCTGCTCCTTAGCACTCGTGTCTGCAGCAGCAGAGGAGGGAGTTTCACCGTTGTCTTCATCGCCGTTCGATGACTTCACAGGTGTTTCCTGCACTGACGGATCCTCCTGGTGCTCCGACTCGCTCACCTTTTCCCTCATTGCAGTCGGCTCAACAACTGACTCATTGCCTTCATTCACTGTGGTATCGTCACTTTGCTGCTGTGAGTTTCCATTAGCAGCGTCTTCAGGTCCAATACCGTCACTGCTCGGCGCAGCAACAGACTCACTGTCTTCACTTACTGTGGCAACATCACTCTGTTGCTGTACACTACCAGTTGTGGCGTCTTCCTCCTTCGCAGGTGTAGTGCCGTCAGTGCTCAGATCCTGCTCCCCGTCGGGCACCGGCTCCACGTCCTCTTGCTGCAGCTCATCCCCTTCTCTTCATCTTGAGCTGGAAGCATCTCTACGTCCTCCTGCAGCTGCTCTTCCTCGTGCTCTTCATCTGTGTCCATCTCTTCGTCAGCTGCCTGATGACCTTCACTCTGCTCCAGACTCTCCACTGGCTGGTCGGTCTGCGCTTCATCCACTTGTGGCTCGGACGTCTGCGTCGCCTCTTGCACGTTGTTGCCGACCTCTTCATCTACGGCGACGTCAGTAGCAGCTGCAATCAACAGAGTATCGGACACTGGCACTTGGTCGGCCGCCACATCAGCTGCTGCGCCAGTAGCGCCGTTCACCGCCTCGAGCTCCATGCTGATCCCCAACTCGCACCAATGGGAGCTCATTGGCTCCGAATACAATATGATGTGCGACACATCAGCAACATATGATTGGATAAAACTTCAAAGTGTAGCCATGTCTTACGAAACGACACTTCAAAGCTATGGAGCCTCCTTCGCGACTGGCAATGCCGCCTGCTATTGATGTCGCCGTGGCAGCAAGGGACAAGACAAACGCTTCGAGTATCCCGCGCTTCTTCTTCCCACGCAAGCGGACGCCGTTCACATGCTGCGAGCGCATCCGGCGCGGGAGGGTGGCAGTTCGGCTGGACACCGTCATCCTCTCCAGTGCCGAATTCTCTCAGCTCGTGGAGTTCATCTGCTCATTTGCCTGTATGCCATTATTACCTCTTGCCAGGAAAGCAGCTACTGTTTTGCATTCGCTGACACTGTGGCTGTTGGAAAAGGTGATCCTAGGTTGTCGATCGATCTGAAGAGAGAGATGAAGCACCGGGTCAAGAAGACTGAGATCGTGGAGGTAGATCGCATGCTTGATGTACAGAGGGCTCTGCTGCTTTCGTACGAAGACTACCGATCACTATCAAAGGGTACTTGGTGCAGCTCATCCACTATGCACACTAAGCTTGAGGTCTTGCTGTCCGCTCAACGTTTTCTTATGGTAAGTTGCGTTCGTCCTGAAGGCTGTTATGAGCGTTCTCTAACCAACTAATGCATTTTTGCTGTGGCTGCTGCTTCACTCGTTTGTAGTTTCCTCAGGACTCACAGGGGAAAGTGAGTGGCTACACTATCCTTGAATACCTCCATCAACTCCAATTATCGCTGCGCGTCGCTCGCTTCGTCCTCGAACGAGTCGCCCAAGAAGGAACCGACAAGGACGATGAGACGCTGTCGGAGAAGATGTACGTTACTCTTATCACAGAGACGGTTCGAGCCGCCAGTCGGGAACTTGGCATCCAAGAAGACGAGGATTTCAAGCAGTACTACGAGCTCATCTGTTCTCGCATGTTGCTGCTACCGCATGGCCTACAGCAGATTCGTACTCGTGGACTATCGATTCATCAATTGGTGACGTGTAATCGCTTCACAGAGTTCTTTCGTCTCGTGGATAACTCAATGCGTGAGCGCTACGACCAGCCCGAGAACGAATTTCACCCGACGCGAGTTCGCCTGGTGCACCGACAATATCTCCAGCTGGATCGAGATGGTAATGGCATGCTCAACATTAACGAGCTCCATGACTACGGGAAAAAGCGTGCCTTCAACTCCGCTGGGCGTGAGCCTACACACGACCTGACTGATGCCTTTGTGACGCAAGTATTTGCTGAAGTTCCAACTTTCAACGGTGAAATGGATTATCATGCGTACGTGGACTTCACTTTAATGGTGAGCGACAAAGTATCCGTTGCTTCTCTTCGGGTAAGTTGTACGTGCATGCGTGCTCTCTTTTTGCGATGTTGTAAGAGCTAACATGTCCTCAGTTCTTTTGGGGGTACTTGATTTCCACAAGCAAGGTTACCTCGATGCTTTTACGATCGACTTTCCTGCGGAGCCTTATTGAGAAGATCCACGCGCACGAAGGCAAGGACGATGCGCTCACCATTGACCGTCTGCGGGTATAACATCGGGTTATCTTGACGAATAATTTACGCTGAACTAATGAAGATGTGGACAACGGCATGTAGACCCAGATCTTTGATGCCGTCGCACCTGTACATCCTGCCAGGATTACATGGCAGGATCTTCAGCGGTGCAAACTTGGCCACGATGTTGTTCGGTACGAGACTCATCATAGTGCAAAGGCGTAGTACTCACATGGATATTCGTGCATGTATTAATATTGCCAGGCTGATCACCGACTACGTAGCTTATCGCGCATACGAAGACAGCGGGGGCCACTTCTCCACGTCTTGAGGAATTGAACGATATCAGGGGCAAAAATCGAAACTTGGAAATGACTTCATGAAATTCAGCGAAGTACCTTTGATATCTACTACTACATGTAGTAGTATTAGTGAAGACGACAGCAGCTTAGCCCTGTTCAACTTAGCTTAGCGCCGCGTGCTTGCATTGCGTCCTACACTGAACTCAGCACCAAAAACGAGCGTAAGGATCACCAGAAAAGAATCTTTACGCTCAGCGCTTAAGCCAGAAGGTTCTCGCCGTTGTAGTGGAAGAGGCACACGCTGCCAGCGAACATGGCGACGCCAACAAGAACCTGCTCGTTCTTCGTGATGAAGGCGTTTAGGCTCTCACGGGAGCTCTGGTACCACGACTTGCGCTGCACGGGCACGGCTCCGGCACCGAAGCGGCCACCAAGAAGGTTAGACTTGGGCTTAGAAATGCTGGAGGCACTCATCTGACGCTGGCTCGCGTTCAAACGTTCATACTTGGTTCGCAGACTGGCAGCCTCGCGCTCCAAGATCTGCAACGCAGCCTCAGCTGCCTGCTTCTTCTTGGACAGAGCCACCACCGAGATGCTCAGCTTCTCGGCCTCAGACAGCACGAAGTTGGCCTTCACGTGGAAGCGACTGACCGCCGGTTTGGCCTCCTCAGCCTCCTCAACCTTCTCGACCTCCTCAGTCTCCTCAACCTTCTCAGTTTCCTCAGTCTCCTTAGCCTTCTCACGCTCCTCAGCCTTTTCAGCCTCTTTAACCTCCACCGTCCCATCAGCCTCATCATCCCCCTTAACGTCCTCAGCCTTCTTAACCTCGTCAATCTCCTCAACCTTTTCATCCTCCTCAGTCTTCTCATCCTGCTCGGCCTTCTCAGTCTCCTCGACTTTTTCATCCTGCTCTGTCTTTTCATCATCCTCGACCTTCTCAGCCTCCTCGACCTCATCCTCCTCCTTCTCGGCGGCAACCTCCTCAATCGCTTCCTTCACCACCTCTTCCACTAGCTCCGTGATGGTCGTGGGCTCCTCCTCATCTTCCTCGTCCGAGACAGTGTACCACTTGTCGAGCGCATTCTCCTGAAAGAGCGACGAAATCGGGAACTCAATCTCCTTCACAGGCTCCGCCTCTTCCTCGTCCTCCGTCGTCTCCGCAGCAGCGACTGTGACAATCACCACCGCCTCACGGGACTGCACGGGATCGAACACAAACGTGGCAGGGAAGGTCAACTCCTCGCCTTCCTCAGCCGTCCAGGCCACCGTGCGCACCACGGGCGCCTTCTCCTTCTTGACGCGCTTCTTGATGATGGTGCGCGTGATCTTGGTCGTGGTCTTGAGCTTGCGCGGCGAGCCGTCGCTGTCCTCCTCGGGCAGCTGCCCGTCCTCCACCACGTGGCCGTGCTCGTCGGTCACCACCACGTCCTTTTTCTCCACCACCTCCTCCACGGTCTCGTACTCGTCGGCCTCGTACTCGGGGTCCAGCGACACGGTGATGGCCGCGTTGGCCACTGGCTGCTCGCCCTCCACGCCGGTCAGGGTCACCTCCAGGCGTCCGACGCTCTTGGCAGCGGCCTTGGCCTCTTCCGAGAGATCCTCCTGGCCCTCGGGGCCTCGGACAGCGCCGAGATCTGCTCGAACACGGCTGCGATCTGCTCGTCTAGCAGCTTGAGCTCGTCCACCTTGGCGGTCACGCCACGGCGGCTCTCGAGGTATTGTTGGGACGCACGCTGCACCATGGCGGCCACTGCGGCCGAAGAAGTCGTGGAAGCCATCGCGACGGGGCTACGAGACACAGAGAGAGGCGCGGGATCTGCGGCTGCGAACGTCTCGGGCGTTAATGCGTGGCGAGCGGCGGCCCGACGAGCGATGTGGCGCACACCATTCGTAGTTACCACAAACGATTCCTACACACCACGTACACCAACTTCCATTTTCTCAGAACACGAAGCCAACGACTAGTTTTCAGTATGGCGAAGTGCACCCGCATCGTACTTAGTCTAGTGCATACAAACCGCAAGGCTATTAACGGCCCCGTGGGAAAGGTCGAGGGAGAGAACCGAGAGAACTACCCAAGTCCCCCCAGTTTACGTTTCTCTGGGGGAGAGCGAGTGAGCGAGCGGGACCAGCGCGTCTGCTACAAGAGCGAAGGGGTTCGACCACTACACACAGACAGCCATGCAGCAGGAGCGAGAGAGCGCGGAGTTGTGTCTGAACGGCTGTGGCTTCTTCGGGCCCCTGGCAGCGGCGGCATGTGCTCCGTGTGCTGGAAAAAGACCATGTCGGACCGTCAGGCGGCTTCGGCTACATCGCCACCCGCCGCGGAGCAGAAGGTGGAGAGTGCTGCGGCCTCAATGCCCGCCCCGGGCGTCTGCACGGATAACAACGTCGCGGCGGTCGCGGAGCAGGAGGAGGAGCCGAAGCCCGTCGAGAAGCCCGTGCAGAAGAACAAGAAGCGCTGCTGGGAGTGCAAGAAGAAGGTGGGGCTCACGGCCATCGAGTGCCGCTGCGGCTACGTGTTCTGCAGCGGCCACCGCTACGCCGACCAGCACAGCTGCAGCTTCGACTTCAAGGCGTCGGACCGCGCTGAGCTCGCGCGTCGCAACCCTGGCGGCGGTCAGTTCGGCAAGCTGGAGAAGCTCTGAGCTAGCGGTAGGAGGACGGTGAGGCCGACGACAGACGGGACCCGACGGAGGACTAGAAGACGCGCCGGGGGCGGAGAGCTACTGGCTGTGGCTGCGCGTCGTTGGTGGATGTAATATTAGGACGGAGACCCGAAGAAACCAGCGAGAGGAGCCGCGCACTCGTCGAGAATCGCTCAGCTGTTCGCCATCCATGCAGTTTCCTTTCATTTTTTAGGAATTATTCACTTGATTTTCTTTTACGATACGTAGTGTTCTTATCTCGTTCAGACGTGGCCATTGCATATGGGGTAAATGTGCAATAACCATCAATGCGAACTGACGTGGCAACGGAACTCAAAAGATCCAGTCGCTCAACCAAACGAGCAGTCCATTGCTGCAGGCTACATAATAATAAACATATTATTTTTAATATGTAGCCTGGATATAATATATCCGGGTACCAGCGCTCAGAGAACTGCGGCACTGCACTGAAAGTTTTTACGGCAAAAGTAGCGTTGGGGTACCATGATCTTTTACTTTTGCGCCCTAGTGCAGGCATGGCTACGAGACCCACGAGACCCACGAGGACAATGGCGATTAATAGTGCAGCGTAGCGATAGATCAGCCCAAGAATCCAAGGATCAACACTACGAGTTTCACACTCAGAAGTGTAATCCTCCGGGCTGCTGTACATCGCGGCCAGTTCTCTGAGGGCATCACATCGGCTAGCTGAGAAGCATAACAGCACGTATACAAGAAGAAAACCAAGCCATGGAAGTTCCCCGAGATCAGCGACGCGAAAGATTTCTCTTCGATGATCCCAGGGACTACATAATAATAACCTTGGTCTCCGATTTTGTCGTGGTGTCATCTTGTTCCTCGACTGGCTCACGAAAGCGGCATCGGGTCGAGTTGCAGTCTGCTGTCGTGATGGAGTCCGTCTGGAAGCTCGTGACCTGCGGCCGCGAGGTCGTGGACAACATTATCCTGAAGGACAAGACGCGCGTGGCCTACCGCATCAACACAGGCTTCGAACTCTTCTCCAACGTCATAATTGGCCCGATAAGATCACGGAGCTACAGGAGAACCTCATCCGTTCGAACTCGTCTCGGGTACTCTGTCGCCCGCAAGCTGCTCTTGTTACACGACAGGGATTGATAGTCAAATGGCATATTCGGGGACCCGGACCTTTAGGACCGGGGATTCGCAGTTCTCCCGTGCAAACGGCGAGGTTCATGGTCTCTACGCATACCAGTATGTCGCAACTTGCGACTCGCAAGATAGTTGCTCTCTTTTACCACTATTATAAAAGGGAAAACGTCAAAATGTGTGTATATCCGAAACCTTGTGTCAAAAGGTGTAAAAGTTTACATGTGCTACCCTCTCGTTATGCGCACCTCGATAATCCAATACCCCGTCAAATCAGTTTAGCAATCAATGCAATTTTAATACCATTATTTTTGTTCTATATCTAATCCATTTTGCTGAACCCACTGCGCATAACGAGGGGTAGCACTGTACCTCATCATATTATAGAAACAGAACTTGTGTTAACGTTACACTATGTAACGCTCTTTGCATTACTTGAAACAGAGCTTGTGTTACACTGTGTACCGTAAAGTTCGGATTCAATGAAACAGTCGTAAAAAGGTCGCTTGCTATATAAAAGTTAACAGAGGATCCCGGTAAGAGCGTGGCGTGATGGGGAGATACAGAAAAAGTATATGCGGAAATGATCCAATCTTCTCGGTATGTTGGTATGACTATCATAAACAAGTAGTAGACGAACCTGTCCGTCCGTCTGTCTGTCCGTCACGTGTGTCGCCGCTGCCGAGCGATAGCGATGGCGGCTCCGATTCGCAAAAAATTTGTTGCCGCCGAAGGCGGTCCCTCATTGGCTGAAAAACGTTCTTCCAAACAGCCGAGCGTAGCGAAGGCCCTCATTGGCTAAAAAGATGGTTAGTTGGTGTGGATTACATTACATTGATGTGGTGTACACGGAATCGTACTTAGGAGTACGTCGTATATCGCTCAGCCGAGCGCAGCGAAGGCCTCATTGGCTAAAACTACGGAAATTTGATGTGTGTTACATTAGGTTTGTGTGTGTACATGGAATCGTACATAGCCGATATATAAAGGTTATAATGTCATTCTTAAACTAAATGGACGATAGGAATAGACGAGATAGAATGAGAAATGATAGCTGAAAGACAATAGTATGAGAGACTATGGTATGAAAAGCGATAGATGAGAGACGATAGTATGTGAGACGATAGTACATGCATAAGATACGATAGTACGAGAGATGAGATAGTTTGCGAGAGGATTGGTGGGAGGTGCCCGGGCGGGTGGCCGTCGCTGCGTTGCGTGCGCGAACGGCCCTTACCGCCACGTGTACTGGCACCGCGCGGAGCCTGCTCCGATCCAACCACTGCCAGACCAGCGCCAGCAACGAGCGGTGCTGGTAGCCGCCGCGAAGGGCCCGCCGCGAGCACCGATTTGTGCCACCTCGCGAGGACCGAGAGCGACGCCGACGCAGACACCGTCGTGGTATGCAGCCTCGCTGCCGCAAGAAATACCAGAAGGAATAGACGGTATCACAATACAGGGTTTCCGTTGGCTAAAATGTTCGTTTGGGTTTACATAGTAGTATTCAGATTACCGTGAGACGATACGATAGAGAGATGAGAGATCAAACGATACCGAGTGCCATAGGAAAAGAGAGACGATATCATAGGTAGTGATAGGTAGACGGTAGATTGGCGAAATGCGACGATAGGTAGACGTTACGTGGATGATATGAAGACTCTAGCCGAGAGGCAATAGTAGGCGATATGTAATATGTGATAGATAGACGTAGACGATATCTTAGAGGCGATATGTGTATGTGGACGATAGTACATGCACGAGCGACGATAGTATCAGAGCGATAGGAAGTGTGAGAGACGGTAGTATGAGAGACGACAGCTTGAGACGCGATAATATGAGAGATTTGCGGAAATGGACGACAGGTCGAGCGGTTGGAAGAGAAACCATAGATATGAGTATCATAGACGATAGCATATGAGACGATAGTATGACTGGCGATAGACGACAGTATGAGTGAGTATACGTAGAGACAAGATTGTATGAGGGACGGTAATTTGAGAGACGTAGTATGAGAGACGATAGTATCAGAATCAGTATTAGACGGTAGTATGAGAGACGATTGTATGGGAGACGATTGTATGGGAGAAGATTGTATGGGAGACGATTGTATGGGAGACGATTGTACGGGAGGCGATTGTATGAGAGACTATAGAAAGACGACATGTATATCTATGAGAGATGACATGTAGACAATATATGTAGGCACAGTCGATAAAATGGTAGACACGGTAGATAGACACTGTAGGTAGACACGATAGATATGAGATAGACATGATATGTAGGTGGGGAAGATATATATAGAGGGACGCCAGGTAGAGATGATAGAAAGTCAACAGACACTGCGTAGAGAGAGCCAATAGGTAGAAAGAGAGGATACCTAGAGACGGTAGGTAGGTAGAGAGGGTAGGAAGCGAGACACGATAACTAGAGAGATACGATAGGTAGAAGAAATAGCGTACATGTAGTCCTCGGACGCTATGTAGGAACGATTAGAGTAGCTGTATATGCATAGTATTATTAACACTTTGGCGTATTGTAGTCTGGATAAAAATTCGCCCCGTGGAGCGAAGCGAAGGGGGCGGCCCACTTAGCTGGGACAAACCATTGCCCCACCGCTGCGTATCGGCGGCAAACGTCTAGTCTACTACAACTAGTAGACGAACCGGTCAGTTCCAGCGTCTCGGCTGCCGAGCGTTAGCGAGGCGGCCCCCGATTGGCTATAAAGCGTCCGAGCGATGCGATGGACGCGCCCTTCCCCGTGCTTTGCGGGTCCGTAGGGCCCACCCAATACTTTATTAAGTAATTTATTTTGGTGAGTAGTGCAGCGAGCCCCAGCGAGCGGAACGGGTGCGCTCCCAGATTTAAGTAAAAGTATAAACCGCCGCGGAGCGGCGGCACTCGGCTAGTGATACAGATATTCATGGAGAGCTCGTATTAGTGCATTATGGCCAGCCAAGGTGCATGCATCGATCCATTACAAGACGTCAACACACCGATAGGAGTACTGCATTAGTCATTCGTAGGAAGCAAGCAATTGTAGACATTAGTAGAGTGGTATCACGCGTCGATGGGTTACAGGCTGCTTTGGCTTCCACATAATTCAAAATTCAAATGGAAGATAGCGACGCTCGAATGGGGGCCTCTGACGAGGAGGAGTTTCCAGACATAGCATGCGCCTGCAAGAGACCCCGTTGCCCCGTGAAGGGGTGCTGGAAGTGTTCGCGATGTGGCTGTGCCTGCCATGGGTTGGTTCCGGCTGTTAAACGGGCTCGTACGCGTGGAAGGCCTCGTGCGGCGGTGAAGGCTGTGGCCAGCGCCAGTGAAGTTTCGAGCACGAGGCTTTCACAGACCGTGCCAGTACCGTATAATACTTCTTTGATCCGAAACATCTTATATGCGACAACGCCCAGCAGCCAATTAAACCACAGCAAATTGCACTATGTACCCCTTCCTCCAGAACGCGATTATGCCAACCAATTTTCATTTTGACGAGGTTTTCTTTAAAACAGGTTTTTGACAATCATATCGTACGAAGATTGCAATCTTGCCAACGCTCACTTGCCCTACACCAATTCGAAGATTTGGTGTCGGATCAAAGAAGTATTATACGGTAAGGGTTCCCAGAGGGAACACACAAGCGGACGTTACGATGATTGATGGAGCTTTGAGCCCTGTGGTGGGAATTGGGGTGACTTTGACGTAGATATGAGTGGTTTGGATGATATCGAGCCCCCGTAAATCCTACGGCTGGTCCATCCACTGCTGCTGGATTGCGAATGACAAATGACGCTGGTATGTACTTGAGTCCAGCAATTTTGACACCTACGCCTAAAGCTCAAAAGAGGATCGACATATTTGCTGTGATGGAGTTTCTGGGCTGCGACGGCGATCGGGTCAATTTGATGCGAAGAAAGATCCCTGCAAAGAAAAGACGCAGTTCGAGAACGTTTTGGGCTCCCACTGCTAGTGGAGTTAGCACTCAAAATGATTTCGCTACCGAATATGTGTATGAAGATGAACCCAATGTAGCTCGTGAGCGCCAAGAGCGAGCTTCAGCGTCGCGATTAGTGTGGGTATTGCTAAATCGTATTTGTTCAATACTGTGTGGCGCGCAAACAGCTCCAGCGTTCTTGAGCTTTCTTCATGGATTCGGCCAGATCAGCTTTCAACACTGTCCGATATATCGACACCTACCCGAGTTTTCGTGGCTACGAAACGCGGATCGGTTGAGCGACGATGCGTTCCGGCGTTACTGTGTGACGCGTTTCCACTGGCGACATTGACGGAGGCGAATGAGCAGATCAATGGGTTTTCGTTTGGGAAAAACAGCTACACGGCAGGCCGTAAGGATCTGCAAGTGCTTTTAGAAGAAGGTCAAATTAAAAAGCCGAAGTGGCCTCGCGCAAAATACGATAAACGTACTCTGGATGTTGCTGCTCGGTACATATTATCCATGGATAATGTGGATTTTTGTCGTGGGGAACGAAAATCAAACTCGATGGCCAAGCACATGCCGTCCCGTCAATTCAGCGTCGAAAACCGATTACGGTAATATTTGATGAATATCGTGCTCAAGGAGGGACTGTTCCAAGAAGCACATTTTATCGGATTGCTGGTGTTCTGGCTCATGGGGAGATGGAGGCTCGCTGTGCCCTTGATTACGTAACTGGATTTCTCGTGAATGATAACTTCAAGCTTGTCGAACGAATTGAACGCGAACTACTTCCTGAAGCTTCACCTGAGTTGGTGCCAAAATTGGCTATACTGAGAGAATGGCTTAAATACGGAAGTGGGTTTGACATTGACAGTGATTCCCATCCTGGTTGCTCATCGTGCCTCAGGCATCAAGTAAACTATGGTCTCTCAATACGAAATCAATCCGATAGAAGCTCCCACACTGTTAGCTGCGGACCGTGCCTAGCCATGTGTAATCTTATCGACGATATATCGCATCGATTGACTATCGCCGAAGTGGATTCAGGAACCTTAGGGGTTCTATATGACTCGTACGAAAACATGGGGCTCTTTTTAGGTCACCGAATACGCGTCAGGAATCAGCAGCGAGCTCTCCGTGCAGCAGCTGATAGCAAACGTGTACGTTGTAAGGCTGAGAAGTTATTACGTGAAGCCATTGTGATTCTTGATTTCAAAATGAAACTAGAGCCAATGTATTTTCGCGAGAAGACCGTAGATCATTATGGAAAGCGTGGCATGTCGTGGCATGGTGCCCTCTTGCGGTACTGGACATTTGACAATGATGCTGGGGAGGCTGTGGAGACCAAGCGATATTATGATCACATTTGTAATGGCGATAACAAGCAAGATAAGGAAGCCACTGTAGCACTGGTCGAAGCGTTGATACTTTCGCTTCGCCGTGACGTACCCCACATCACACACTTCGCGTTTCAGTCGGATAACGCGTCGAACTACCAAAACGTGCATTTGGGATTGATGCTACCTGCTCTTTAGCTGTGTATGGATTTTCAGTGGTGAGATATGTACATTCGGACACGCAGCACGGGAAATCAATGTTAGATGCACATTTTGCGACCGCCGCCAGAAAGGTGAAGGCTTGGGTTCGACAGGGTAATGACTGTGCTACACAAACACAGGTTGTTGAGGCTCTTACAGCGAATGGTGGCTTACCAAATTGCATTGCAGAGTTGGTCGAGTGCGACTGAACGCTTAGGGCGCGGATTTATCAACAAATCCAGTCGCTGGAAAAATCTCTGGCGAAGATTATTGATCGTACGAATGATATTCTGTATGACCCCCCTCTTTACTTCAATCGGACATGACCTTTGAGACGACGAAGTGCTCTTCGTTCCGTATGAGGGTGTTTGACTACTCTGATATTGGCGAAGGTATCGACATTATTGTTAGCCAAAGTACTGGGAAGTGCACAGTTGCCCGCGATTTAACTCCTACACGTTCTGAACAGTATAACGCATCGCTTGTTGCTTCGAGTGAGGCGCCTAGCCAACCTACTTGTGAAGCGTATGAATCGGCTCCCCGATCACCACAAAATGAAGAATCGGAACACGAAGTCGAGCGGTATTTATGTTTTGACAGTGATGACGATGATATCGGTGTAGAAATAGAAATCCTAGAGGAACAGTGCGAATATGATGAAGTTTTAGCTGTTGAGACTGGAGATGACAATACTTTGAGCAACAATTGCTGATTCCAGCACTATTGAAGATGATGCTATTATAGACGGTCAAGAGCTGGTACTGCCGCGTGAAGTTGTTGGTATGGTGACAGGAATTCGGGTCACAACGGCTGCTCAATTTCGACGACGCACACGAGTTTTCGATCGGTCAGAACCCAGACTTTCCGTGGAGGCTGTGCGCGAGAAGGATGTGGAATCGTGCGCTAAGCGTGAGCTCTTGAAGATAAATATTGGAGAATAATTTGGTGATATCGTGGCGAGAAGTGGACTCTCAGCTATGATGCTTACCATTTCTACCAGTGCCGCATCGCCTATAGCTCCGCTAGATACAAACAGGTTGTTGTAGATAAGGTTAAGTACCAACTTTTGGTAAACAAATCTGGTTTCTAATCTTAGTTAGAAACAGATGCCAATTGGTTAGAACTTGGTATTACTATAAGTATACTGAGCTTATTAAGAGATGTTATTGAATGGCAACCAAGGCCAACAAAGAAAAAGAGAACCCAACCGGATGAAGAGCTGGGGACGGCACTCACTTTTGAATTTGCCGCTCCGTCTGACGGTTATTCATACATACAACTTCGGCCAAGACAACAATACAGGTCGACGGACGATGCGAGTGCAACACTTAGAAATTCGGTACTAGAAAATGTTGCGATCACATCGGAAGCAGCACGCAATGTCATCACCACAACGTTGGATAATTCGGATGCATTTATCGCTGATTCAGGGGTAAAAGATGTATGCCCGAGGGATTTATGCAAGATAGTGTGGCTGTCGAACTGATAGATGCTCGTAGCACATCATCAGGTAGTGTTGGCGAAGATGATAACAGCTCAGCATTGTCGTGTTTGAATTCTTTGAAAATTGGCTGGGCAAAACGTCCAAAACGAGGGAAGATGTACGGCGCCAAATACGTATCAATTTATGAAAAGGAGATTGAAGAGATATTTCGGCAAGGCGAAAAAGATCAAAGCCAAAAAATGGGCCCGGCACGAATGCTAGAGGCTCTCATATCAATGTACCCACACAGATACAACCTGCCCGGAGAAAATGAAATCCGTGGGTTAATCACGCGGTTGATGAAGCGACGACGGCGAATAGTTCTTTCAACAGATCAGCAAAACCAGGAGGAACATGAAACCGAAGTGCCTCCAGGAGCAAATTATTCAAGTCCAATATGTGTTCAAGCTCAAAATGAAGCCTTGATGCCCCCGCATCTACTCAAAGCACGACGAGTACATGTGCGACTCATCTGGCCCTTCCAAACAGCACAAGACAAATATGAAAAAATGGCACTAGATCATGCAGCTTTCCTAGCAGACATTGTGGAAGACAGTCCTCAAATCAAGCCCAAGAGGGTCTCAGCCATTTTCTACGAGCATTTGCCTGGTTCTCGTGGTACGAAAAGAGAACAACGGGTACGTGACAAGGTTGGAAACCTAAAGAGGAAGCCAAAACATTGATGTGGAGCTCGCGAGACAATATGAATGCGTACTCGTATGCAATGTACTTTTCGTGAGGACACTGGTGACCAAACAACACGCGCATTAATTTCTTAAGCTTAGTACTGCTAGAAGTTGAACTGCTCGAGGTCGGATCTATAGTGAACTCGGACTGCTACTCAAATTGGAGATCAAATTTGGCTCTTCATTGATGTCTTGTTTCAACGTAGATGTCTCACGTGACTAGTATGCATTTTGTCAGAATCATACCGCAGCACATACATTTGCACGAACGTCCTGCCCTTGATGGTTGCAATCACGGAATTACCAATGAAGAACTTGCCCGCTGACATAATGCCCTAGACATAACGTAGTACTACACGTTCAATCCACCAATCCACCAATCCACCAGTCCAGCATCTCTGACCCGTCCGCATTTTCCTATGCAAAGTGGACCTAGCTTGTCGCTGTTGACGAGGAGCTCGAGGAAAGACACGAGATTATTACCTACACCTGTAACCAGTAGTACGCGCATTGTAGATGTGAACGGATTCGAGAAAATTGTTTCCGCTCGAAACGTCAAGGTCAGGATGTCCAGCCTCTCGGTGATCGGGTCAAGATCCAACACCGCCGGCTACAAAACGCTCCTCCAGCATCTGCCTCTGACTTGGTACGACCTTCTGCACGCCTGAAATGTCAGCGAAGTAACGAGTTTCTCTCCGCATCACGACATACACCGCCAGCTCGTTGGTGTCTACATCGGGGGTAGAGTTCGACTCTAAGGCTCGTGCTAAGCTTGTAGTTGATCTTGTGTGTGACGAGCTGCACGCGATGAAGATCTTGCTACATGTGCTTTCCGATATTGGGAAATGGTTGCACGCTGCCTCTCCAACCGACGATAATGATGAAGCTGTGCATGGTCGGCCGGCGTACCACGACAGCTTAGCCGTCGCCACCATGACTCTTGGCTCCATGAGTACGAGCGGATTGCATATGTAGTTGGCCGGGTCTCACCCTTCCTTCCTAAGAACGAGTACTTCTTCGTAAAAGCAGCGCCAAGTAAGATCAAGCGGACAGAAGGAGGGTGGGAAAGTGGTGGACTCAAGGCCCACTCTTGAGGTTTGTGAAAACGCGACCCATCTGCCACGATCAATCAGCCGAAGCGTCTCGTTCGTGAGCTCGCCCCGGATGACAACAGAGGTTACCCGCGCACGGATGTCATAGGCATTCGTGTAAGATAAAAGGTTATCGAATGGTGCTAGTTTCGTGACGTAGCAGTCATTACCGCTATTTATTATTTTTTTGGAATGTACCGATTTGGGCCCTTTTCGCCCCTTCTTAGCGGGATTGCCTGTCAAAATTCAAGGACAATTTTAGTTTTACGATCGAAAAAAATGCATACAATTTCTAAGTTATTTCACAATATTTGAATTTAGTTTTTACCACTGCCGCATTGAATCGGTGTGTCTTACTGAATCCGAACTTTACGGTAACACAAGTTCTGTTTCAAGCAATGCAAAGAGCAGTTATCTTTTTGTGTAACTTACACAAGCATGGGAAACATAGTTTAGGCCTTGCGCTCTTGAAAAGGGATAGAGTTATACACCTTTTCAACTTCATAATGGCAAAAAATTGAGTACATCGTAAGGCCCTGGTTTCTCCGTCGGTGTCTGGGTCTCGGAATAAAAGAAACGATGCTGATTGGCCGGTGGATTATTCCCCGACGAGGCATTTATCCCACCACCATGGGGGTGGGAATATATTGAGGATTTTATTCCGAGATAGATATAAAGTCGGAGAGACAGTTGCCAGACATGCAAAATCATGATGTACGACCAAAATATGCGATGTTACACCCCTTCAACAACTAACCTCCATCCTTTACTAGACAACACTTTATTCAAGTCACTTTACAAAAACGACGTAGGGATTTTCTAGTACAACCAGTCACATTTTATTTTAGCATGATTCTGACTAGTTTATGCTGCGTAGGTGCCCTGATCCTTCTTATCCGTAGAAATACTGACCAATCAAGATATCTCATTGTAGGTCATAAACGATTCATTTCTTTAGGCCAGAGGTTGTTTCAGAGAGGACGTCTACGTAGCGCTTCCAAAAGTCCACTATGCCGTGTGCACTAAACCTGCAGTAGCACTCTCGTAAATGTGAGATTGTATCCACACCTCCTTCTCGTAAACTGGTTCTGTGAAGTCGAGTTTAGAAAGGAATTGACGGTAAAATCTCCTGATAGTACTATTTAACAATACTGATAGAAATCCGATACACAACTTCCAAAGTAGATATATGTATTAATAGTTGTTTGCCTGAGAGTGTAAACCTATACTGCTATCAAAAAACCGCTATCAAAACCAGGCAAGATAGCTCAATAAGGCCCTGGTTTCTCCGTCGGTGTCTGGGTCTGGGGATAAACGACCTCGTAATTCCCCGACGCTGTCCCTAGATTGCTGGTGCTGAGAGCTATGTTGCTGATCTGTATACCCTTTCAAACTCGTTCTACGCGTGAATCGTTGTACCGAAGTTATTTGCAACCGGAGAATGTGCCGGGAAAAGCGCACATGGAGGATGGTTGTTTCTCGGACGAAGGCATACGATGTACTAGTGAAATGAAGACGAGAAGGCAGCAGATCCACCGATCGTTCGCGACCTAGGATAGTAGTGAACTACCAGTAGAGAAGCGAAAGAGGAGGAAGACAAGAAGGCAGCAGAACCACCCACTGATCGCTAGTACTGAACATAGTACAACCGGTAATAGAACTGATAACGGTTATTTTAGCGATATGAAAAGCACTACTAAGGCTCTGGTCCAAGTGAAGAACACGTTCTGTGCTGAAATATTCAAGGTATATGATTGGCTGAAAGTTGAATTTGCATTGGACAGTTTTTGCTCGTTCGTGTTCCAGGGTGCCGTTTTCCAGAACACCAACATGAGCTGTTCCAGCCAGGGAATTTTGTGCCAGCAAATGGCAAGCATGAAAAAGGCAATTTTGGCTCCCCGTACAGGACCTGTAGAACTTTGCTTTTGTGCGAAGCTCCTGGAAGTCGCTGGTTGCACATGTGCACGGTATTCTATTCGTACGGATGTGGTCCAGATGTCGACTTATGCACTCGCGCCGGCACCCTCTCTACAAGAGGAGACAGCGCGCGCACTTGTGCCCGATAACAGTGCGTTTCGACGGTCATTTGTAAAATGATATGTGGCTGCAGCTGCCGCTCTCGGAATTTACTTGACAACGTGTGGAACACGTTCTGAAAACTACAGGCACAAATCGTGCTTAAGCTAAAACCCCTAACCTACACTTTAACTCAGAATGTGTTCCCCACTTGGACCAGGGCCAACGATCTCTACTTGAAAGCGTAAAAACAATATTAGTGGTGCTAAAACCACTAATATCAGTACAAATGTTTTAGAACTACCGACACGGTCCACCGGCGAAATGGTGTGGCAACACGATTTCGTGTAATGTTGCTTGATGACACAAACTCTTCGTTGGGCAACTTTGGCAACGTAAGTGTGATGTTGCCGGATGTCAACAAAACTTTCTAAGGCCAGCACAGTTCTTCGAGCTGCGAATTTTTAAACTATATTTGCTTTAAAAGTGGTGCGACAAAGCCGCGACTTCGCACGAAACAACTCTTGATTTTACTTAGAGCTTAACAAACTCAGTTTCAAACTGATTATGTCACATTGTGACTTGTTGGCGTCTAAACCCTCCTTAATTATGGCACTGATTAGATCACCATTGCAAGGTATGCCCATCAACACCATTGGCTTGCTTCAGGCGTAATTTAAAAATAAGTTCGCCTGGTGTGGTGCTGCACACAAATCTATTTTATTGAGTCGCGGCCTTTTTGCATCGGAGACCAACGCGCGGCGCCTTAGCCGCAACAAGCAACGACGGTCGAGGGCGCCGCTTTCCTCGCCGAAATCGATGGAAGATCATCCACAGTCGCTGCAGCTCTAAATGTTGCAAATGGTGATGATAGACAACATTGAACATGAGACCGAATGCAGTGCAAGCCATGATTTAGCGTACCTTTGTCTCTGCAAATAACTCCTCTAAGATCCGACACTCATTGAAGTCTTTGTCGATGAGGATTGACTCGGTGTAAAATTTCCCAACTACACGTTTGAAGAAAAGCAAACATGCTCTAATTGTCTGAGTTTGCTGGTTTGCTACTAGCATTTCACAAACGGAAATGCCTTTTCCATTTGGCGAGGTGACCATCAGTTCTCCTAGCAATTTTTAAATATTATAAACAGTGTTAGAATATGATGCAATGATTAGAGTGGAGAGCAACTTACCCAGAAGAAAACCGACGTTATTCACATTGTAAGTCCAATCATTTCGAACATCTTGGTTCGAAAGGTCACAGCCTCCGGTCAAAATACAGATATAATCAGTATTTTTAATTAAAGATAAAATGACACATAGGGCCTTACCTGTTTCAGAACTGAGGTACCCAGCAAGATTTCGCATAGGGACTTGAGCCTGCCGTAATAGATCAACGTTACCGCCCAATTTACTCGCATCGATAGCTTCTCCTCTCATCATTGTAGCATAAATGTCTTCCGACACAAGGTGGTTGTGCACACTCTTCTGAATACATTAAAATAAGAAGTATAGCAGTGTAAGTATCAGCGTTTATCATTTGGTGGAATGTTCTCTTCTAAATATGTTTACCTCTTGTCTTGTCTTGATGAACATTTCGCCGCTTGCATCACGATGCACAAACGCAAAATGCGTGCATCACATCCTGTAAAGCGATATGACGTTTGAACACGCACGCCTTTTCCTATAGGGCCATCGAAGCAACCATGTGTGCAGTAGGACTGGCGGTAAACGTAGGCAAACTCTTTTCTGGTACAGGGATTGTGACATATGCGTAAAAGTCAGAGGCCAGGCTGCAAAGAAAACAGGTTAGCAATTCAGATTTCAACTTTAAAAAATATCACCTCGCATTGTTTTTCGTCGTCTTGACGTTGTTACGCTTTCGGTAAATCAGAAATTTTTCCTTAAGATAGGAATCCAATTCTTTTCGGGCTAGGCCCATGAACTCCAACGTTTAGAAGACGTGAATGCTGGGACCGCTACACACATTCTTGCGTGCAGCAGCCATCAGTTCCCTGTGTTTTTTTCACTTTGAATTTCTGTACTGTCTTTCCGCTTGTTCTGCAGAATAACAATTATTTTACGTGAACATTAGATTTTTCATTGAATGTCTGATGAAAGCGTACCGTCTCCCAATGCTGCAGCATTCCTTTTTGAAAGTGGTGATACGACGTTATCATTCCTCGTTTGATCTTTGCTGTCAGGTAGAAATGAACGGGGGCTGCTTCTGCATGAGCTGTGCGTGACTCCACCAGTTTTAGCAGTATCATCGTCACTCTCTGTGCAATCGCTGCCTCGTTTAAAATCGGAATCGGGGTCATCTTAAAGAAATAGATACAAAGTGTTAACGTGCGAACTCATACCTATTTGGCTATCACACGTACCGTTTGCATGACCGCGAGTCATGACGCCACTTTTCTCGGTTGGGGCTTGCCTTGCGCTTTACGAAATGGAAGGCTGAGATTAAGAGCGAATTTATATACACATCTTTGTAATTTATCATTGTCAATGGTGACGATGAACATCATGTATTTTACTTGCACATCCTTGAAAAATTCACAGTAATTTATCAACCAATGGTGACGATGGACACCATTGTCAATGGTGATATAAGCACTGCGCTTAATTATATACATATCAGGTGTTCCTTATGGACGCATATTACTGTATTATTAGCAACTTGTTGGTTGAAGGAGTGTTGAAGGAATCCTAAATTCATCGATCTAGCATCACTTCGCTTCTAATTAAACGGACTCGGCGCTACTCATATTGGTGCTGGAAGATCGGAGCCCCACGGACATGAAGCAGCGCATGGAGCTGTCACTGTACGGACAGGGCTCTCACCGCCCTGATGGCCACCTGACGGTGAACTTCGATCACACTTTCTCGGGCGACACGGTCTGGAATCGCTGGAAGATTCGTTGCAGTTGGGATATAAGTATCGTCCATGAAGGTTAACGTTCACAGTGATGAAGGACTACCATAGGTCCTGCAATAGATACTCATCACAGCAACAGCAGATCATGATGTATCGAACAGTATGGCTACACGTGGTAAAAGCCAAGCCTCGGACTAGAAGTGGGAGCACTGCTCCCTGATAAAAGGAGCAGTGCTCGTGAGGTTTTAGAGGCTCATTGCACAAATCTCTTTCTGGAGGGGAGCAAAGGTACTTTGCGGCGCCCCTTGCGCTTGTGCTCCTTCTCCGCGGGTCTCACTGGCAGAAAATATAATTTGCGGTGATTGGACATTAATCTGCTTCACTCAGCCGAGATATTTGCAAAGCTCAGTCAAATATTTACAAGATCTCGAGGCGGTGGGGAAATCGCCTCCGTCCAACACGATGGTTCTCACCCGAGCACAACGTGCCGCAGAAAAAGCAGCGTCGCTATGTGCGGCTGAAGACATGCAGACTGCAATCGTCGAGCACGTGGCCAAGCGCCATCAGCCATCGATCAAGTGCCCAGGGTCGGAGACCAACTAGCCAGTCTTGCTCAGCATCTACTCCTTCGGACCCATGCTCTTGCTGCTGAGCACACGGCGCTACAGTATCAGCAGCAGGGGCAAATCGATGTCCAGAACGCAGCGCTCATGGCTGTGTAGGCTTTGACGGAAACCAGTGTGAGGAATTTCACGGAACAACAGCGCATCCTTGGTGAGAAGCTTGGAGAGGCGCTAACGGCAACGCACGCAGGTCTCCACGAGCAATTTCAGATAATGCAGATGATTCAAGACGAGCGAGGTGGCCAAATTGAGCGCTTCGTGAACGATCGCCTCGCCCAGACTCTACGAGACGTGCAGCGAGAAATCACCGCGTCAAAGTTGGCTAATTCTGCTCAAGTCGAAGATGTTCATCAGAGACTGGAGGAGGTAGCGACCAAAGTTGACGGGGAACTCGAGAAAATCACAGCGCACATTCAACAACTCGTCGAGGCCAAGTTCACGGCCTCCCAAAACCAGATACGGCTTGGACAGGAGACGGATCAGCTCGTACAGCAGCAAGTGCAAGCAGCCTCCGAGGGTGTTAAAGCTGCTATAAAAATATCCCTAGAAAGGGACATTCAGCTGGCGTGCGAAGAGATTAGACAAGAGTTGTTGCAGAGCGTCAACCGAGCTGGAGAACCTCTACAAGAACCCACCCGCGCCCTCGCCTGGGAGATAACGTCAAACACGGAAGCCCGAATGCAGAAGGCTCTCACGAAAACTCAATCAGACCTGAATTTGCAAATTCAACGTCAGGCTGACGCTACCGCAGCCGTTCGAGATCAGGTCCGGAAGCAGGGTGTGCGCATGATGAAGCAAAGCCGTCTGCATGAGAATGCCGAGATCGAAGCAACCATATCAGAAATGGTGCAGAAGGAAGTGCAGCAAAGATTGAATGCTGTTCAAGGTGAGCGAGCGCTCACACCAGTTGATGCCTCGGAGCAAGAGACACGAGACTGAGTGCTATTTTCTCCTGGAGTCACCCTGTGAATGCTGACCTGGAACAATCCTGATATTTGATTAGCTATTGGAAATTTAACGGTACTGTCTATGCGCCTTGCGCAAGTGCGACATGGAATTCGGCTGTGTTCCGCGGAGCGGATGCGGCCAGACTTTAAGATGGACCCTTTAGATTTGGAAGACTGCGATCAGGGTCTGAAACCCTGAACGCAGGTCTATGTCCAGATCGCCCCGTCCTTAAGCGGGTTAACCCAATCTGGAGTTGAAAACGCCCATGCAAACGTATTGTATGTGGTGTCCCGCCTCGCCTAAAGTCTGAATGCACACATATCCGTGTACCCGGAACTCGCCATGCCTACAAATACCGAGTGAAGCAGAAAACCAAGAAAATAATACCGTGTGAATCCTCTACAAGTGAGCGTACCTTTGGTCGCAAGACCTTGGATGCACTTTAGTTCCTGGACACAGATCGTCCCTGAACGCAGATACCTGAGCGTGCAAATTATTATATGCGCCCAAGGTCATCCTGCTCTGTGAGGCCGTAGACATCGGTTTCAAGTTATATCCAGGTTCAAGAACCCTGAGCGTAGGTGGAAAACACCTGTGTTCAGGATATCAAGAATCCAGCAAACACAAAGACACGGCCCCTTGAAGATGGGAAGATCAACCCACAAAGTGTCAACGTCAACATCCAGTTTAATCAAATCAAGTCAAAACAGAAGATCGCAATGAAGGAACACAGAAGAACACAGAAGAACACGGAAGAACATCGAAGAACGAAGACAACAAGATATCATTTACGAATAGCTAGCGATAGGCTAGCAAAGATAACAATCAGAGTTCGTTTACCCCCTACTACACAAGTCGCTCAAAGAAGGGCTTCCGACAAGGGAAACGGGTCCGCCGATCAGTTAAGGACGGTTCGGTGTGGGGCCCCTAAAAGATTCAAGTCCAGTTGTGAGGGGATCATTCACGTAGGTGTCTGACGTGATCCTTGCATTCCATTTTCTAGTTGATCCCGCTGCGTGTACGGTAAGGGCGGTGTTTCATTTCATATTGACAAGACCTTCTTAGCAGTCATCCCCAGGAATATTTGATAGACTGCGTTCAAGGTTGGATTGTATTTGTGTGTGTTATTTCCCTCATCTGAGGGTGGTGCGCGTGTGAAAAGGGCTTCAGGGTTGACCAGTACCCTGAACGCAGCCCTAGTTGACTGGCGTTCAGACCCACCGCTCAAGGGTCTATAAGAATAAGTAGCGGCTGTTTGTTGTATTTAACTCTGTATTTGTATTTGTTATCTGAAAGTGATGTTCCTTCTGGGTTCTCGAATCCAGATTCAGACATTGGAGAAGTGCGTTCAGGAAGTGAACATTACGCCCGACATTTTCAAGGCCTATTTGTATTGGACAACTCATTTGGATGCAAATCCAGGCTCCCCGAATTAATCGACGCCGATAGGGATTACACAAGGTGCCATGCCACTCTGAATCGCGGTTTCAAGGAACTGCGTTCAGGGTTTACACCCCGAGGCTTAAGTTTCAGGACTAAGTCTGGGTTACCGCTATACACTTGGGCGAGAAAGTTTCATCGACTTCGTCACACAAGAAACTACTTTTCAGATTGATCTCAACGAAACTCGCTGCATAATTGATCGCAGTAAACAGTCAGCTGTTGACGTCATTTGCAAGGCCATTAAAGACGAAGTACATACGATGGCATCTAAAGTAGAGCAACCGAAGCCACAGCAGAGCCCCGTAAACGACGACACCGATACGAACGGAGATTATGGCGCCCCCAACGATGATTACCACCTTGAAAGACGAATGCAAGAGGCTTGGAGGAGAGCTTACATGGAGGATTCGTCTTCTGTCTTGCAAGGAACATCGCCTAGTACCGATCAAGAGATGTGCAGCGGGGTCCTTCTCGTCTCGCAGCGTGATGGCTCTAGAATGGATCATGAGTCGCTTAGAGAGACGGAGGGTGAAGAAAAGGCATATTCACAGCAAGAAGAAGCAATCGTGTTGCAGGAAACAAGTACTCGGGGGCTGTATGATGTTGTGCTGACACAACCAATCGATGTCCGAGAGAACGCGCAGCAACAGCAGTACAGCCCACATCACCAACAACAAGCCGTGCGGGTGAATCTAAGAGCTGTTATCTCTGAGATCCAGCTACAGGTCGCAGTGAGAGCGGAGGTGGTAGCTCGACGATACTTGTCGAGCAAGAAAAAGAACCGTAAGAAATGAAGAGATGTTGAGCTGGCAGCGAGTTTCACAAAAAACTAATGCTAGAACAACAGACACTTTCGAGTTGCCAACACCTATATTTTTCTTGTAAAGTTCCAAATGCATTCACAACAAATCTTCTCCTCTTCCTCCCCCATATCATCGAGCAACGAAGTGCTGGAGACGAAGTTGGCTAGAATGTCGCTCGTCATTTCATCCATTTCAAAGTCCATATCAGAGTCAAATGCGAAAATAAAGTTGGATGGCGTGTGTAGATGGTGTTGGCCCTTCGGGATTTCCTCGCACTGAAGCAGGTCAACAAAGTCGCGATTCCGATTCAGAAATGAACACATGTCAATATTGTGATCAGCCAGACTCGTACGCTGGGAATTCACCATGGTTCCACTTACACTAAAATCACGTTTGATCTCGCACGATGACGCCGGAATGGCGAACAACACTTTGACAGCTTTTGGGATAATACGATATTCACCCTCGTGCTGAAGGCGCTGCCAAAACTCAAGTACCGTTTCTTTCGGCATACTGTCATCGCGCCGCTCTACATCAATTTCGTCTTCAAGTCACCGATCAAGCTCCTCTTCAGCGCGTCGATCCCGATTATTCGTCATGGGTGGTCTGCTCTGCCTTGAAGCAAACTCCGCTTCTAGCCAGTTAACACGCGCATAAAAACTTGCTCTGTGTTGTCTGCTGGTTCAACGACCGCTTTGAGCAGCTCCAGTAGGTTGTGACGAATCTTTTCACTCACTGCGTTCTTCCTCTCAACGCCCGCCTTTCCTTTTTGTCGTGCTGGCGGCAAAACAAAATTACAGCACGATCAAGACTTCGTTCAGTTCGCTTGTAGATCGGGTGGAGCGTCATTTGCATTTCCAGGAGAAAATCACATCTGGCAAATGCCGTGTCCTTATAGTATCTGCAGAAAAAGTGTTCGTCCAGTGCTTCTCGCATCAGGGATCGTGTTTGGGCTGCCAACGGGGTAAGTTCACTTGCTGCAATCCAGCGAGGGTTTTCATCGGTCGACATGTAATGTGGTAGGGCTTGATCAGAGTTCAGGTCGTGAATATGAGCCAAGAATAATTGCGCAAGCACCTCGACCTGCACTGGCCGCTCTGCCTGGCATCTGAGCTTAATCTCTCCCATTTGCTTCAGCACTGAGTGTACGTGAACCAAGTCGTCGTGGTGGTTTGCCAGTTGAAAATAGGGTGGAGTTTTGTTGGCACGAAGAGCTTGACGTTTTCTCTCCTCATACCACGCCGTAATTGCGGGCCATTTGAGAATGATTCTCTTCAGTGCGTTTGATAGGCTTAGAAAGTGGGATGTTGAATATCTAAGAAGATGCACCCTTGGTCTTAGACTTGCAGAGTTCCTTGAACAAATTCCCTGTTGTCGATACGTGCTTGATCTGGAATATCACATTTGCCATTCTTGTTATCAGGTCCGCCATTTCTGGATTTGCCTCTGCACTAACCGCCCCATTCACATCACATGATGCTTTCGTCGCAGCATGTGCCATGTGCGCGATGCACCATTCCCAACGCAGGTTTAATCCGGTGCGCAGCATTGACTTCACATCCGCTCCAGAGTCGCTAGTGGCTCCGTAAAAGTTCTTTTTCTTCAAGCCAAAGTCCTCCAGCATTTTGTCCAGCCACGCTCGAAACGTCTTTTGAATGCCGCCTTCACGGTCTCCGTATGCAGGATCAAATTTACTTGTTCCCAGAAGAATTGATTTTGAACTGCTATTCCGTGACCACCAAGTACACACGAACCCCAAAAACTTGTCACTGGTAATCTTGCATGTCCAAAAGTCTGCAACGAGCGTGAAGGTTGGATAGTCTGCCTGGTTTTCTTCCAGATAATTCACGATCTCTTTTTTCGTCGATGAAAACAGCTCAACGATTGCCTCCCTCACGCGTTCTGCATTGATTGTCGACTTAATCTCGTCTTTAACCAGCAGCGCCTCCATGATCTTTGTCTCTTCATACTCAACCATCCGAAAGGGGAGGTTCTGATTGATAATTCGAAGTGTCGTCAGCAGCAAGTTGAGCCGGGTTGGGTTGCTGGAATACAGCACAGATGATTGCAGGTGCTCGATTTCAGCATCCCGCTTTCGCTTCGTAGTCCGTTCCGAATCAGTTTTAGGCGAGGTGATTTTGTGAAGTTCTTCTGGAGGTGTCTTGCTGCCAAAGATGTTTTTCCGGAGTGCAACTTGATCAAGTTTGTACCTGACGTTCTGCAGCCCTCGTCCGCTAAGCACGGCCATGCGAGGGTCATCTTGCCGTTCTCGAGATATTCAACTCGCACGCCCCATTTAAAAATGAATGAAGTTTCAGTTGGGCGTGGGGGTATCACCGTAAACGGGCCCGAGATTGAAAGCTCTCAACTGCTTGTCGAACTGCTGCTGGAGGATTCGCCATCGGTGGCCGGCAGACGTGCTGGTGACAGCAGCTTCAGTGCTCGGTGGCCAGCGGAAGCGTATGACGACAGCAGCTGCAGTGTACGGTGAACGGCGGACAGGATGGACGATAACAGCTGTAGTGTTATGTCGTCGGCGACGGTCTGGACGACAATAGCTGCAGTTCTTGGCGTCTGCGCGACTACCGCTGCAGGGGCACGGCGTCTCGGCGGATACTCAGTCTAATCGTTGAAGACAGCAGGACGCACAACTTCTCCAACTCGGCTACGACCTGGAAATCTTGGGAGTGAGTTTGGAGATGTCTTGCAAATTTTGCATTGCGACCTTCGAAGATCTTCAAGGATATCAACCAATAGGACACGCTCACAGAGAGCATGAAAACCTCGCTTATTTCCGATCGGTCTGCGGAACGAGCACGAGAAGAGGGAGCACGGAAAAGTGCTCGCTGCTCTCGTATTTAAGCGGGGAGTATCCAAAATGCGATCCTCGTGCTCGCGCCTCTTCAGAAGAGCAAATTTAATACTGTTTCACAGCTCCCCTACCCGTGATCGTCCAAGGCTTGGTAAAAGCCAACCAGCGACAGTGGACGCCTGCCAAATATACATTAAACGGGCGACTTACTTGCAGCAGGTATGTCGCCCTTTAAGAAGATATATGTCGACTTACCGCTCGGAAGCTTCGCCGCAAATGGCGTACATCCACTTTATGCGTTCTACTAATACTGCCCTGAATCAGGTAGTGTGCAATAGGAGCTGACTGCCATTTGAGAGTGTACCGTCTCTTCGCCCCAGACACCTCTGCACTCGCTCGGCGCCGCGCCCATTCGATTTTTTTTCTCACTTTCGAATTCGCGCGTGTCGAGCACAAGCGGTCTGGGCGATGGCGGAGGGGGCTTGGACGTCATCCTGCTCGTGGCGGAGGACTTCCTCTGCCACGACGAGGCGCTGGGGAAGGTCTGCCGCGAGGTGTACAACTCATTTAGCGACTACTACTACATCCCGCGCAACAACGGACGCGGACGGCCTCCCAAGCTACGCTACCATCATCAGATCATGGGTCTCGTCCTGTGCTTCTATGTGGGCTCTATGGAGCAGAGCACCCTCTGCATGGTCTTCGGCGTGCCGCTAAGCACACTTTCGAGGGTGCTTCGCCAAGCAGAGGAGGCGCTATCCAGAGCGCTAGAGGTTATGAGCCAGCGAGGATCTCGTGGCCATCTCCCGCTGGCCAGGCCCGCTTGACCAAGTTGGTCGAAGCGCGTGAGCCGTTGCTGAAGCACACCTTCGGCTTCATAGACGGAAAGAACCTGAGGGTAAGTACTATTGTCTAATTTTAAGCTTTGCAGAGCTAACGACGTGTGATACTGATAAACAATGCACTTTAGGTGCAGCAGCCGTCTAATACTAACCTACAGAATGCGATGTACAACGGCTGGCTCCACACCGTCTTCGTCACAGGCACGATCAGCTTCGCGGCCGACGGATGCATTATCTGGAGTCGCCACAACTGCCCCCGGTCGTGGAACGACTCGGACACGTCACTCGGCTTTGGCAACAAGTTACTCGACCCAGCCTATTGTCCTGACACACGTATGAACGTTGTGTCGGACTCCGCCTTCCCGTGCTCTGCTGCCATGGCGGACCGCATCCTGACGCCACTGAAGGACGGCGACATAGAGCGGATCCTGCCTTCACTCCGGCGTTCTGCCCGTATGCTCCACAACGCCATCACTTCCGTGCGTCAAGCGACGGAGTGGGGCATGGGGGCATGTAGAAGGTCTACAGCAGGCTCAATCTCCCCTTGCCGTACGACCCCGGGCTCCGCGGTCTACGCATCAACAATTTGTTTCGCATGGCCAACTATCGTGTACGCACGGTGGAATCTCTCAAATCCGCACAACGTTTTCGAGCGAGATGGAGGTGCCCTTGACGAACTAGTAGCAGTCGAGCTTGTCCACGTTAACACCGCTTTCCTAATATACTTGCAAAATTTTCTTGGCAGTAGCCTGTGTTTGTGAGCGAATACGTTGTAGCTAGCACATGTGATGAACGCGGTAGTTGGAGATGAACATTGAAAGCTTTCGGGCCCGTGTTGAGGTTAATGGAGAAACTACAAGTAGTACAATATGAAAGTGGCCCTTGTTTTCATGGAAACATCCGTCGTGTGCCCTCCGTCCTTCATCCGTTTCGCCTTAGGCCTTCTTAGTCAGCGCCCCGATTAGCATGACCAGCTCCTGGGTCCGAGCACGCGTATCCTCTCGATCGCGGCGCATGCGGTCCTCCATTTCCATCTTCTCAGTACGGCGGCGTTCCTCGGCCTCGGTCTTCTCGGCGATACGGCGAGCCTCTTGCGCCGCAATCTCCTCGCGTCCACGTTTGCTCTCCTCCTCTCGACGATCCTCTGCTTTGCGCTCGTTCTCTTCACGCAGTAGCAGAATCGTTTCGAGGATGCTGCTCTGCTTGTTGTTCGCGGCGTTCTCAAGGCCTTCAAGTTTGGCGTTCAGGGCTGTGGTCGTCTTCGCAGCACGCACGCGTTTCGCTTTCGCGAAACTGGCCTTTGCAGGTCCTGGTCATCTTCTCGAGCCCTCTTGGCACCTGTAGTGACACGGAACGCGACCAAATCCGTTCCTCCGAGGCGGTTCGAGTAGTTGACTAGCTTTGATACTTGGACGCTTCACTTCATCTCGGATCTTGGCGGGACCTCCAACTGCGAATGGAGATTGCTCCGGAGGCGACGCGGCACGAGCCACCGCTTTGAGTGATGTCCTACGCGGAGGAAGTCCCATAGCACCCTCTAGTTTCACGGGTCCTCCTCGATCTGGATGTCTCGATGGCAGCAGGTGTCCAGACGGCACCGGCACACGAACCAGAAGTCGTCGCCGTAGTCGACGGTCACCTCCTGCCGCGGCGTACGGCTGGGGTGGTGGCCACGACAACGGTGGTGCGGCTCCCGTTGGCGACCTCAACGAACTTGGCCACGGTCTGACATGAGTGGTTAACGAACCTCATCAGCCCGCCCATCTTCTCGGCGTTGATGGCAACGCGAACAGGCCAGCTCGGTCGCTCCGGGCGATGCTTCAGGATTAGACGATAGCCGGTGCTGCGAGGTCGCTGCGCACGCGAAACACTCACGTGCTCGAGCTCACCGAGGTACTGCCCCACCACCTCCCCAGCGTCGATATCTTCCGCAGCAAAGACTCCCAGCGATTGCTTTCGCACGTTCTTCCCCAGCAGAACTTTGGGCGACTCGCCGAGACCGTTTCCGCACAGTCCGTCGTACGGACACGAGTTAATGTTGCAGATCAAGTAAACCAGCGAGTTCCTGCAGGAGTCCATTCTACACGGACTCGGGCAGTCACACCACCCGTAGTGCGGGGCGGCAGGAAACACCGTCGCGATTGGGTTGAACTGTTCGCGCAGATGAATCACGCGGCACGGCCGCTGCACGGGCACGAACTGGTCTCGGGGTCGCGACGTCGATGGACGCCTCTGCGACGTTGTTGCAGCAGAAGTCCGCGAAGATCGCGGGTTGCTGGTCCCTCGATCTGCACGTACAGATGCTGGTCGGGGTCGCGCATACGGAGCGGTGGCTTCACGACGAGCTTGACGATCGTCTCGGAGAGGCCGAAGGCCCCTGATTCGTCTTGGAGGAGCCGGAGCACGGGCGGCGACGCCAGCATGACGGGAGACGACGTCGTTGGGCTGGCGAGGGTTTGGGCGGACGGCGGGGGCGCCTGCGGTGAAGATGGTGTCTCTGGGCTTGGCGTTGCATGCGTCGAGTCCACGATCCGGCCCTTGCTATGGCCTGGGTATAGCCAGGGGGAGTCGCCGTGCCCGTGTCGCTGGGGGGTACCGCTGGCGGCGTGCTGCATGCCGGACGCGACGTTCGGCGGCGTGCTCTCGTCGCCACTGGACGTGTCGCTGATGCAGCGGCGCTCCCATTGCAGGGCGGAGTGCCTCAGATGCACCATCGCACCCTTAGATTACTACACCGCAAGATTAGCATATATACAGTCGACCAAGAACGCACCCGTAGAAGTGGAGGTCCCTGCAGTCGTCTTCGCGCCTCCGGGGGCAGATTCGAAAGTGAGCGCCCTTTCAATCTGTCGGAAGATATATGCCCTGCTGAATGCAGGACACATAGGCGGAGTGATGGTCAGCATAATGAATACACATCCCAAGATAAACTTTAAGATGGCTACACGGCATACTTCTAGGGGTAGGGGAGTTTATCGAGACGAAATCTGTGCCTCCGAGGATATATGCGCGTTTAAGTCGCGGCATACTTGCTGCAACTAAGTCGGTCGTCTAAGCTATATTCGGCAGGCGTCCAGTAGCAGAATGTAGCATAAGCTTATCAAACCATATCCTCGCCCGATATCTCCTGGTCAAGAGTCGTCGATGCCTGCCGCGGGCAGGAATTGCAGAACAGACTGATTTTGGGGGTGGGCACCGCACCTGACTTGACGTGGACAATGATAGTGCGCCTGAGTGTGATTTACATTGGCAAATTGCGCTACGACAACCATGGCGCAGTCTAAGACGTATCGCCCACTTGAAAACTTGGTCCTTCAACACTTGCAGTGCCGGTACCGGTATTCAAACTTGTGGCAAGGAGGATTCACTTGACCCGATCGAGCACTTGCCTGTACAGTACCGACAGGGGTTCGGAGCGTTGGTCACTTCAGTTGTAACACTGATTGTAACGGGGACACGCTGGCCGACACCGTTGGCCGTGCAAAAGAACTTATGAAAGGGGAGACCCAATGTTCTTCCGTGTGGTCCACACAAGCCCGCCTAAGTACGAGTACATGCCCCACATAAGTTGGTGTGTGACACCCAGCTCCCGGCTAAGTACGATTGTGTCTTTTACACTAGATACGAAACGGACTTAAGATAGACGGTTGATGGAGAGCCATCCATTTGGAGTACAGAAGTTTAGTATGCAGATAGTTAACAGTAGTTAGAACCTTACAAGTGAGATTAATACAGTCAGTTTAACTTTAACCCGGAAGATCGCAAGTCGTTTACCCGGAAACGACTGGAAGGCCAGCTTACAACAGAGACGCCAGGCGTCTGTTGTGGTTACGCGTTAACGCTTCCTCTAAGGCAAGGTGCGTGTGACTCCCGTCACACCTGGTAGCACTTGTAGTCAATCCTGCGACCGGCGCGGTTTTCTACAATCAAGATCTCTTTGAGTATGGAAGACTCAGGGAGCAGGCTGCCGACCCGGCAGGACTTTCCTCATCTCACGGACGCCCACTGGGCAACTCTTGAGAAGATGGTCAGCCTCCTGGGCGAAGCAGCATTCGCTGGATTCCCCAACCTATCTGCGGAGCAGCAAAGGGTACGCGTGGAACGCTTCGACAAGTACGAGTCGTCGCTGATTGCTCACGTGAGCGCCACCGCGCAGGAGGCTGCTCGCACGACCATGCGAGCTGAGATGCAGAGTGCGGCGCAGTCGAACTCCTCGGGTTCTGCCCGTTCGCGTCGCGAAAAGGAGCTACGAAGCCCGTCAAGATGTCGGTTCCGACGTTTGACGGCAAAGAGTCCGACAGCCTTGTCTTCTGGATTCGCGAGATCGAGATAGCGCTCAGCGCTGGACAGATCTACGAGTCAAGGGCTCAGGTCGCTTTCGCGCTGTCTAACCTGGGAGGTCGGGCTCGCGCTTGGGCGATGGCTCGAGAGACTTCGTCTCCGGGGTATTTCACCTCGTGGGCGTTCATGGAACAAGAGCTGCGCACGACGTTCCTTCTGGCCAATATGGCCTACCGTTATCGGTCGCTATTCTTGCGGTGAAAGCAAGGGAAGCGCACGCTCCAAGACTACGTCATGGAACTGCAGAACCTCGAGGCCGCCATGGCTGGCGCTCCCTCTCTGAGGACGTCAAGGTGACGGTCTTCATGGACGGTGTCCGCCCGGGCGAGGTTCGCACTGAACTCTTCCGCCGTCAGCTGAAGACGTTCAACGAGGTAGTACACATCGCCATGTTGGAAGACCATTGTGTGCGCTCGGCGCAGGGCTATGCGGGTCGCACGAAGGCTACGGAAGGTCCCACTCCCATGGAGATCTCGTCTGCCGAGTCGGCTCGTCCCCAGCGGACCCAACGTGCGAGTGGTCGCTGCTTTGGTTGTAACCAACTTGGTCATTTCCGTCGGAACTGTCCGACGAACCCGTGGAAGACAGGTCGTGGCAAGGCCACTCCGTCCTTCAACATGATCGAGTCTACGGGGTCGGAAAACGGCGACTCCCACTAGGCGCGGGACGCCCTGCTGGGAGACTTCGCTCCTCTTCGAGGACGGTGGTTCCGCCACCTCCACCTCCGAAGGAGCAAGTCCCAGGGACGACACTGTTGTGTCTTTCCGTGGCCGCCGCGCGGTCTAACCTCGTGGTCGACACCGCCAGCGTTAAAGGGTATGAAGAACCGTTGACCATCCTGATCGATTCGGGCGCGTCCTACAATTTTGCGACGAAAGCAAGTGTGGCAATATATGCTAGCGCTTTGGAAGCTTCTAAGCATAATATAAGTGTATCTGTTCGCCTGGCGACTGGATCCATCGTGTCTACACGCAAGGTTCTTATATCTTTAAACGTCAAGTTTGACGACTTCAACTCGGTCGAACCGTTCATTGTCCTGGACATGGATGATCGGTACGATCTTATCCTCGGCATGCCCTGGCTTGCTAAGCATGAGCCGTGGATAGATTGAAAAAGTCGCACCATTGGTGCTAGTCACAAGCCCCTCGTGGACAGAGCCCTGGTGGGTCATGTCCCCTCCTCTTCCCGAGACGGGTTTGTGAGCATCGTGTGCCACGCGGCGAGCGGCACTTTGCAGGTACTTCGGAAGTACTTGAACTGCCTTCGGCATTGTCGACCGCGTGCCCTACCTCTTCGAGAGGTCATGATCTTCGGTGGATGTGGGAGAATGGAAGGGGTCCCGTGTGTTGCTCATGATGAGACTCATGGTACTCGAGATCAAGGACGTCGTTCTATCCCCGGGGCAGATGACGTCCAAGGCGCCGGAGCTAAGGCTCGCGCAACCAAGAGGGTCGAGCAGGGTCTCCCACTACGCAAAGCGTTGGAGCTGAGGCAGCCCACGCAGGACAAGTCGCTGGAGCTGGGCTCGCGCACAAGAAGGTGGTCGAGTAGGGGCTCCCACTACGCAACGCGTACGAGCTGAGGCAGCTCACGCAGGGAAAGACGCTGGAGCTGGGTATCGCGCACAGGAAGATGGTCTCCCACGAACGACGCTAAGGCTGGGTCAGCCACGGCAAGACTATGTCAAGGCGGAGATCGCCGCGATGCGGGCCACTTGGACAAGGCGGTTGCACCCAGTGTGCTAGACGTTCTCACGGGAGAACGCAAAGAAGGCGTGGACCTGGCTCCGCTACCTACGGTAGCAGAGCTACTCGGGCTCGAGGAGCTCCCATATGTCGAGTTTTTCGACTCGCTGAAGGCGGGCGAACTTGAGGAGATGGTCCTTATCCACCGTGAACACGACTCGGTCGTGCTAAACACCTCTTCGGTCATGGACCCTGATGTGCTGGAAGACGAAAGGGCCTCTTCGAGGCAGAAGCGGTATGGCGCGGCCATCTTGAAGGATCCGTCGGACCCGTACTACCCTCTCTTGAAGGAGTTTTCGGACGTCGTCAGCGACAATACACCGTCGATGTTACCTCCGGATCGAGGTGTCCGACACGAAATCGACTTGGTGCCAGGCACTAAGTACTGCACTACGCGCCAATGGCCACTGCCGAAGGAGCAAGTCGATGTGATCGACGCCTTCTTCACAGCGAAGTATGCCTGCGCGAGTCGAAGTCGCCGCATTCGTCGCCAACGTTTTGCGTTCGCAAACCCAACGGGAAGTGGCGCATGCTGCACGCGTTCAACAAGCTGAACTCGGCCACCATCCCGGTGTCCACGCCGATCCCTCGAAAGGATGTGTTGCAGAGCAACATGGCAGGATGCACCATCTTCAGCGCGCTCGACATGGTCGATGGCTACTATCAGCTGCTGATGCGTGAGTCGGACATTCCGCTCACACCGGTTAGTTCCCCGAGCGCGATGCTATGGGAATGCCTGGTGATGCCCCAAGGGCTATCAAATGCACCAGCCACGCTCAATAGGCTGGTGACTCAGCTCTTCCGGCCGATGCGGCAGTTTGTACAGACGTACTTCGATGACATTTTCGTGCACAGCCGCGCTGCGGAAGGCGAGACGGCTGTCAAGTTGCACGTCGAGCACCTGCGCGAGGTGTTGACGTGCATGCGCGAGAATCGCTTGAATGCCAACATCAACAAGTGCATCTTCGGCGCCGAAGAGATTCCCTTCTTGGGATGTTTCCTTGGCAAGGACGGTGCCCGCGCGGACCCTGAGAAGGTATGCGCGATCGCACAGTAGCCGGTACCGGTGTCCCAAAAGGATTTGCGCAAGTGGCTCGGCCTCGCCAACTACTTGCACAAGTACAGCGCCAACTACGCGGAGATGGCACGCCCGCTGACGAATCTTCTGAAGAAGGAGGCGGACTGGTCGTGGACTGACGAGGTTCAGCAGGCTTTCGAAGCGATCAAAAGCAGTCTGCAGAGCGCTTCGAGTTTGGCGTTGCCAGACGACAGTCGTCCTTCAGCGTGGAGTGCGACGCATCCGACTTTGCCATAGGCTGTGCCCTGTTGCAGGTCGATGCCGATGGCAGAGAGCGGATGGTCTCTTTCCAGCTTAAGGCGGCTGAAAAGAACTACCCTGTCCACGACAAGGAGCTTCTCGCGATGAAGTACGCGCTTGTGAAGTTTCGGGTGCACCTGCTCGGCAGCAAAGCCTTTGTGATCTACACAGATCATGCGTCCTTGCGGACTGCGACGTCGTCGCCCCACCTCTCCCAGCGCATGGCGAAGTGGCTCTCGTTCTTCGCCGAGTACAACTTCACCGTGGAGTATAAGCCGGGTAAGCAGAATGTCCTCGCGGACGCGCTCTCTCGACGACCGGACTAGGAGCTGGCGCACGTTGCGTACCTCGAGTCTCCGCTCCATGAGCTGCTACGCGAGGCGTATGCTGACGACGATGACCTTGCAGATCTGGTCACGGCGTTGAAGGCGCCTGAGACGGCAGTGAAGCTCACTGCTCGGCAGCGATCACGGCTGCACCGCTATTCGATGGCCGATGGCCTACTCTACTACCAAGTCGATGACGGGGAGGAACCTTCCCAACGACGAAGATTTGCGCCATCGTGTCCTCTATGAGGCACATGACACTCCGCTAAGCGGTCACCTCGGTCGCGAGAAGACGTACACGTCGGTGGCCCGTCACTTTTGGTGGCCTCACATGTACAAGTGGGTGCGCACGTACGTGCAAAAGTGTGAAACGTGTCAGCGTGTGAAGCCCGCTCCCTCGTCGTCCGCTCCTTTGATAAGTTTGCCCGTACCGGCGGATTGTTAGCGCTCGGTGAGCATGGACTTCATCTTTGAGCTTCCGGCAGATACGCGCGGCCATACTGGCATTCTGGTCTTCGTCTGCCGTCTGAGCAAGATGGTACGGCTGGCTGCGGTGAAGAAGAGCGTGACAGTGCCGCAGGCGGCTCAGCTCTTTGTCGATAATGTCTTTCGACATCATGGCCTCCCGGAGGCGTTCGTAAGCGATCGGGGTCCCCGCTTCGTGTCACACTTCTGGACACACTTGTTCCGCCTTCTCGGTACGAGACTGGATATGTCCACGGCGGATCATCCGCAGACGGACGGTCAAACCGAGCGGGTGAACCGCGTGTTGGAAGATCGTGCTGCGCAGCGTTTGCGCCGAAGAACCCACGAAGTGGAGCACGTTGCTGCCTCAAGTGGAGTTTGCACTCAACAATGCGGTGCATGCGTCGACGGGTTTCACCCCATTCTACGTTAACAGGATGCGGCACTCGCGTACGCCGTTGTCGTTGCCTCCGGCTTCAAATTTGGGTGAGGGAGAGGCTGTCGCCGAGGATCCCCGTGGCCTCAAAGGTCTTCGCTCGTCCGTCAAACGGAACCTGCTCACGTTCATTGAGACATGAGAGGCAGTAAGACAGCGCGTCCGAGATGCTTTGGCGGTGGCATAAGACACACAGAAAGAAAACAGTGGTCGCCAGGGGCGTAAGAACACACAGGTGTTTGTATTAGGGGACCAGGTCCTCTTAAACGCGAAGAATCTTTCTATGCAAGCGGTCACTGCTGTTGGCAGCACGAAGCTCCGTCCTCGGTTTGTGGGGCCGTTCACGGTCATTGGGGTTCACAGCAACGCGTACACGTTGGACTTGCCGTTGGCTATGGCCACGCACCCGACGTTCTACGTGGGCTTGCGCAAGCCGTACCGCCCGGCGGAGGTGGCTGCTGAGGCGGGTGACTCGTCGAGTCCGACGAACTCGAGTACTGCCGAACGGCATTCGCCATCATCTGCATCACGTCGGCCTGAGTCAGAGCTGGAGCCGCCGGCGGTGCCACCACGGCCGCAGGGGCACGGTTCTCCAACTCCGCCACGCGGTTGTAGAGCTGGCGAATCCAACCGAGATGCTCTTCGAGAGCGGAGTGATCATTCCGAAGCGCCTGTTGGGCCTCCGCGTTACTGCGGTCCAGCTGAGACAGACCCCGGTTCAGCTGGACGAGCTGATCTTGCAGATCACGCGTTACACGCCCGAGACGATCCAGGTCCTGATGGACGTTCCGATCAGAGGCCATCGCCGCTTCGACGCTCTGCACGCGTCCGCGCAGGGACGCAAGGTCCACCCGCTGCGCCTCCGGGAGCCGCTGGCAGCCCTCAACCGGGTCCAGAAGAGACCCACGAGTTGACGGGACGTCAGTCGCAGAGGCGTACGACGCCATCGAGCGATGCGGAGCATCATGGTCGGTCGACGCGTCCGTTGCGTCCCCGCCCCCATTGATCGGAAACGAGGGCGCTCTCTACTTCCATGTTGAGAAGCTACTGAAGCGCCGCGGGCGTATCGGCCACTACCAGTATCTGGTGAAGTGGCGCGGCTATCCCGAGGCTCAGGGCACATGGGAGTCCGGTAGCCGCTTCTCGGAGGACTGCGCCGATGTCGTGAACGCTTACGAGCGCTCCCACGGAGCCGGTCGGCGGTAACCGGTCCGAGAACACTTCGAGGTTCTATCGGCTGGGACTGCCATGACTTCTCTATCTTCTGCACCACCTCCTCGAGGATCACCCCGGCGCGGGCATATTGCGGTCGAAGTGTCGCTTGTGCCACTGGTCGTCGACAATCATCTTCGCCATGCGAAAGCGAAGACGCCGCTGGGCCAGCCAATCGATTCGATAAGGCGAGGCCAAGAACTCGGGCAGGGGGTACCCCATGTGGTGGAGCCACGCCCTGAAGTGGACTGTCGGGCCAGGCCTGTGTCGGCGAGCAGCACGACCGGACACTCGTCGTAGTGAGAGACGGTCTGGCCAGGCGCGCGACTCAGTCGCAGGTACCCGCGGTACTCAGGGACGGACCAATATCGCAATGCGAGCAGCTGTTCTCGCGTGCGGGGAGACGTGGTCTCGTGTTCGCGCTTGAAGTCGCGGTGCGCGGGCTCGGTCGGTGAGGTGCTGCCGGTTGTCGGACCGGAGCATCTCTGCCGGCACTTCTTCGCCCTCCATGACGTTCGTAATGACTTGGGTCTCCCGCTCGGGGTCCGCGCGGTCTCGCGCTCTGCCTTCTCGCGCTCTGCGCTCCGCGCAACGGCAACGGTGCTGCGAGGAGTGGCAGGGCTCCCGCGATGCAAGGCGCGTTGCTGATCCGTGAGCGGTGGGGACTTGTTGGGGTCGTGGACCTCTCCTGCTCGTGGTCGTCCTCTTCAAGCTCGGACTCACCGTAGTCGACTTCGTCGGAACAGTTATCCGGAGAATAATGCTCGGCACGATGTGGCGGGTTCTCCTCAACCTCCATGTCCGTGGCGGACGGCTCCTCGGAAGTTTCCGCGTGCTTAGACCCCGCACCAGGATTTTGCGAGTTGTCGTGGCCTCCCGGAGCTTTTGGATCAGCGACCGGCTCCTCTGGAGCTTCTTCCATCGGGTTCGGCGGCGGTTGCTTGTCGCTCTCTCCAGGAGCCGTGTCCATGTTGACGTCCTCGTCGCCAGTGATGAGCCCAGGGTCCGTGACGTCGGCGTCCGACTCACTGTGGCTGCTGGCGTCTTTGTGTGGGCCGGGCAGTTGGACTGCATTGCGCTTGCTGGATCGGGCTCGGGTCTGGGGCGGCTGTGGCGAATCGCCGGGCTTCTTAGAAGCGGCCTTCTGCTTCTTTCCGGCGGGGTTGGCAGCGGCGGCGCTGGGCGCCTTGGCTTCGTGAGTCTTTCCCATCCGGGAGTGGTGGCGCGTGCCCGTGGGGCGTCGGTGGTCTTCGGCGCGTGTGGTCGTGGGCGTGGCTTCTGGAATGAGGCGTCGCCTTCTCCGTCGCTGGATTCCCCTTGGGACAGGTGCTTCCCGTTTGGGTGTGGGAGGGTGTAACGGGGCCACGCTGGCCGACACCGTTGGCCGTGCAAAAGAACTTATGAAAGGGGAGACCCAATGTTCTTCCGTGTGGTCCACACAAGCCCGCCTAAGTACGAGTACATGCCCCACATAAGTTGGTGTGTGACACCCAGCTCCCGGCTAAGTACGATTGTGTCTTTTACACTAGATACGAAACGGACTTAAGATAGACGGTTGATGGAGAGCCATCCATTTGGAGTACAGAAGTTTAGTATGCAGATAGTTAACAGTAGTTAGAACCTTACAAGTGAGATTAATACAGTCAGTTTAACTTTAACCCGGAAGATCGCAAGTCGTTTACCCGGAAACGACTGGAAGGCCAGCTTACAACAGAGACGCCAGGCGTCTGTTGTGGTTACGCGTTAACGCTTCCTCTAAGGCAAGGTGCGTGTGACTCCCGTCACACTGATCCTAACCCACTCCATCCTGGAAAATCGGCCTGTATCAAGTGATATTGATCCCGTACCAGTACTATTTGATCCTGATCCTGATACAATGTATCTGATACTATTAATACGAAGTACTGTCTATTATCCATTATGGACTGGTAAAGTAGGGTATTTTCTGTGCCAGGTCACTGTACCAGTTCGTCACCTCCAACATGTATTCGTACTCTCCCATACTCATTGACAATGCCGGCATACCGGTGTGTGGTGTTGCGAGCCATTTCCGCGGCATCTATCGGTAAACTTTCTTAGAGAGGTTAACATTTTAGAGAAAAGAGGTCACTCCGCCACGAGCAAAACTTAAAAAATCCCCGTTTGCGATGGGTTTCAGAATCGCAAACGTTCATACCCTGATTAAGCGTTTGCGAAAGATCTTATATTGCGCGATTTTGTATATAATGAGAGAATGCATTCTACTTTATGTGATAATCATTTGAAAGTTTATTAAGCGAATATTTTCTGCTATGTCGCTATTAAACTAAGATCGATGATAGAGGCACCAAACGAGTCGTACTTAAACGAGCGTAACAGGCACCAAACCAAGGTGCCTGAAGGCACTTCGGTGATTCAGGTGCCTGGTGGCACCAAACACGCCTACAAACAGTTATATAACTGGATAGATTACGATGGAAAGTCTCTACAAATGAGGGCAAGTGTCGAAAATCTTGTTGAGACCAGGCTCATTCACCAACACGCCGCCGGTCAGTAAGTGTGAAGAAGAAGCGGCGCCGCTGCTGTCCACGTCGTTTACGGACCTGGCGATCGCCAAGACGGACACTGAGCCACGCTGAGCCCAGTCATCACGCTCTGGTGGGTATCGCGTGCGTGAAGCTGGCGTCGCTGTGCTTTAGCTTCATGTCCACGTTCGTCAAGCACATCGCATTCACCTTCTCGTCTATGGAGGTCACGTTCTGGTGCTCGATCGGCGTGCTCGGGCGCAACTACTATGTTTATAACGCAATTGGAATTTACTGAGTTGGTAGTCGGGCCAATGGGTTTGACGTCTTAGTGGTGCGCGATTGATATTGTTTTGGCTGACGTAGGTTGTCGTGAAGGTGTTGGGGGGCAGTCTCGACGTGCTGCACGAATACCGTAAGATGCTGTTGTACTGTTGAATTGCGGGCTTCACGTGCATGGGGTTCGCCTTCTACGCTATGTCGCAAATGGTGCTGGCGGACGCTAGATCGATCGTGTTCTTTTTCCAGGCTTCTTAAACTGGGCAGGTACGCATATCAGTTGCTTGGGCTGGCGATTTTTTGCGTTCTTGATTTTGGCTGGGTTTGGCTAGTGTCTCCAGTGTCATGTTTCTAGAATGTAGTTAGATTGTTTTGTTATCCGAAGGTTGTGGCAACACGAGTACAGAGCTCAGCAGAGGGGTACATCTTCAGTCTGCTGTGTAACCTGTTCCAAGTGCTGCCGTCGCAGACCGTGTTTATGAGTATGCTGTCAACAGCCGCAGGATCATCGACACAGAATCCTGCCAAGCGATTGAACACACGATTACGTGCTCGCAAACTCGGGGTCGTCGAAGGTCGGGGGCAAGCGTTTGGCGGTGACTTCCAGTGACTTAAATGGATTCTAGGTGGAAATGGCAACATGTACTTGAATGAAAAGAAGTTCTAGTTCACCAATATCTACATCTAGCTTCTACTTCTTCATGTCGGGTGGAAACCACAATGCAATACATTTGGTGCAAGTGTTCTGCACAACGAAAAAAATCTAATCGGAGTGGACCAGAGTGGACCCGCCGTTTATCGCCAGCAGTGCACAATGCAGCAAATATCTCACCCGACAATATCGAATCATATTTTCTGCTGGTCTCTCGAATATAGGGAGAGGCTCAGACTGTACAGCACACTCGAAGAAAATAAGGACGAACAGCCCGCAGCTTGAAATGTCGCGCTGACGTAGTGTTTCGTCTCTCTTAACCACCATCGTCGCCACCATATTCCCAAATAGATCGGATAGAATTTCTTCACATAGTTGGTAGTGCGTTTCGGTCTGCTGTGGGTCAAATATCGTGATCACCTTCGTCTTCAAATTGAAGACAACTCCACACCAATGCAGGTCTTCAAGATGAATCGACAGAAGCACAAATTCTTTCTCTTCGCCGAATGGATTGGAGCTCGCAATGATTTCGAGCTTGGTGGATTGATTCGAGATTCCTGCAAAGTTGGGATTGATGACACCTACCTTGGCATGGCTACTACGTATGTAGTCCATTGCGTGCATCATTGTATCATCATCCAGCCATTCACTAACACGAAACCTGAGTAGTGCCGTGTTGTTAACCCTACCGAAGAGAGTTGCGCGTGTACCACGAGGCTGAAAACGCCGCACAATTGAGGAAAGTTCTCTGGGTGGTGTCGAAACAAATTCGTTCATAATGCTTGGCACACGGAACCGATTAAATGACGAAGCTTCCATCCATGCGATTGTGTCGGTCACCGTGGCTAGCGTATCCATTGCTAAGTGATACTCATGTATGATCTTAATATCATACTCGCGATAAGTGGCAAACTTCGCGACGCGAACACCAAAATTGTCGCCATCGTTGTTCTGGTTGCGATTTGGTTCTTGCGCTTTACGGATAGCATCCAGGCACTTCAAGACAAACACACGCGGGAACGTAAATCTGTTGTCACTGGCGCACTCATTGGGGTCGACCACTTTAACGAATGCTTTCTTGTGCGTGCCAACATCCCTGACTGGAAAACACATCAGCGTCTCATGAGCTGACTCGTACGACCACGGCGAGCCCAGCAAACTCCGAATCGTAGCCAGGTTTGGCATTGGTGTTAAGGTACCTTGCACCAACCTTCCTGCTTCTGCCTTCGAAGTATACATTCGCTGTTTCTTCTCTTCACGTTTTTGATACTTGCGAATTTTAGGGCGCCCTTTTCTCTTGACCCTTTTGTGATGAAGAAGCCTGCTGTTCTTTTCGTTCCTTCATCAGGTAACGACGCCACATCCGTGTCTGAAGCAGATTCGATTTCTGTTTCCGCTGAACGCTTGGCTGCTGTAGACGTCTTGGTATATACGTCGCGGGTCTTCATGATAGTCTCAGAATCTGGCGGCGGCGTGGTGACTTCAGGCACGATTTGGTAGCTGTTGACAATGACAGTGTGTCAACAGGCACCAACTGAGTAGCTACAGGCACTTGAGTGGGCAGCCTCGTGTGTGCAGGAAGCCTTTCCTCTCGTACACATACCGATGCCTCACTACGCGCTGCTATTGTGTTGACTTCGAAAAGAATGTCTTGCGGAATCGTTTACCCCGACTCCTACGACGCTATCCATGCGTACACACATACCGCTTATAGTACTTCTCGAACTCATCGGGATGAGCGAGTGCTCCCCGGCACTACCCCGAGCTGGCTGATTTGCGTGTTTCGTTGCGAGACTGAGGTCGACGAGCGAAGGCGAAAAATCTGGTGTGTTTGTTGCTGATAGGCTTCTAAATACAGCTCGAACTCGTCCCAAGAATCGTACCACCTCTCCACCGCTGGGGCAGTGATTCCTGCCGCCGAGTCCTTGCTGTCTCCCAGTTCTGAGTCCGATGCCGTGCTGTCATTACTACCGGCTGACATCTTGGAGTCGTCTGGGGCCTGGAATGTTAATGACTGGCCTCCACTAAACACGTGGATGGATGTACCCCAGTCGAAGGGGTGACAACCATAATTTTGAAAAGTATAGATGCGTTTTATATTCTTCAATAAGTAAAATACAGCTGACCAGCTGTTTTGGTTTGGTGTCTTTATCCAGTTCCTTAAACTAAATATATTGTACGTTTCAGGCATTTTGGCACAGCCTAGGCATTTCATGAAGATATTCATAACGACTTATAAAAATACATGAACGATTTTTTCGGCGAATAGATGAGTGGTTGCGCTGTGCTAACTTTGGCCAACTCGGCGTTGCGGCTGAAACTAATTACAGTACTCATCGACAGTATCTCATCCAAGACTACAATGTATCAATGCAGCCCATCGAGTGGATCAATGATCCTGATCCATCGTGTGATCCAAGATGATCCTGATCTTGATACAGGTAATCATTGAAAGAGTATCTGAATACAGGATCAGTATCCGCCGATGCTCCGAACCCCTGAGTACCGGTATATAGGTCTACCTGTAGATGGTGATTGCGGCATCGTCGGAATGGGTGTATTGATATCTTTGCCATGGTGCTTCACTATCTCAGTATCCGGTGTACGTTGCTGCCGGTTGCTGGCAAAGCACCGTCGAGTATTTCGAGTCGCAGTCGAAACTTTCGACTGTATCCGCTCGAAGGCATCCCGGCCGCATGTTATTCACGGTGCCGCTTCATCCGGATCTCCTCTAAAGTTTGATGATCAAACACCTATCCTATAGCTGAAAATGCACTCGAACGTTGCCGAGTTCAGCGCCGTTGTGACAGTGATGATTCATCACTGATGAATACTGACCGATCCGCACTTCATTTGCCGTCGTGACCGCGACTTGCGTACCAGTTTCCTGGATATAAGCTCGTCATCATCGTGACAAGGTGCTTGAAAAGCTTGCTATCGAACGTTGACTCGAACGAAAACTTGCATGGGTTATCCATACCGTGATTCATGATCCATAGCCGATCATGAAAAGCGACGGCATTGCTCGTACCAGGTACAGAAAACACCGACATACACTGTACAAATTGTTTGGCGTTGGGCGCCCCTTCAAGTGACCCTTGCGCGTTTCTATAAACGGTAAAGGCGCCAGCAAAGGTTTTTATGGTCATGGTTTGATGAGACCGGCAATGGAGGCGCAATCTTGCCTCCTCAAAGAGAACACTAAACCTTATACTGTAGACTACAGGGGCTACATGTAATGGTAATTCAAATATGCATAATATTTTCGGGTATTGGTAGTACTATTTTGGGCAAAAATATCTAAATTCTTTCAAAATGCAAAAGAGTACCATAATATTTAAATATCATCGAGGATTCTTCAAAATATCAGATATAAAAATGATATAAAGTGATATTCTGAAATGTAGCACGTGTGAAGGCGAGCTGCAGCTTGCTCATGCATATTCGAGCTATCCGGCAAATGGTGTGCATTGTCGTCGCCTCATGTGTAGCACGTTGTTTTGCTTGGGGACCAGCTGGAGTAGTCGATGGTGCATTTATTGCGTATTATGTTGGTGGGCCTACATGTAGTAAATATTTGTGTCGGATATTAAAAAATAGCGATCACTGATCGCTATTTTTTCTTTTTATGTGTGTTTTGATTGGTTGAAACGGATTATTGCGTAATCATTTGAAAATATGAAATATTCACATCTGGTAAACGTAGGATTGTAGTCCAAGACGCCTGATTATTGGTTAAAAATGCAGACGAATAGTTGCGGTTCGCTGTTGGTTGTATTGATGTTGCTCCGACATCTTCCTTGGAATTGACAACCCAGTGGATACTGCAACAGCAGTGATATGCCGCACCATCACGCCCCAGTCGAGAAAGTTTCTTGCATGTTTTGGTTGGGGGTCATGAGCACGGATATTCATAAGCGGGGATGGCCGTGATGACTGTCGCCGAACCACCACAGTTTCTATACCCGAAGGGGTCCGTGCGAGGAAACAAAAGCCTTCGGCAATAGGTGAAATTTGCCATCATAAAAGTGATCAATGCTGCAATCGGTGGAACGTTTGGTCTCAGTAGACACCAATGATGTCACTTGCGCCAGCCCAATACGCTCCAGTAGCCGCTCAGTTGTAGTCTCCAGTTGATCCTTTGTAATGTTGCATGCTGCAACCCCTTTTCGCCATCAAGGTGTGGTGTCCATGTTTTCTGGCACCTCCAAACAACCAGTCGCCTCAGCTGTGAAGGCCGCGTCCACGGACTGTATTTTAGCTATAAAAGGATCGCTTGTGCTGGTCCCAACCTCCGTCCTCTTCTCCAGCCACCGCCTTCTTCCTATCGCGAGCGGGCACCTTCTTGCTCCTCTTTGCCTTGCTCGTGGTCGCCTGGGTGTTCGACGAGCGCTCTGTGAACTTCGAGCATGCGGAGAGCGTCATGTTGATAGTGACCGCCGGGTACGTGGTAGATACCGAGCTACTGGTGGGTGCCGGATCCATGGTGGGTGTCAAGTGCATGGTGGGCGTCGTGCTGGCAGAGGCCGTCGTGTGCGTGACGGGTACCGAGCTCATGGTGGGCGTCGATGGTGGTACAGTTACATCTCGGTGACATGCCGCCTACACCATGTGCGTGGGGAAGCTCAGCAAGTCTGGCTGGAGGCGGCTCCAATCCTCCACGAGCCGCGCGTGCTCGTACGGGTTCGAGCGCTGCAATGCCGCCGGGTCCTGATCAAAGCGACGAGATGTTAGCCATGAGCAGAAGGCATGCGAACATGGGCTGCGGCTGGGATGGCCTGTTTCCGACCAGAGTGTATCCTCGTCGGGGGTATGGTGAGCGTCGAGTGCAAGGCAGACTTTGACGATCTGGATTCCGTTTTGGCGAATGGCGTGCATTGACTGATCGTTGGATATTCAGGTGACGATATAGACACCATCCGAGCACAAAAATGCTGCATACAAATTCGAAGTAATACATCTTCACATCATTTTGAATGACAGTAAAAATAGGAGCGGAAAATCCTACGATCTAATACAAACAAGTAGTATCTGGCTACGAAACAGCGACAATCGAATATATTCACCAAGTAGTAGATATCAATATTCGATTTCAGAATGATATCATCCGTCAGACTGGATATCATTTTGAATATATTCGCATCCCCCATTTTGAGGTTATTACTACATAGTAATACCATTAGCCCCTGACTGTAATACTGTACATCAGTAGTAATAAGGTTCCGTTTACCTCGCGTGTCGGCGTGGAAGAAGGATACGCGCCAGCACGCTCCAAGAACCCCAAGCAACAATGCTTCAGGTGGCTTCACATCACGCACATTTACTTTAAGTTAATAAATCCCGGCACACCCGGGCGGGTATTCTTCCGTACAATCAATCATCTGTGTCTAGTTGCTGAGGAGGAGAGTGCGCTGTCCGATCGGCTCCATCTTGTTCCACCCAAAATGCGCAGGCTCCTTCGTCTCCTCCCGATCGTCCCTCACAAATCACCGTGAAAACATGAACGAGTCCTGCGTGGATACAGATGACGCGTGGAGCCAGCCGTTGAGCTGCTCAAGGGCCTGCGCCTCTTCGTCCTCTTTGATGCTTGGGGTGTAGCCGCTGTCAATGAACCGACCCGTGTTGGTCAGAGTGGCCTGCGGGTTGAACGACCCAAAGTTCGTCTCGAGGCTCACGCGGTCCGAGAACTGCGACGCCCGCGTGGACGACATGGAGGCCGAGCCCATGAGGAACGAGTCGTTGGTGCTGCAGCTGCTGCTCATACTAATGCTCCTGTTGGACGTCACCATCGGCGGCACAGGGACGGCCGGTGCACCGCTGCCATTGCGTCCGTAGAACTGGAAGGACACACCAGGCTCCTCCTTGTACTGCGGACGCGCTGCCACCTTCATGCTCTTGTTCTGCTCGTGCGAGCGTCTGCGATTGCGAGGCACCACCTGCTTCTGCTGTTGGCGCATGGGCAGCGACACGGGCATGTTCTCCTCCGTGTAGAGGATGTAGTCGCCCGTGACAATCTCCTTAATGGGCGGCTTCAGGTTCTTGTCTCCCTTGTGGCGGGCCTTGGACAGCATGCGGCCCGACTGTTTGCGGACCAGAGTCGTGGCCGTGGCGACCGCCTCGTTCTGCAGCGTCGAGCTGTTGTCGCCGCGTCGACTGACACTGCGGCGCTTCTTGTGCAGACTGCGGCGCTCCTGCTTCTTGTCCATGCGGGGCGTCAGGAGCTCGGCGTTGTCGTCTGAGCAGGTGGAGGGCGGTACGGGCGCCGCCGAGCCGTAGTAGTAGTCGGCCGGGTTGACGTCGCTGTCCTGGGCGCCGCGCAGCAGCACCGTGGAGCCGCTGAGGTTGGTGTTGCTGCTGGCGAACGTGGTGCTGTTGGTCATCATGGTGCTGTTGGTCGTCATGCGCGTGTCGCTGATGTGGCTGAAGTTGCGCGCGCCGAACTTGTTCTTGCGCTCCTCCAGGAAAAATGTGCTCCAGCGCGAGCGACGGCCGCCGACACAGGCACTTGGAGCCGCGCACGCCGCACGTCTTACATCTGCGCAGCCAGCTGAACTTGAAGAGGCTGAACCAGGCGATTAGGCCCATGGACCGAGGGCGGGGAAGCGACAATGGCGGTCGGGGGCGAAGGAGGGAGCTGTGTGTGATAAGCCTCGGATATGTCCTCTACCTGCTTGTGACTGTGCCTCTTGCGGGGAATCGCCGACTGAGAGGAGCCAGCCATAGAGACGGCGAGGCCGATCGACGAAATGCCCATCGCGACTGAAACATAGTCGGGCCAGAATCGGTCACTGGAGTTGTGTGTGAGTCGTGTGTTGCCTTTTGTGGTGAAAGTTACCACCCACCAGCAGTGCTGCAGCTGCAGATATTATAATAACAGAACAACAGCAATAGGCGGCGTTGGTTGCTAGCTACATGTACAGGAAGCCTTGGTCACCAGTCTTGAGCTCTCGTTCTCTCTCGAAGCTCGTCACTGGAGACGCACGTGCTTCCCGCGCACTCACTTGAGCGATTTGGCCAGCAGCTTGAAGTGGATCGACGTGCCCATACAAAAGCAAGTTTGCCACGTGGATTAATTCTCGTCTCCATTTGCAGTAGTTCTCAACGGGTTCAGCTGGAATTCCCAGCATAGGAAACACACACAGCCGGTCGGAATCCAACTCGGCCTTCGCCTTTCGAAGGAAGGCATCCAGTCCGGGATCAACCATCGATCGGCTCGGGCGAGGTCAAAGCTTTGCTGGTAAACTTCGTGAGCTGGCTTCGCGGTGCACATCCATCGTTTCCGACGGCAAAGATTTAAAGTTGAAGAGCGGGTTGCTAAGCAAAGGCGAGCTGCACGGCTTTCAGAAGTGACGTGGGCTGTCCTGGCACTCGCCAAGCAGCCATCCGCACCGCGCGCTCGATGGGCAGCGGTCGTGGCCGGCCGAGCCAGAGCGGACCAACAAAAAGACAAAGAAGAGCTTGGCGGATGGTTGCACCGAATGTGCACCACACGCGCTTCTTGAGCCTGCCCTTCGCCTCGGGAAATCGTGGACAAGCGTGACCAAAGGACTTCGCCGGGAGAAATTCGCCCGCCGTCGACAAGGCCGTTGTCCTAGCACGGGCCGTGCCACGGCAGGTCAGCGAAGGCGACTGTAATTGCAGGCGTACTGTACAGAATTGGTTGGTGCCACCGTATTGATGGCACTAGCGTTAGCTCACACGTTGATGAGAAGAGCCCGTGGTCTTATTCACGATTCTTGACAGAGCTGGTGCTCAAAAATTTACTCGTTACGCGTGACGCTTTTGAACGGAGTTTGTGGCTGAGCTGCTGCCTGCTGCGTGTGACTCGGGTGTCTACTGGGCTCTTCCTTGTGAACGCACAACCAAACGGCGATGCCAAGCGTTCAATTGTTTCTCCGCTGGCGATCTTGGCCACATCATTGCCAGGTTACACCTGCCCGCTTGATTTCGGTGGGGCCCACCACTCGCACATCGGGGTCTTCCTCTGTTCCAGCCGTTAGCCAAACGAACGGCAAAAGATTGCGCTCAGCGCCGAGCCACAATCGTTCGCGTTGTAGTCTCCACGTCGTAGCCGCTCTCCATCTTCGTCACCACCACAGCCTCCATGCGCCTCTTTGAAAACTCGAGCTCCTGTTGACGCTTGTGGGTGCTGGAAGTCTGCTCGTCCAACTTGACAGCATTCAACCGCTCGGCACCTGCCACTGCTTCCATGTACGTCCGCAGAGCGATTTGGGCGTCTCGCTTTCCATCCTGGGAGACTTCAGTACCGGTAGCAGAACTTGGAGAAGATTTTGTTGCTTCCCATTCTTCTTTCAACACGCCCAGTAGCTTCGCGGCGCTCGAAGGAAAGCAGAAGCCCAAAATCTCCGTCCGAAAGAGTGTCGCCGCTCTTGAAGTTTGATCTTCTGAAAGCGGGTCAGTCGCGGATCCACCGACTCGGCCAAATGAAGTAACTTGCAAACTTTGGATCGAAGCGTTCGCGAACGGGTGCAACGCATACATCTCCGGTACATCCTGGTTCGACATGGCTGTAGCGACAGTGAAAGGTATAAGGTTAGATCGATAGCAATACTATTGAGACCTTCACTTACGCGCTCGGTTGATGAGGAACTCATACAGCCCATGTACAGCATCATGGCCATGGAAGAGCAGTAGTGAATCGGTGCCATGCATATTTTCTGGCGTGGATAGTGTGCGAGTCACGGGTGCGATAAGGCCACCACTGCGTTTATCCTTGTTTCCCGACCGGGTTGCCTCAAGCTCCTCCTCCAGCAGGTAAAACTCGCCAACTTCGCGCCTTGTCTGGTTGGTGTTAATGTACGGCATGGTATATTCCACGTTGAGATGGTGCAGTACCTTGCGGATTCTTGAATTTGACTGGGACATCACGGCGCAGAGCTGACGTTTCTTCGTGCGCTTAGTTCCTTCCCGACTGTCCGAAGGTTCTGCTTCGTCGTCGTGCTTGCGGCATAGGTCGATAATTGAGGTGGAGCCTTTTTCTGCATCTTCCTTTGGGTCTTGACTGTCAGAACCATGGAGGAAGCAAACCACAAACTCGCTTGAACGAATGTAAAACGAGTTATCCGCGGCCTTGATGTCTGTGCTGGAGGTCGCTTGCCGACGGAAGTTCATGTACGCATCACGAAATGCTTCTTGCCATGTGTTCCAACGCGCTGTGAAAAATGCTTTCTCTTCCCGTTTCCGTTCACCTTTGGGGCCTCCCAACAGAGGCTCACTTGTGGTTGCAGCAGTAGCGCGGTTGAGTAAGAGCGATGTCGGCACTGAGTCTGCTGGATGGACAAAGTAATGCAAGGCCTGCTGCCACCGCACCGCTGTTGTTTGATACCCAGATTCCCGGGACGGTTTCCGTTGGCTGTGATGAAACTCTGCAATGCTTGCTTCTTGATCTGTGAGCTACAGCAAACATTGTTTCTGTCAGCAGCGAGTCCAAACACAGCACACTGGTGGCCACTTACTTGCTACGTTGAAAAGGATACGGGTATGCCGTAAGAATGGACAATTTGTTCTTGGGAACAACATCCAGCGGCAGATCTCCAACCTAATGAAGGCGAGCATAATGTTACGATCCATACAGGTAGATAGACACAAAACCAAAGTTACTAACGTGAAAGGTTGTCGGAACATTTGCTCCCGGGCGAAAAATCCTCTTCCGGCTCAGGGACGCGGAATATAGCGAGCTCAGCCTTGCTGCAGTGACAGTAGCAGCAAGAGGCGACTTTTGCTTGTTTCGTGTCAACGTCGAAGTCTTGTTCGTTGACAACGCCGGTAACCTGACAGCACTTGCCTCTTTTCCCTTCTGAACAGCCACGTTAAATTGTAAACTCTGTTGGGTTTTAGCTTCATCCCTCTCTCCAGCTGCAGCTTTGCTGTACGAGCAAGTTAGTCAATCAGTGGGTCATCTACAAACCTCAACGCAGAGTTTGCAGCTGTACCTGTCCGGTTTTGCATGTGCCTGGGGAGGTTCCAGCGACGCTCGCGTCTTCTTCTGCGCCGACACCTGCAGCTTGGCAGCCCGACGGCGTTTCTAAAGCAAAACCTCGTCCATCAATCGGTCGATCTTCCAGCAATGCCTTTAACTGCATAACACGCTCAATCCACACGCACCCGCAGTTCCATGGGAAGCAGCCTCCTGGTCTTGTTCATATTGCGCTTGCCGGGACTTGGTATGCTGGTCGCCGCCGGCTCCTCGCTCGGCTCCGCCGCGGCGCCATCTCCGTCGGTCGCCATTTATTAATAGCTCTTCGCGCGTGAACGTATGCGTTCTGACAGTCTGGTAAACATACGTTTTATTAATTCTAGGACGTCCTGCGAGATTTTATCGCAGTGCCACCAAGCTGGTGGCTTGCTTATCCGGTTATGGTCGTTATTATCCGGGAATATACACTTTTTTATGTATTACCGGTGAGCCATTCGTCCAACCGAGCGAGCAATGGTGACTACTAGCGATGCGTCAGGCCACGCCGTGATCCTTTTCTACAAGTACGTGGAGGTGACAGCGCCACTGGAGCTCAAGCAGGAGCAGGAGCAGCTGTGCGAGCGTCTTGGCCTCGTGGGCCGCATCCTCATCAGCGAGGAGGGTATCAACGCCACACTCTCGAGTCCGTCGCGTGCCAAGATGGACGAGTACATCGACTTCCTGTGCGTCCACGAGGTATTCGCCATGCGTTCTGAGGACTTCAAGCACAGCTGCCACGCGCACGACGCACCACCTTTCGTGGGGCTTATCGTGAAGCACGTCAAGGAGATCGTGTCCACCGGCGGCATCGTTGCTCGGCCAGACATGACGGCGTCGGACGAGGCGAGAGGATACCTGACGCCGCATCAATTCCACGAGGCCATGCGGCAGGCAGAGAAGGACAAGGAAGGCACGGTGGTGCTGGATGTGCGAGCCCATAAAGAGTTTTTAGTCGGTCGGTGGCCGTTGCTTTCGTAGCACACCTTTGGTTAGAAGTTTAATTGTTTGTTATGTGGATGCCAGGTCACTTCGAGAATGCAGTGGACCCCAAGGTCAAGAACTTCTCCGAGTACTATGCGTTCCTGCAGAACCGCGTGGACGAGATGAAGGACAAGAAGGTGCTCATGTATTGCACTGGCGGCATCCGGTGCGAGAAAGCGTCCAATTTCTTGCGCAGCCAAGGTGTGAACGACGTGCACCACCTCAAGGGCGGCATTCACAAGTACCTTGAGGCGTTCGATGACGGAGGCTTCTTCCGTGGCAAGAACTTTGTCTTCGACAAGCGGTATGTGGATGCAATGAGTGGATTTTGACTACAAACGAGTTACGAAGTCTGATTCCCGGTGTGTTTCTGCTTTCTAGTGTGCTGATGGGGGCGCAGAACTGCAATGAAGTTGTCGGCAAGTGCATCGAGTGCCAGGCGCCATACGACGAGTTCAGTGGTCGCAAGGTGTGCACCGTGTGTCGCGACCTGGTGCTGGTGTGTGATAGCTGCTACTATGCTCGTCACGGCGAGGTGCACTGCACAGACCACCAGTACCTCAAGCACTGCTATGTCACCTTCCTGCAATACCTGCCTCGCTCAGAATTACTGGAACACCAGATAACACTTGAGAAGATCCTCTCTGAGTTGCTGGAGGAGAAGAACAGCAGCAAGAACAAGCGCCGCTCCATCCGCAACCAACTCGCCAAAATTGCAGCTCGGATGGAGGCGATCGGCGCTGATCCGGAGGCTGGTGCAGCGATTTTGGCTCTGGACCCTCGCCCCATCCACTGCCGTACTTGCGGTCTAGCCACGTGCATGGGCAACTGCTGGGGATTCTGGAGCGATGAAGTGCTGCCGTCTCCCCAGAACTAGGAAAATTATGTAGCCATGTCTCTTATTAACATTAGCTGCAACTTTTGTCAAAAGCCATTTCAACCTGCACTTTTGCTTTGTCAGTGCGGAATCCTAGTCATGGCCGCCAAGAAGAGCGCTCCGAGGCGGAAGCGCACGGCCCCTGTGCAGTCGGGGGCCAAGAAGACGAAGACGGTGGCCGCCAAGAAGAAGCACGTGCGGGAGTTGGCCAAAGCCTGTCGCTGGGGCGAGGTGAAAGTGCAATCTGTAGCCTTCAGACGACGTAAAACTCAAAATTTAAGTTGCTCTACTGCAGATTAAAAGGCTCTACGGAGAGAAGATCCTGGCCAAGGCCAAGACCTGTAACGATTCAATAGCTGTGGAGTGGTCTTAGCTGCTCCCGCTAACTGTAAATTGGTTGTTGTTGTGATGCATTAGACGCTGAGAAGAACCGAGTTGTGAAGACTCCACAGGAGATTGCCAATGAGATCCTGCTGAAAAATGGCTATCTGCCGTCTGTGCCACAACAAGCAGCTGCAACTACGCCGACAGTGAATCGGAGTATGGAGTCGAGGATTCGTGTGGATGTGCCAGCTTGCAACACTACCGAGGCTCACAGCTCGCCAGAGACGCTTACCAAAGAGCAGCAAGACCTTATCGAGAAGAGGAGGCGTGACGCACTTGAGAGGCGCAAACACACGCAGCAATTTCCTGTGACTCGTGTCCAATCAAGTGTTGTTCCGATGGATCGCGTTGCGAATGCTGCAAAGACATTCCAGGGTGGATTGCAGTCAACGAATACCCCTGTGTCCGTGCTTCGCCATCGACATTTGCAGCCGCCTCCACCGCAGAGAATGGAGTCAACGATAATGCAACCGTGTGATCAAACACGTCGAATCGTGACTCCTGAGCACCCAACGACAAACTCGATAGTGGAGGCTGAGCACGTGCGGCCAGAGTACTTCTGGGACGACTTGGAGGCGGCAGCAGAAATCGTTCAGTGGGAACATGAACACATGGCTGAAGCGGCACTGGAACAAGTTCCAACGAAGGCGCCCAGAGGTTTTGATGGGGCATCTAACACAATTCAGCAGACTTCCGGACGGCAAACGCTGTACTACGAGGGCAATACTCGATCACATGGAATTTCATCGCTGTCTCAAGAGCTTGCTGCGGCGGCAGAAATCATTCAGTGGGAAAATGAGCACGAAATTTCACCAGAAGCACCAGGTACGGTTTACCCCACTCATGTTTGCGAAAGCGTGGTTAACATTGAAGCAGCATCGAGAAATCGGTGCCACCCGTCTATAACAGTTGAAAGCTCGGACACCGATCCCGAACTCGATACCCCACAATTTCAACTTATTTCCGCGCATATCCCGATCGACCAGCGAAATGCTCCAAGCAACCAAGCAAAAGTCAAATCCCATCGCAAGCGCCCACTAGTAGCAGCACCACCACCTGGTCAGCTTCATTCTTCGCGCAATTCATCTACTTCTACAACACTAACAGCCTATCTTACCTATTTCGCTAACCTACTGCTAACCTACTCTACCTAATTGCATTTTGGCAGCTCTGCCACACAGGAATGCCGAGTTTAACGGAAATCGGCCCTGCGCCGCTTCTTCATGTCCAGCTCAAGCAAAGCGTGATCCGACTGCAGAATTCATGTAAGCTGCTCCGGCTCCTGAATTTTCTTAGGAACTCTCGTAGCCTTGTAGGACGATCTAACAGTCACAACTCTGGCTTGATCGTTTTCTGCAGCGACAAACATATCTTAGAGGACAAACTTGAGCTCCCAGTCCTCGAATTCCTCGATATGATGCTCTCGTAAGCACCTCACCGCATTGCACTCACTTCTCTCCACATGTGGCAAGAATTTATCTTCCTGATTCAGCTCAAACTTCACGTATCGGAAACATTTCACTCGTACTTCCGGCAGACTGGGTCAGCATAAATCAAGTGGTTTTCCCACATAACCAGATCGTTTTCCTCCGATGAAAAAGGAAGGACTAACCCGATGCTGTTAAAGTTCTTGGCGCTGTCGTATTCTACATTCACGTATTTGTCCATTTGTCCCAGCAGGGCAAACCACAACGATCGCGTGGGGGCATTTGCCTCCTCTTGCTTACGTTGCCGCTCATTGTTGTACAAGAAGTTTCCATACAGGCCAGAGAATATGTGCTCGTAGAGCGCCGATAGAAACGCTTCGTTAAACTCAAATGCCCAAGATTGCTGGCGCCAAATCTGCCACAGTGCATCCAGCCATTGGACAAACACGGGAGATTGTTCCTCGAGCTCCTGTTGGCCTGGACCTTCGCCTTGCGAATAGCGATTTCGGAACATGTGACCGAAAGAGCACCATTCTTTTTCCACGAGACTCACGAAGCCACGAACGGTGCGGTAGTACGGATCCAATAGCAACTGCACCATTGCCGTAAGCTGGGGTACGATCCCAACCGTCACTACAGTGAATCATCACAGAATCACTTTGGCACAGACACCGGCAGATTTCCTGCGATGTTGAGAGGATATTTGACAAGTGCAAAAACCAAAATGTGTTCCGCAACTGAAAGATCCATCCGCTGCTTTCACGCTCCTGGCCAGGCTGGCACACTGCCGCTAACGAAGCATACGACGAGCGCACAGCATGGATATTCGCGATATCGCAGAAGTGCAACTCCGAATTTGGATAATTTCGTGGGTCCTCGGTGCCTTTTCCCTGTGCTGAGTTAGCTGCTGCCGCCATTTGACTTCGTGCGTCAAAGAAGTGAAACTTTGCATCACCGTACGCGCTTGTAGCATGTTGAAGCGCCGACACCATTTTCTGATCAGCCTCAACAACATAGCCACTGAGACCTGTACAGGGTTGCGCACATCGGCACACAAGCGCTCCCGTGTGTGGATGGCGCCACACTACCGCAGGAATGCGGCTCGCGCTGCGATACGCACTTAATTCGCGAAGATCGTCCTCATCCAGCACAGAGGGGACCACGAATGTTGCCGGGTACGACGGAAACATCGTGTAGTCTGAGTTGTCGTACAAACGCATCCAACTCTCTTCGTCGAGTAGCTTTAGCCGACGATAATCATCCTCAGCATCATATATCGGGTCATTTGGTGTCTCTAACCCCGTTCCATCCACTGTCCGAATATATTCCTTATGCCGTAGGGCCTGGTAGTGCAAATGGGCAAACAGGTAATGTGGTGGTGAACTACACGTCAAGTATAGATCCCAAATGCAGCTCAAGAAGTCGGAGCACGTGGTTTCGTCTTGGAACGCCAACGATGCACGCAACAAGTGTTTGCCTTCAATGTTGGCAACATGAGGAGCGGTTGTAGAGCTTTCAGCAGAGAGTATAGACGCCAGAGGGATCTCCATCGCGTCCTTGGTGCTGAGAGCTTGCCAAATTATACGATAATTCGTAAGCACTAGCGTGCCGTCGATGCTGAAATGCGGAGCTGTGCCAAGCACCATTTCACCCACAAGATGGGTCACCTGCCCAACTCCCCGGAACGCGCCTTTCACCGTGTGCGTACCGAGGCCAAGCATTCCCATCCCAAGTCCCTTAGCAAAACCAAACACGCCTCCACTTGCTCCACCTTGGTAGGTTTTGTTCACCAGACCAGCAGCACCCTTCAAGAATGCACTACCAACGCTCGTAGATGCACGAAACAGACCCCGACCTAAAGATCGTGTCGGGTGGTTATAATCGCGCGTGAAGCAGTTGTCCGTTTGCACCTTGTGGCCCGCAGCACCCAGTGAAGCGTAAGAGCGTGGGGGCATTGGTTTCCCTTCTTCGCCCCACTCCCCAACATCATTATCATCCTCGGACGATGAGGACATGGCTAGGATCTCGTGTTTTAGGCTTTGCTCTTCACCGCTGTCATCGCTTTTGTAGAAAATGATATAGGCAGCATTGTCAACTCGTAGCCGTACAACTTCGCCAGCCACCGGGTAGATATCTCCAATCAGCGGCTGTGACTCATCCGCGGGCTGTGTGAGTTGGAACGTTGGCGTGATTCGGCCTCCATTGTATCCATAGTTGTCTAACCGCAGCATCGTTGGTGAATTGCCAGAGCGATTGCTCCTCGCGGGACTGGTCGTGTACGCGCTCGGAATTCTATCAATTGTATCATAGCTGCCATACCCGCAGTTGCCCACGCTCGCATGCGTGAATCGAAAGGCCTCATTCTCATAAATAGGGTAAAACGTGGTGGGGGTCCCAGCGTTGCTGCCGCTCTCCACACTGTCAGCGCCTCCGCCCATGGGCACCACGTCCGTAAACGAGAAGTCGTCATAGTCTCCCAGATCCGAGAAACTACTGGACGTCTGCCGGGTAACACTTGGCGGTCCAATGCTCATCGCGCCATTCGTATCAGTTTCAAAGTCGAGCGCAATCGCCAGCTTAAACATGTCCTCCTCTGTCGTAGCAGCCTCTCCAAGACCTTTGCACTCCTCATCATCAACATCAACTTCATCCCCTTGTTTTCCTCCGCCGCACTCATGGCTTGCACCACGTGGTCCTTGTCCTTGTCTGCATCGCTGCGTCTTTCCTCTGCATCTGAGTCCGTCTCCGTTGCTGTCGCCGACGTCGGTGCAGCAGCTGCAGACGTCCTAATCCCTCCTTCACCACGTTTCATCTCATGTACAGCGTCTGTCAAATAGAACTCCGAGCTGGAGCCATTGCTGCTGGAGGACGTGGGCGACATGACCTCCAGAGGCTGTGGGTACAGTACACTCGTGTACTCTGCGTCTTCGTCCTGCTGGTGTGGCGCACGTGGCGTGCTGAGTCGCTCCTCCAGCTGCTCGAAGCCGTCTCGACTGCCGTCCTTGGTCACATTCACGTACAAGTCTCCCATGCTGCACAAATAAGGTCTCTCTAAACTGATATAGTCCAGCTATTTAAACAAACACCAGCCACAAAAAGTTAGAACTCGTAGAATTTGATACCCCGCGCGCCTGATCCTGGTAGACTGATACAGACACGTACGTGCAGCAGCTCTCGGTGTCGAATATCGGGTTCAGGAGGAGCTTCTCGCTCGGTGCGGGGGCGTCCAAGCGAGGGGCTGCAGCGGCGGAACCAGCGGCGACGCGTTCCTTCTGGTGTCGAATTTGGGAAATGTGACCAATGGTATGCGACGTCCCGAGGAGTGATGGTCAGTGGCAGTTTCGAACACGAATCGCATGGGTGACGTCGTCGGGTGTTGAAGTTGCTGCTACTGTACTGCTATTGCTACTGTTGCTCTTCCTCTTGCTCGCTCTGCTGCAGCAGCGTCGGCACTTTGCTCAGCACTTCTTGGCGCATCTCGTAGGGCGTGAGCACCAGGCGGCTGCAGCGCAGTGTGAACTTCTGCTCCCAGTCGCCGTCGGGCTCTGGGATGGAGAAGTAGTAGGCTATGAGTCGCTTCGGGTCCAGGTACCAGCCCGACCGGCCCTGGATCGTGCCGGGCATCGCTCCCAGCACGCCACAGCTCAGTGCGTCTTCGTAGAGAGCGAGGCGGAAGGCGATTCGGGCGCGGTAGCCTCGGAACAAGGACTGGATGCGCAGCACGTACTTAGTTGTTCGACCCTAAACAGCAGATGAAGGTTAGAAAAGAGGAAGGTTGGCAAGTACAACAATTGCGCTTACGTACCATTGAGGACCGTGGCCGCGGTGATACTGTGCGAGGACTGGGTATGGCATTTTGTCGCTCTTCAGCTACAATGGCTGCTTCCACCAGGTCGATCAAGTCGAATAGTATCTCAGCCACATCGGTCTCGAGATTATCGTCTGCGTTGTCATCAGGATCGACGTCCTCTTCATCGTCTTCTTCAGCTTCTACACTAGGATCATCGACCGGATCGAATGCGTCGTCGCCATAGTCGGCTGAGCCTTCGCTCACTGACAATTTGTCTCTCACCCCCACAGACTCCTCGTCGGTGTCGCTTTCTGCATTAACCACCTCGATCGAAGCGGGGTCACTGCTGAGCAATTGGGCTCGGTCCGTGTCGCTTTCTGCATCAACCACCTCGATCAAAGCAGGGTTACTCCTTTGCAATTGGACTTCTTTTCGATCTTGAACGTCGGTGGTCTCCTTTGTGAGGCTATCGAAGAAATCTTGACGCGTTGACCGTATGACTCGACAAGACTGAGGACGACGCGGTGTATCGGAAGAGACTGTTGCATCTTGACTTGATCCTGCCAAAAAGACGGATTCATCAGTGGGAGCTCTGGTTGAGAAAGCGTTTTCGTACTACCATCTTGGTCATCGCCTTGCAAGCGAGGCGTTGTTTGTGTCGCTATTTCAGCTAAGACCTTCGCTTTCAGCAGGTTCGTGCCCAATGCTACCTGTTCAGCTTCCGAAAAGGCAACCGAAATGCTCTTGTGATGCTGGTTCTCACTGTTTGCTTCAGAATTCACTGCCTCGTTTGCGTGAGTTACTTCAACGGGCTCGCTGCGCAAGGACGTAAGCTGTGGGGTAGTTCGTGTCTTTAGTTGGAGTCGATGTGGTGAAATGTATGGCGAGCGAGCCCTTTGATTCGTGGACGTCGCATTCGCTTCTGCCGCACCGGTGCTGCCCTCCTTGAAGGTTTTAATTTGGTTCTTGGGAATCCTAACAATGGTCGCGCTTTGTGCTAATCGTGATGGGATCGATTTCGTTTGCGTTGGAGACTCACTAACCTGAGCTTGAGTTTCTCGCCCACTCAACGAAATTCCTCTGCTTGGAGAAGAGAGGTTTGCCGCTGTCGCAGCCTGGGCTTTTGCATTGCTCTTCTTACCTGGCGAACCATTGCACTGTGGAAGTGTAAATGTTTTGTGAGCATGGGCCTTCGACTTCGGAATCCCGCCAGTGACGTTGGCCTTGCGAAACACACGATCTGGTGTCGCGACTTTGGCGGTGAGTCCTATGATATCTTGGTTAAGCTGTCGCCGAGGTGTATTCGCAGGAACTACCTCCGTCTCGAGCAGCTTGATCTCCTGAGGCCGCTCAGGATATGGTCCCAACATGAGCGCCTGTATCAGCTCCCGCTCTCGCTCGCGTTGAGCCTGGAACTTCTTGAAAATAACTCGACGCTCCTTAATAGTTGCGCACTTTGCCAGTCGCTCTTCCCGTTTGCTCTCCGCCTTGATGCATTGCTCGATCACCTTGAGATGCTTGAGTGAAGCTTGCGATTTCGATTGTTTCTTGAATTGTGAGTCTATCACCGGGAGAAACACATTCCCCACAAGATGCGTATTCAAATCGATACTGCGTTTAAGGTGCTCGCGGGTCGCACTGGCGAGCAAGGACTTGTACGGATCGTATGCCATCGGCGAACAAACGAAGCCACCGCAACGCTGACCTTCAGGTCCAATGCTGCACCCAACATACTTAAAAGTACCGTTCAGCCAAAATAGATAAAATGAAAAATAGATTGTAGCATAAAATCTTACCGAGCTGGTTTTGAAGTTTGCTTGCCCGATGACGATCGGATTTTGGATCCTGTCAGCCAAATTCCTATTTGTCAACGTTGCGGGAGTCGGGTTACAATCGATGATGAAAAATCGTAAGGTCTTCGTGACCGCTCTCTATTCAACCTTGACGCTACCGCCAAGCAAGGTTGACGGAAGTTCTCGCTCCTCAATATCGGGCTCTCCTCCTGCGTCTTGTTCTTCCTCATCCTCATCTTCGTCATCCAAATCAATCTCTTCCTCATTCACCACATCAACGATCTGCTTCTGACGTACGTTTCTCTCTGTTTCAGACGCCATGGTATCGCCCTTCCGCTTTTTAGATGCATCTTCATCACCAGCTGACGGCGCATCCAGTTGCGCTTCCAAGGCAGCCATAGCGTCGCCAGGAACTGCTTGTGCTAGCGTCGATGCTGCAACCATTCCAGGTATCGTTGCTGGTATCTCGCCATGGGGTGCAACCTCAGACGCCACATAATTTACCTGAGAAAACTGAGCCACCACCGAGCGCTTGATACGCAACATTTCGAGGAATGTGTGCTCGGAGCCGTGAGAAACCTCGAACTCGTGCCACACCTTCCAGAAAGACTTCTCATGCTGCCGCGGGTCGCAAAACTGCGACACGTGTGCGTAGATGGCTCGTGCACGGTCGAACTCGCCCAGCTTCGTCTCCATTTGTGCAAACTTCAGGCACAGATCTGGTACAGCTTTATCCGGTAGCTTAGTGATGCCACGCTGGTAAACGTCCCGCACCTTCGCCACGCCAAAGAACTTCTGCGCCTTCTTGATATACTTTTCGTAGATCGCTAGCTTGTCCTCATCGGGTACAGCGTCGGACGCGCGCTCATAAATAGTCATTACATTGCGCAGCATGCCATGCTGCTCTTCAAACTCTGCAAACTTTTCGTAGAACCCACGCACAGACTTCGTTGGTGCTGCACGAATAGCCTGCTCGTACAGGTCGCGGGTTCGCTCCATCTTCGTACCAGTATACCGCTTAACAAACTTGCCAAGGTAGGTCTGCCAGAGGTCACCTGCATACGGGAACTTCGGGAAGAGCGTCAGGCCACGCTCGTAGACGCGGAAAGATTCCTCAAAATATTTGTTTTCCTCCAGGTACGCAGCAAGGTTGAGTACCATCCGTGGTGTAATGATTTTTAGCTCAAATACTGCATCGTATGCAGCGCGCGTCGACTCAAGGTCGCCCAGGGACTCCTCCAAATCCAAGCGCAGCGCCCAGAGTTTCACATTCAAGTGCACGTTGTCCTTAGCGGTCAGTGCCTGCTGCTTACGCAAACGAAGCGTCCGTGAGGTCGGCGTAGCACACGCTCCACGCACAATTTCGAGAGCTTCATCAAAGTTCTCGTGGCGAAGCTCCACGTCGGACCACTCGCAGTACACAGCCGCAAGCTCTTGCGGATTGCGATACTCAACATCCACCGCCTTCTTGAAGATAGCACGCGCATTGTTTAGGTCACCATGCTCGTCGTAGAACTTCGCAAAGCGAATCCACAGTGTTGGCAACCCTCCGCCCGATTTGACCGGGTCCACGGTCTTGACAGCCTCAGCATAGGTGCGGATAACCTTTTGCAGATCAGTCTTTACAAGCTCCACACGCTTTTCCCACTCCCTGACATTGTGTGGGTTCTGTCGCAGCAGCACCGAGTTGAGCAGTAGAGGGCGTCGTTCCGCTACATCCTCGTACACCTTCAGCAAGCGGTCAACCTGCGCTTGGTGGTCAACCTCATCTTCGTCTTCGTCATCGTCCTCTTGTTCACCACCAGCCGCCATATCCATCTCAGCTGTAAGCATGGCCTCGATAAACTTGACGTAAGCATCAAAGATCATACTGAAGTCCCGCACCGTGAGCACCGTGCGGATCCCCTCTTCGTAGACATCTCTCGCCGACTCGAACATCGAAAGTCGCACAAAGTATGTCGCCAGAGCGCACCAGAGTCGCCCCACCTCGTCCCGGAACCGCGCCATGCCACTGCGCAAAATCGCCTCCACATCCAGCGACTTGGCCACGCGGGTCGGGTGCTGCGACACCATATCACAGAGCTGCATCCACATGCTGTGCTGAGTGCGATCCGATCTCGTGTCCTTCTCTTGTGTGGCCTCAATGAGCTGCACAAGTTGCAAGCTCGCCTCCTCGTAGTGCTCCACAGACACCAAATAGTCGACGAACTCGCCTCGTTTCGACGGCTCCAGCATCAAGTACCTTCTGTACACACGCACGGCAGTGCGAGGCACGCCAATCTGCTTGACGAAAGCCAAGTAGGGCGTCCAGATGCGGTGGTGCTGGGTAATGGGCAGTGTTCGCAGCGCGCGGTCGAACACGTAACGACGCGCCGTCACCGCGCGCATCTCCCGCAGCACGTTGAGGTAGTCCAGCCACAGACGCGGCATGGTGGACAGCTGCGCCAGCGCGCGCTCGTACAGCGCCACGAGCTGCGCGAACAGGGGCGAGTCCAGACGCCGACCGCGCACCTGCGCCCCGTACACGTCGTCCAGGTAGATTTTCCAGAGCTTGTAGCTGCGTGGAAGGGCGTGCAGTCCACGTTCATAGATTTCGCACCGACTGGACACGGGGGCGTCGGCCAGTGCGCGTAAGTACGCGATCCAGGTCTGCACGGCGAATGGCTGGCGCGTGGCCTCCTCTTCGTACTCGAACAGCGCGTCGTCGGTCTGTAAAGGACGAGGAAGCATAAGGAAGGAAACGTGAGGGGGAGGTAGGACGAAGGGAGGGAGGAAGGCAGCGAGGCGTACCATGGACACGTTGACAGGATGCAGCACCGCCATCCTTGTCTGGCGTTGGGTCGCGATTGGCGAGTGGTGTGGTATTGTGTGGTGAACGCGTTTTTGGAGTGGTAAACACTATCCTGTGGCCTGCAGGACGAATTCTCTGGATTTTATATCCAGTCCAGAGTCTACGACAACGAGGTCTGAATCCTTGCATTTCTGATACCTTTCGTAATACGATTTGGATACTTCAGCAAATAAGCTTTAAACCCTGCTATACTTGATAAACGGATCGATTATAATTTTATTTGTGGTGGTTGACCCATCCGCAGAAGATTAGGACAAAACACGTCTATGCTATGAAATCACTCATAATCGTATTTTACCTGCAGAAGATGATTTATCCAGACCGTTCGAGCAACATTTTGGCAGTTTTTTTCTTCGAGCAACACATTACGTACTACAATACCGAGGTGGTGTGTAAATAATTCCATACGTTTGGAATATATTGAAGCGTAATCCCGATGGCGTTGTGTTATTTTGTTATATTTTGCTGCTTATACTCACGTGTTGCTGGAAGCACATACTTATTTTTGATGCGGCCCAAGGCCAATACTCGAGAAAGCGCATTGAAGAAAATATCTTGTGCTCGCAGGTGCGGAGATGAAGTAATCTGTCTTCTCTACGGTAGTATCACAGACACCATATCTATCTTAATGCCAGGGGTCCCGATTACGGCATTGTTCACAAAATTTGTGACGGCCTCAAACGAACTGATGCTTACGGACCATTTGGAGTTTTCGAGATAAACGGCTTTAAAGATTGGTCAACCAAAATCGAACCTAACCGAAATTTCTCACAAAGAGCCCCTTCACACAATTACCCTTTTTCAGGTGTATCGACTCGATGGACACGAGGGTAACGGGCGTAGCTCCAGGCAGCAGCTCGCCTCCCGACGGTGGCGATAATGCAGACGACACCATGTCTCTCGGACAAGACGATCTCCTCGCCAGTCACAGGAAGCTACTAGGCTCACTTCGACCAAACCCAGAAGGATCAAGCGACGACGCCTCGGAAGATAGTTCATGGGAGCCTGTGTCGGACGATTCAAGTGGAGTGTCAAGTGCTGGAGTAGTTGCGGAAGATCAATCGGAAGCAGAATCTGATGACGACTTCGCCGAGGACGGGAACGTCGTTTTGATTGACGACGGGCTTCGCGATCGATTTACGCGTTTAATTGGTGCAGATACGTGTGACGATCACTGCCTTCAAGGGAAGGCGGCCGAGATCGAAAACTTCTTGTGATCTCTATCGTATATGACGCCCCGAGAAAAGAAACAGAGTGTACTAACGTCGCTGGCCATGCTGATGAAGACGGATACGGCAGTGCGTCGGCGTGGGACTGGAGTGCGACAGGTTTTCACTTACTTTCTTCCTCTAGTTGGGCGTGTGTGTCGTGAATCCTGGTGCGCCGTCTACGATGTCTCTACTGCAACCATCACTCGCTACCGACACCAGATACAAAGGGGCGCGTTCTCCGTCAAGACTCACCGTGGACTGATGAACATCAACGCTGCCAAGATCGATATTCAATGGCTGGTGGACTGGTTCCGTTCATTTACGGCGACGTTAGGCGACGTCGTTCCTGTACGAGTTCGGACTCAGAAAACGATTGATGGAGTTGTTCGCAAGCAGTACACCGACGAAAACTACGCGTTGTTACCTGCTTACTTCACGTGGGACCAACTATTCACAGAAATGCACAACTTCGTAGCGGAGAACGATTTGGAAGTGCGAGATCCACGTCCTTCAACGTTTCGGAAGTTACTTCAGCAGTATTGTCCTGTGATTCGGATCCGATCCCCTATGTGACCTGTGCTCCATCCTGTACGCCCGAATGCGCTCGAATGTAACTGCAGAACTCACCGAGGAGCTTGGCAGTCACACAGCTTCGGCCAAAGCGATGAGGTACGGATATAGGAATCATTTTGTTTGGACATGGATACTAACATCATTTTGATTTGCTGTGAACATTTTCAATAGGTTGGAGTATCAGTGTGACTTACAAGCAGTATCTGAAGAACGTGCTGTGATTGTGATGGACTTCAGCCAAAATCTCACGCTGCCGAGTGTGACTTCCACGCCATCCCAGTGGTACTTTCTGTCGTTGGTGAACGTGAACGTGTTTGGCATTTACTATACCAACAAAAGCATTCAGTACAACTACGTCTACGACGAGTCGGTCGCTGGGAAAGGTTCGGATAATAGCATGCTCTATCACTTCATCCAGCGGGTTGTGTTTGCAAACGGTCATCGCAAACTAACTATCTACACCGACAACTGCGGAGGGCAAATCAAGAACAACTACGTCGTCAAGATGCTGCTAGCATTGGCTCAAACCGGTGAACTCGAAACTGTCGAGCTCAAATTTTTGTGAAGGGCCACACAAAGAATGCCGTCGACCGTGGCTTCGGTCACATGAGGAAGAAGTTTGCGAAAGAAGACGTGTGGACAGGAAAACAATCTCGGAAGCGTGCCAAGAAAGATAAGTAGTGCAATTGAATGATGGCAGTTAATCCAAATGATCCTTTCGTCCAATACCTAAATTATCCAAAATGGGTCCTTCGTACCCAAAATTATAAATAATTACCCCTCACAAATTCAAGATCACTCATAGACCCTTCAATTTAGACCTGAAGGAATCCGAATTAGAACCTGGGAATAGTTGCAATTGCTTCAGCAGGAAAAACTACGCAAAGGGAGCCATTTAAAAATTCTAGAAAGTTGCATCTACAGGGAGACATGTTTTTAGAGGACCGAAGCCTAACGAGTATTTCCTTTTTCAATAGTCTGAAGGGACCATTCGAAAGAGGAGCGTCTCCTCTTTCGAATGGTGTGCCTAAATCACGATTAGTACTTAGGTTAGTAAGCATCTTTTCGTTTGACGCCGTCTCAAATGCACCTCAAAAGCAACCGTAAATATTTTTTTATAAGCTAAAAAACAAACGTCAATTATTGCAATTATCCTAGTCCTTCACGCAATAATTAACCTGCCTTCTACCTAAGTGCACTCACTCACAACTTGCGCGTTCCAGTAGCTGCTGTTAAAAATCATCAGCATTTCGAGTGTGACCGGGTTTAGCGCACGACGCTACGTTCCGAGGGTTGCCTTCGCTATGCTGAAGACAGTCTTCAAGGCCCTAAATTATTTTAATAATTTACCTTTTATTGTGCTTTGCAAATGTTTTTGCAAAACGGGCTATTTAAACTGAGTTTTGCAAATTTGCGAAGTCTTAATTACGACTTGTCAGCTTTATTAAAAGTCTGTTGCATGCCAGTACAAAAGAGAATTACAGTCAGACGCTAGGATTAAGGCCAGTGAATCCGGAAATGCCGTTTCAAAAGCGCATTTCCGACCCAATTCATCCAAAACAGACATGAACAATTCAGCAGTTTAGATAGGAGCTACAAGATCATCGTTTGACATACCTGGCGTCAACAACGAAACGTATCGCCCTTGACAATCTGCCACTTTACCTCAAGCAATGCTATGCCATTGCAAGTAACGCGGAGTATTATTGTTCTACACCAATGCGTTCATTAAATGTTTCTTGTCTTGGAAGATCAAAGCTTGTTACAGTATGCAGGTAACTAGAATCATTAGAAATAGGCAATAAAGAAAAAATTGCAGCATTCCGCTCGCTCTATGAAAGTAACGATCCAGTGCCGGAACAAAGTGATACTGGAGCCCCGAGGGCGACGTGCGGTTGCCCTCGCTGTTATTACGGCGATCTTCACCCCCAACTAGACCGCCCCACAACCCCCACGAGAACGTCGTATGCCGATGGAAGCCCTACACGACACGAGAGGCGCGCCTTGCGGGTCTTACTGATCAATTTGCGCGTGGCGTCAGAGTACTTGTAGGCCTCGCAGATAGCCGCATAGACGTAGTACGACAGGTTAGTCGACGCCGGCGGCGCGATCGCCGTGGAGCTTCCGGGCACGGAGGCAGGTCGCTTTTACGCACTTCGTAAAAGAATATTCGTTGTAGTAGGTAGAAAATAAAGCAGAAAATAAAGCTCTTTTTACCCAGTGCGACAAGTCGGTTTTAGAAATGATATAGAACTCTAAAATAGAGGTAAACATATCTGCAAACAACAATAAAACGTAATATATTAGTTCGCGCAATTATTGGTTTCAGCCAACCGGAAACCCGCAATCAATTATTACATTAAATTGATTGCAATTATTGTATGACCAATTGATTTTTGGGAGCCCTGCTGATGAATGTGGAGGGCGGGCTACGAGCTACGAGCTGGTTGCTGGGCCCTCGACGCTGCTTGGCCTGTTATGTACGCTGTCATCGTCAGCGGTTTTGGCGTCGTTATTGATGCTGCCGTCGTCAACCCCGCGAATGGAGCGCTACGTCATGTGGGCGACGTAGTTAGCATCGAGTACATGTACAGGGGTGCTCCTGGGACTCTATCGTCTTTGATTGGTGGTGCTCGTCAAAAGAGATGGCGAGGTGGTTCTGAAGACGACATGAGGAGGGGCTATTGACAAACAACCGCGTAAAAATAAATATGTTTTTAGGGTCGCACATCGCCAACCCGCCAAACCATCCCGCTATCCACCGGAATTCGGGTGGATAGATTGTAGCGGACCAAGGCTTCAAATCCGCCGAAACGTGTACTGCAAACGCAACGGCGGATCGGCCAATCCACCAAAGCGAAAAAATCCGCCAAAAGGGCCAAATCCGCTGGAATTCCCACCTGCAGTACAGGCCCTTGGTTGATGGAGTGTTGAAGGAATCCTAAATTAATCGATCTAGCATCACTTCGCTTCTCATTAAACGGTTGCTACTTCTAACTATGCCAATCATGCTTGCGTATTTACTCAAACGAAACCCCTCCAAATGCGTGTAACTTTCTCACCGTGTATCCACAGACCACCGGGCGTAGTAATTCCCTATTTTTGTTGGCCAAGGTAGCTGCAGGAAAGGTTTCGTTCAAATTGCACGAAAAAGTTTCCGTGACTGATGCAATTTTAGATTTTCTACGTAGTCTTGCATGAAAGTGTGAAGATAAGTCGGCAATGCAACGACGCACACATATTCTACACCTAACTGTATGAATGCCGGACAATAACCAAACAATATTATATACTGGGCACGTGGAATTCGAGATACACTTTGATCACAACATGGGCTTCTACCCGGTGCATTCACGGCTAGTTCTCACGGAGTTGAGCCGAAGGCTGCACGATACAAAAGTGAAGATCCGATAGTTTTTAAAAGTGTGACCCATTTGGGTCACTCTTAATAATAATCCGTTTGGCGGATCCCTCTCCCTTGGACGCCGCCCGTTTCCCTTGCCAGCCGTCTTTGACGCCTCCGTCTTCACATCAACACTGCTCTTCTGTCCATCCTCCTTGGCATTCACTGCATCCACGTACACTTGGTCCGAGCTGAGCGCCTTGTGAAAAAACCTCTTCCGAGGCATCTTTGTCAAGCACCAGCTTCATTAACCCTAATCCATCAAAAATCAAAAACGTGGTTATTACACCAAAAATGAGGCACATTTTGGGTGTAGTTTCAGTAACAGCAGCGTGTTCGCACTTTGAAACTTAGTTTGCTGAGCTCAAAAGTAAAATCCAGAGCTGTTCCGTGCGAAGTCGCGGCTTTGTGACTAGGGATTTGTATGGACCAACTTGAAGTCAAGATTTAGTGGACAAGCATTCGAGTTTTGATCATTAGACAGTCTGGCGCCAACTTTTATGAAAGGAGTAAATAGCTCGTGAACACAAGAAGCTTTCCGTCGTCCGACGACTGAATGTTAAGCTCGGTCGGAGAGCAGACACCATCGTGGCTAAAGTTGCCTAAAATATGCCTGCTGGCCGACCGACCCTGTAAATAGCGGCAACGACATTTTCAACGAAACTCCTCTCTTGCGCCTGCCTTTTCATTCACCCCGACAAGCTCAGTTGGGGCGACTTCAACGAAGCTTTCAGCAACGAGGCCTGGCCGCCGTCATAATCTCCTTCATTCGCTTTATTTCATATCCATTACGCTATGGCTACTGTGGCTGGGAGCTTCCGCAAGATCCACCTCAACAATGACGAGGAGAACGAAAGGTTGCGGCGTGAAGGCAAATACACGGACAACTACGTGACAACATCCAAGTACACCCTTGTGAGCTTCGTTCCCAAGATGCTTTTCGAGTTTTTCCGCGTGATCGCCAATTGCTACTTCCTGGTGATCTCGATACTACAAGTGGCTACGTCTTGGTCGCCAACCAACAAGTATACGACGGCAGGGCCCTTGGTGATAGTGTTGATGGTCTCTATGATTAAGCAGGGCGTGGAGGATAAAAAGCGCCACGATGCTGACAATGTCCAGAACTCGAGACATTGTAAAGTGCTGCGGCGTCACGGCGAAATCGTGACAAAAGAATGGCAAGAAGTTGTTGTCGGGGATATTTTGCGCCTCGGTGACCACGATGAGGCTCCGGCCGACGTGTTCATTATGTCTACATCAGAGGAAGAAGGCCGTTGCTTTGTCGAGACGTGCAATTTGGACGGTGAAACAAATTTAAAGCGAAGATCGGCTATTGAACCGGTGGCTGAGCATGTTGGCTACCGGAACCTGAATGATCCAATATTACTGGAGGCGGAGCACAGCAAGCAAATGATGAAGCTCGACGCCACGATAGAGTACGAAGAGCCGAATAATCGACTTTACAACTTCACGGGCCGCATCGAGTTTGGGCCAAACAAGGAAGCAGCCCCCATTGGCCCTTCCAACATCATTCTGCGTGGTTGCAGTGTACGCGGTTGTGCGTACATCTACGGGATCGTCATTTTTACGGGCTCGGAGACGAAGCTAATGCAAAATGCACGCTCGACGCCATCAAAACAGAGCAACGTGTACAAGATGGTTAACCGCTGCATTATGCTGATCTTCCTCACGCAATTTGTGCTCTGCATCATTAGTACCATTTGCAACACGATCTGGATGGACAAGTACGAAGTAAATCTCTGGTATTTTAGTTCGGCAATTACGCGAACGTCTTCCGCCTCCAACTTGGTGAGCTTTTTCACGTTTCTCATCCTGTACAACAACCTTGTCCCGATTTCGTTGTACGTTTCGCTAGATATGGTGAAGGTTATCCAGGCAAAATACATAGCCAACGACCCTGAAATGTGTCATGAGGGAACGTACGCAAACGCACGGACATCCGATTTGAACGAAGAGCTTGGGCAGGTGCATCACATCTTCAGCGACAAAACGGGCACTCTCACGTGTAACATCATGGAGTTTCGGAAGTGCTTTATTGCTGGTGTGTCGTATGGATATGGTACAACCGAGATCGGGCGTGCTGTCGCAGAAATGGCGAAGAAGAATGCAGCCGCAAAGGGATTGTCGAGTGGTTCCGCTGATGCAAACGACAATGGTGATGACGAAAAACACATGAACCACGAGACGCTCAGGTAGACTTCAACCCACTCATTCATTTCGACGATCCACGCTTAATTAATGCGCTGGATACGAATGCCCCAGAGGCTGCCGCCATCGATGAATTCCTCACGGTGCTTTCTGTTTGCCACACGGTGATCCCGGAGAAAACGTGAAAACGGGTGTAGTTGACTACCGTGCCTCATCACCGGACGAAGAAGCTCTAGTGAAAGCTGCCAAATGCTTGGGATATAACTTCTACGCTCCGGCGCCACTTTTGGAAGTTCAGGTAACCAAAATGAATGGTTCATCAGTTGCGCGGAAGTATACCATTCTTAACGTAAATGAATTCAACAGCACGAGAAAGCGGATGTCCGTGACACTTCGGACTGAAGACGGTCGTTACTTTCTCTACTGCAAGGGGGCAGACAATGTCATGATGCCTCGCAGCAAAATCGACCAGTATTCCTCGAAAATGGATGAAGAGTTGAAGCGGTTTGCAAGTGAAGGGCTTCGAACGCTAGTGATATGCAGCAAAGAGCTGACAGAGGAACAGTACTTGGCTTGGGACATCAAGTTCCAGGAAGCCGTGACGTCTTTGACGAATCGCGATGAGTTGCTAGAGGAAGTTGCTGAGTTGATTGAGACTGAAATGAAAGTTGTGGGCGCAACAGCAATTGAAGATAAACTGCAGGCGGGTGTCCCTGCTACCATTGCGAACCTGGCCCAAGCGGGTATAAAGATCTGGATGCTTACAGGCGACAAGGAGGAAACCGCAATTAATATCGGGCATGCCTGCCAACTGATCAATGAAGGGATGCGGCTTCTTATCATCAACAGCGAGAACCTGGATGATTTGGGTAGACAAGTTGACAATATCTACAAGCTAGAAGATGTGCAGTCACATATGAACGCTAACAAGGTTTCAAGCCACCTTGCTCTTGTATGTGATGGTAAGGCCATGGTACACGTGTTTCCACCAAAGAACACGTCGTCCGAGCGGGCGCTGCATGCAGCTAAGGTGCTTTCGCAAATGCTTCTGGAAATATCGAGTATTTGCCAAGCAGTGATTGCGTGCCGTGTTTCCCCTGCTCAGAAAGCAGACATAGTCAACCTCATTCGGTACAATTCTCCACAAAAGCCAATTACACTGGCAATTGGTGACGGAGCAAACGATGTGAATATGATTCAGTCAGCTCACGTGGGTATCGGTGTGTCGGGCCAAGAGGGTGTTCAAGCTGTGAATGCCAGTGACTATGCGATCGCTCAATTCAGATTCCTCGAGCGACTTCTCCTTGTTCACGGTCGCTACAACTACCAGCGGATCTCCAAAGTCATTCTCTATTCGTTCTACAAGAACGTCGCACTCGTCATCGCGTTGTTCCTCTTCAATTTCTACAACGGACAGTCAGGGACGAGCGTGTTTGAGAGTTTTGTCATGGCTGGCTGGAATTTCTTGGCGTTGCCAATCATCGCGATTGGCATTTTTGACGAGGATGTCGCCCCCGAACAGGTTCTCCGCAACCCAGCGTTATACTTTCCTGGCCAAAAGAACGAGGGAATCAATATGAAGCGCTTTTCGACCTGGCTTCTGAACGCCATGATCCAGGCATTTATTTGCTTTATGCTGGCTATGTACGGCACGGTCAATGTCGGTGGCTTGAGTACGGGCCTTTATTTACAGGGCAGTGTCATCTACTCAGTGCTGCTCATGTCTGCTAACGTGAAAGTTGTCTTGGAAACTCTGTCGTGGACGAAATTCAACCGAATCGTCCTGGCCTTTAGCTTGTGGCTGTTCTTCTTCTTCCTGCTCGTGTTTCCATTCATGGGTACACTCGGACGAGATCTGTACGGTGTATCGCTAAAAATGCTTGCAAGGTTGGTGTCTACTTCGTAGTACTTGTTATATTTTGCTGGGCTGGACGACTCGTACTGATTTCTTCATCCGTCCTGTTGTTTTTTGCAGTCCTGTGTATTGGCTCTATCTGCTGTTAGTGCCGCTCACTGCTAACCTTCTCGACATCAGCCTCAAGTAGTACGTTCTGAAGCTTGTACACTTCTGCGGTAGATCTCACCCTCACTATTCTTGCTCTTTGTTGGTATTCAGCATTCAAACTATTTACTTCCCCACGCTCGCGAACATACTGCGGGAGAAATGTGTGCTGTCAGCGAAGTCTGCTCAAGTGGCTTGCGACCCTTTTGGTGAGCAGAAATCTGCGTCCATCGCAGTCCCCTTTTTCGAGCTATGTAAGAAAGAGAACGCTTACAAAGTCGCCTGCGCGGAGACTGGCGCCTGATTTCGGCGCCAGGATCCAGCAGTGACCGACAAGCCATCAATATCAAAGCAGATTATTCACACACATCCGTGTTGTCTTCTCGATGTAGACAAAGGCTACGTGTTCAGCTCTGCTGAGACGGATGGAGGCGACACCAAGGACGACCGCGAGCTGGCGTCCCTCAAGGTCATTGAACTTCACCGCGAAGCGGTGGCCTCCTTCACGCAAGAGAGACCTGCTTCCTTTAGTAGTGCAGGTCCGATTGTCGCTACGCCTTCTACCACCTCCAGTGACCACCTACGTCTTAGCAACCATCCCAACTCGTGAGCTAAGTGTGTACCGGTACGTGTACTGTAGTGCTAGAGACCAACACCAGAACGTGAAAGTATCATATATCTTGTAGGACTTGTAGCTATAGATTTTTTGTCTTCATGCGCTTCAATGGTATCCACCGATATCTCGGAATCACATTTTCATGGTTAGGATTAGGAATACAGTTTTTATAAGCGAATTCAAAGGATGATGCAGGAGTGTGGATGTGAGACTTTCGGCGGTGAGCTCCGGATACTTTGCCTTGGCCTACGTGAGCCATTAGCGCCGTGGCAATTGGACGACCGGCGAGGCAGCCGCACTCAAAGTTGGCGAGAGCGTCGTGTTGCAGTGGGCTGCAGTCCAGTCAAGACTGTCAACTTGTCCTGCATGACGATCAATACGGCGCGAAAATGCACTGACGTCAGTGCTTCAGCGCTACGTTGTCGATGTTCCGACCCTGCTCAGCGTCCTGTCCACGATTCCGGCACGACGACAACTTGTTCCGCCGCAAGTTGGCTGGTCGTCCACACGGATCTCCACCGTGCTGTACAAACGACTTGCCTTTCATGATGCCGACCACGAAACGAATGACTGGTTGAGGTCGACCAAATTGAATAGGATTGATAGTTGAATTATGTACAGCGCTGCAGCGAGGAGGACTTCGCGGCGCACGAGTAAAACGCGCCAGCCTCACCACCGAGCCTCTGAAGTAGCAGCTAGAGTAGATGCTTCGCTAAAACACGACACGGATATGTGCACAATATACAGCTCGGCTAGAGAGAAGCACGGCTCGCGTCCTCGCTCCAGCCTCTCGGGTCCTGGCTGGAGCTTTAAATATGGACGTCCGAGTAACTCTCCGGTGCTCCCGAGTCCGTCTTGGACAGGATGTCAGCGTTGGTGCTGCCTGTGGGGGACTGCGTGGATGCCGTGGACTTGGTCACGTCGTGCTTGTCCAAGCCGAACGAGTCGCGCGACTCGAACATGCTCGCGGGTGTCTGCGCGGCGAACAGAAGCTTAGACGGCAGCGGCGTCTCGAGCTCCGCGGCGCTCTGGGCCACAACCTTCTCCAGCTCCTTGGAGTTGCGCAGCTGCATCTGCGCGAACTCGAGAAAGAGCTTCTTGAGCTCCACAGCCTTCAGGCCGCGGAAGCGCGCCACCTCGCGCATGACGCGCGCATGCACGCGCTCGAACTCGTCCTTGGCCGCCACAAGCTCGTTGCTGAGTCGTGCGGCGGAGGGCGAGTCCGGGCCGTCGCCGTTCACGGCCTTGCGGTGCGCCGCCAACTGCGCCTGGTAGAGGTAGCGGCGGTCCTCGCGCACATCCAGCGCCTTCTGCACGGCCTTGATCCAGCGCGCGAGGTCATCCACGCTGGCGGAGAAGGCCTCGAGCTCGGCGTCCATCTGGCGCGCGCGTGTGTCCAGCATGGCCAGCACGGCGCTGTAGTAGGCCGTGGGCATCTCGGCGTTCTCCTCCTCGGCGTCGGCCGCCCAGTTGAGGCACTCGATGAGGTCGCAGTGGGCGCCGGCCGCGAGCTTGTTCTGGTGGCTGGCGGCGCGCGCCTTGCTCTTGAGCGACTGCACCTGCGCGTGCAGCTTGGCCACGTACTTGGCCACCTTGGCGAACTCGAGGTCCTCCACCACGCCACTGTCGGCATCGTCGCTGTTGTTGCTGCCGCGCGAGCCGAAGAGGTTGAGCGCGTCCGTCTCGACCATGCGCTGGTACGTCTTGCCCCACCAGTTGTTGAGCGACTGCGTGTGCTGCACGACGGACGCGAGCGACGCGGCGTTGAGCGAGTTGGCGCGCTGCGCCTCGGCCTTGAGCGCCGTGAGCTCCACGATGGAGCACTCGAGGAAGCTGCGGAAGAAGTTGGAGTTCTGCAGCTCGTCGTGGGCCACCACCTTGCGCAGGAAGCGCTCGAGGCCCGCGCGTCGGTGCTCGAGGAACTCGGGCCCTTGCAGCAGACCCACGACCTTGGCCGGCAGCGGCGGGATCACGTAGCCCGCGCACTGCTTGGCCAGCTGGTGGTGCAGCCACAGGAAGTCCGAGTAGCGGCGCTCCACGACCACGTCCTCGCGAGACGTCACCTTGTACACGAAGTAGGCGTTCACGCCGTCGCCGACTTTGCCGGCCGCGCCCACGGTCACGTCGGCCGCGCGGCTGCTGGAGCTCAGGTCCGACTCGCTCATGTCTGGGAAGGAAGGAGGAGGTCTGTGTGCTGCGAAGTGAGTTGGAGAATGAACGGAAGCTGCAGCCTGCAGCTGGGCCCGTCGGGTCCTTGCCAAGGGATCAGCGTCTGCGTGAAACGGACGGCGCGAAAGGGCAATCGGATCTTCGTCACCATCTCCTTTTCACAACCAGACATCGCTCCGGATGCCCGACAACATAGCGATGCATACAAAGGCTCAGTCTAAAAACACCCTACGAAAAATACCCAGACGATGGTACTTTTGCGACGCATGAGTGGTTTGCCTTGCCTTGAGGCGGACCGATAGATGGGATGGCTCTCACGTCTTGCAGACCGGTTTGACACTGGGGTTCATGGCCACCGTCTCAACGTCAGCACCGAAATTATATTTCAGTCCTGCACGTATATTAAAATACAAGTTCAAGCAACCATCAACCTGTTTCCTCCTCGGATTGTTGCCTGGATTCTAATCAAACAGGTCAACGTATAGTGCATGTCCATCGACGTCGAAGACTGATGCTGTGGCGATGTACACATTGACAACAGCGACTCGAGAGTATTTTGGCGAGGACGAGTTATACAGTACCAACCTTTGCGCCTCAACGAAGCGGATGCTTTTCTCAAGGTTTCGCGTGGCGGTTGCCGTTTTGAGAATCAGGCACATCCTTTCATGCAACGAACAATTCACGCCTGATATGCCTCACAGCTGCGTTGATCTACCGCTATGGCCATCACTGCCCGCCCTGCTGACCGCAGCAGCAAAGTGAACTCCTCGTCTTGGTCGTCTCGCGCCAAAGCGAGGAATACACAACACTACATGAACACGTCAATACCAGCCGCGATCATTTGCAACGCGCTGTAACGTGGCGTCGGCATTGCACACGCGAGCGGAAGGGATCAACTGCCGCCGAGGCGAGCATACCGGTATCCTCTCGGCCTGTCTACTCGCCCCGGGTCGTGGGTTTACTCCGTGACAGGTGCCAATGGCTCGTCTTGTTGAAGACCCTCAAGACTCTTGCCAAGAGCCTGTCTTGCTTGCTCGGACTGCGAGAGCAGCGCGATCGCCCTACCCCCTGCTCGGTGCAGGCCATTTGGTGGCGGCACTTACGTACATCTAGGAGCCTGTCTCGACGGCATCGTTATCCGTTTTCATTTCTTAGTCCGTTTTGCCGATCCGTTACATGTACATGCACCGCGTTTCCGGCGCACCAAGGAAGAGCCCCGGCGCAAATTTTGGGACTCGTTCGCGCCGCCTTCGCCGCAGCGTCCGACAGCTATTCTTCCTACCGGTAGCGGCTGCAACAGCATCGTCCAGCCAAGCTCGCCCTACACGTACTTCGTTCGACCACGGACTCCGTTGCACGCCACCGAACCAAGCAGCAGCAGATCGCAGGCAGCGGCGTTGCCCGCAGTTACACCCGCGTTCGAGTTGCTGCTCCGCCACGACCTTCTCTTCCGAGTTGTAGCCCACAGCATCGAGTTATCTGCTCCGAAAACATTGTTTTGGGTCATGCCGTCTGACAGAACCCGAGCTGCGTTCGAGGGCTATCCATTGATGCAGACGACAACCACCCTTCTCCCCAACCGCTTGTTGTTGACAGCTCCGACTGAAATCGGTAACCTATAGCTCACGACCCACGGAAGCATGCCTAGCAATGTGAGGGTATGGCAATCTTGATAGAGGAGAGGTTCATGGCGCTGCCGTTGTGGATCCTGTTGAGGAGCTGGAAATGAAGTGAGAAGTGATCTGCTGTGAGTCGTGGTCTGAATTCAACGCGCTGCTCCTGGACGCTTTAGCCACCTGCACTGGCAGCTCATGGTCTTACATCGTCCTGCAGCCCCTGCCGCCTCGACATCCCATTGGCTGGCGACGTTGAAGTTGAATTGAAATGGCTTCATGAATCTCATGGCAACTACCGGTACCGGTAAGCAATGCTTAAAGCATATCAGCGCAAGCAGTGCGTGCATGAGTCTCTAGAACTGCCGATTCGGATGGTTGCGAAGTGATAAGTATTCGGCCTACTGAGAAAAGCATACAGGGGCTGCGGGTGAGAACGTTCGAACGTCGTAAAAACAGGAGCAATCTTCATCTTCATATTCAACAGAATTAGTCTCCGTTGACGAATGCCAAGGTCATGAAGGATGCAAGCACCAGCACGTCAGACGCCATCAACCAGCCCAGCTGAGAGCCATCGATCTGTTCACACAACCAAAAACAACCCCTACTCGTCAGAACGTCAAAAGCTCGTACGAACGCTAGCAGGCAACACACCGCATCCACTCGATACAAAATAGAGGGGATAGCAAACGCAGTGACCCAGAAGAATGCCTCAAAGAAGCATCCGAAACTCGTCCAAGCGCTGAATGAACGCAAAACGAGTTACCAATATTGTCCACACTCTCAATGCCGACCACAACCCACCTGAGGTCGTCTCCCCAGCCAAAGTCGAGAAAATCGCCGCCGTCATCGGCAGCAGCACATACGGGAACACTACCCAACACACTAGTGTCACTAAAACGTACTTCGAAGTAGCACATCAGCCATCCTCAGTACGTACACACAAAGAGCCCCCATGGCGTCGAATACGCAGCTGACGCCACAATGATCCCCACCAGCGCCAAGAGCAGCAGCGTCCCCACCACATACAACTGGACGTCTACAGCCACAAACCAATGAACAAACCTCCTCACTCCCACAAAACCTAAGCACACGCACTCCGCTTCATCCTTCCCCGGATCTGAGTCCAATGAGGACCAAATGAGTGACCTATTTAGTGACGTATCCCCTTTTCAACCAATCAAATCGGTCTTAAAAACGCGCCATCCAAAACTGAGCCGCCATTTACCAACCTCTTCCTCCCTAAAGCCAATGGCCGACGCGACTGAGCACTCCGCACCTCCGTCCACCCCGCGGCTGCCGCTCCTGTCGCTGCAGTGGACATGGCAGCTGCCACCGATGCCGCCATGCAGGAGAAGCTCATCAACGAGGAGTACAAGATCTGGAAGAAGAACACGCCCTTCCTGTACGACCTGGTGATGACGCACGCGCTCGAGTGGCCCTCGCTCAGCGTGCAGTGGCTGCCCAACTCCCACACGTACGTTGCAATTACTATACAAGATTTGCACTATTTAGAAGGTTGTACGAGGCCTTTTGGATGAGAATTGACGGAGTTATCGTACTTTTGTGTTTTGTGCAGCTCGGCTGGAGATGACTTCTCGGTGCACAAGCTGCTGCTGGGAACGCACACGTCCGGGGCTGAACAGAACCATCTGATGGTGGCGGAGGTGCGTCTCCCTCTGGAGGACACGGAGATCGACGCCCGCAAGTACGACGAGGAGAGTCAGGAACTCGGCGGCTTCGGCGGCGTCTCGGGCAAAGTGGACATTAAGATCCGCATCAACCACGACGGAGAGGTGAACCGCGCGCGCTACATGCCGTCCGACGAGCTCATTGTGGCCACCAAGACGCCCCACGCCGAGGTGCACGTGTTCGACATTTCCAAGCGCCCGTCCACGCCGGAGGAGAACTCGGGTTGCAACCCAGACTTCCGTCTGTTGGGCCACACCAAGGAGGGCTACGGACTGTGCTGGGACCCGCACCAGCCGTTCCACTTGATCTCCGGCTCGGACGATGCCATCATCTGCGAGTGGGACCTTCGCAACGCTGGCAAGACGGTGCAGCCGCTGCACAAGTACAGCGGTCACAGCGATGTGATTGAGGATGTAGCGTGGCACATGCACCACACCAAGATCTTCGGCTCGGTTGGTGACGACAAGAAGCTGCTCATGTGAGTTGTCGTGCTTGGAGGGAGGATGATGTAAACGTTTTATTGATGATTGTTGTGGTGACCGCAGTTGGGATATGCGCTCGGAGAGCTACGACAAGCCAGCGACGACTGTGTACGCCCACACGGCCGAGGTCAACTGCCTTGCCTTCAGTCCGTTCAGCGAGTACCTGGTGGCTACGGGATCGGCGGATAAGCACGTGAACCTCTGGGATATGCGCAACATGAAGGCGAAGCTGCATTCGTTTGAGGGCCACAACGACGAGGTGTACCAGATCCAGTGGTCGCCTCACAGCGAGACCATCCTGGGCTCCTGCTCAGCTGATCGCCGCCTGCACGTGTGGGACCTCAGCAAGGTAAGCCATAGCCGCTCATCTGAATCTGACTTCCAGAACGATACACTAACTATTGCATTTCCGAGTAGATCGGTGACGAGCAATCACCCGAGGACGCCGAAGATGGACCTCCGGAGCTGCTGTTCATTCACGGCGGCCACACGTCCAAGATCTCGGACTTCTCTTGAACCCGAACGACCCGTGGGTCATGGCCTCGGTGGCTGAAGACAACGTGTTGCAGATCTGGCAGATGGCTGAGAACATTTACAACGAGGAAGACGAGGCGACGGAGCAGGCAGAGATCGCCGAAGACGAGCTCGAATAAGGTTTCTAGGTATCTGCTTGGTTTACTTAATGCAGTGCAACCGCCGTCAATGACAAGCGGTTCATTAGTGGCGATGATAAGTGACGATGATAAATGAATGTACTAGACCAGCCGTACACTTCACTCTAGGCAGGCATCAAATTAGCCAACGAAAAGCGATACATATCCCGCAGCCACCCAAATACCAGCATCATCAAGTCACCCCTCAATGGCCGACGAGATAGAGATAACGGAGCCCACACCGGCAGAAACGGCTCGCTCCGACGTGGAGATCGTCGTGTCTGAGGACGAAGAGGCCACTCCGGACACGAGGCTCGACAGCGAGGAGTATCGTGTCTGGAAGAAGAACACACCGTTCCTCTACGACCTCGTCATCACCCACTCGCTCGATTGGCCCTCGCTCACAGTGCAATGGCTGTCAGCACCGTGTGTAGCTCGTGGATTGTTTTTCAATTGTCGGACAAAAGTTAATGAAGTTCTGGTGAATTTGTTGCTGACAGCACGGGAGAAGCGGATTTCTCGGTGCACGAGCTGCTGCTGGGCACCAACACGTCGGGAGCTGAGCAGAACCAGCTCGTGAAGGCCAAAGTGTGGCTGCCTCTGAATACCATGACGGACATGCACAAATTCAATGAAGAGACTCAAGGTAAAGGAAAAAGCTCTGCAGATGAAGCTACAGCTTGTGGTTGCTAACTCTTCACTTGTGTGCAATGATCAGAGTTAGGCACGTACAACAACAGCGTGCAACGCAAAGTGAAGTCTTTCCTTCGCATTAATCACGATGGCGAGGTGAATCGAGCACGCTGCATGCCATCCGACGAGTTTATTGTCGCTACTAAAACCCCGCAGGCAGAAGTGCACGTGTTCGACATTTCAAAGCGACCGTCCGAGCCGGAAGACAACGCTGGATCCGAGCCTGACATTCGTCTGTTGGGTCACAAGAAGGAGGGGTATGGCTTGTGCTGGGACCCGCATCAAAGTCACCACCTTGTCTCGGGCTCGGACGATGCTGTCATCTGCGAGTGGGATATTCGCAACGCTGGCAAGACTTTGCAACCGCTGCACGTATACAGAGGCCACAGCGACGTCATTGAAGATGTGGATTGGCACAGACACCACCCGAAAGTCTTCGGATCCGTTGGTGACGACAAGAAGTTGATCATGTGCGTTTGTTGAATGCTGAGCGTTTGGCTGTAGTTGACCAACCACTCTATGGATGCAGTTGGGATACGCGCTCTGAAAGCTACGATAAGCCAGCTGCAGCCGTGAATGCCCACTTGTCCGAGGTGAACTGCCTGTCCTTCAGCCCGTCCAGTGAGTATCTCGTGGCTACGGGCTCGTCGGATAAGCAAATCAACCTGTGGGACCTGCGCAACCTGAAATCCAAGGTGCATTCGCTGGAGGGGCATGACGATGAGATCTACCAGATTCAGTGGTCACCGCACCACGATGGTGTCCTCGGTTCCTGTTCCGCTGACCATCGTCTCCGCGTTTGGGACGTCACCAAGGTAGGTGTTATCGTTAGGTGTCTGAAAGAGGTAGCGCGATGGCTAATTGCGTGTCTGTTGACCACAACGCAGATTGGGGAAGAGCAAGCAGCTGAAGACGCCAAGGACGGTCCTCCCGAATTGCTGTTCATCCACGCCGGCCACACTTCCAAGGTCTTGGACTTTTCGTGGCACCCGAAGGAGCCGTGGGTTGTTGCCTCTGTTGCCGAAGACAACATCCTGCAAGTCTGGCAAATGGCCGAGCACATTTACAACGGCGAAGAGGAGACCGAGCGGCAGGAGGTTGCCGAAGATGAGCTCGAGTAGGTTTGGCAGGGCAAACCCCACTCGATGTTTCTTTCGTACCGGTATGTGTTGCAGTCTACAACCACGGTTTTGATGGAAGTACAAGTAATGGTGCGTCGGACACGACTGCAAGCGAATTTCCACGCAGCACTTCTTCACTTGACTAACATGTACTTCGAAGTAAACTAAGAGCGTAATCGTAAAGTGCGGCTCGAAACACACAATCACTTCAGAAACGTATAATAACTGCTCCCCTGCTGACGTCACTTTGCCATTTGATTTCTGAAGCGCAAGTGCACCATGACCAACTCGAGTGCTGCGATGCTTAAGCCTCAGGTGCGCGGCGCCATCTTCGACATGGACGGCACGTTGCTGGACACGGAGGAGCTCAGTCGCGTGGCCATCGACGGCGTCGTGCGTCAGTTCGGCAAGGAGTTCACCATGGCTATGCACAAGACCATCCTGGGCCGCCCCGCCGTCGAGTGGACAAGCATGGCCATCGCCGCCGCCGGCCTCAGCGAGGAGACGGACATCACGTCCGACCAGATGTTCAAGCAGTGGGAGAAGAGCATGCGCGACATGTCCGACCGCGTCGAGGAGCTCCCTGGCGGCTTGGAAGTGCTGACCGCACTGCACACCCGCGGCATCCCCATCGCACTGGCCACGTCCAACAGCAGGAGCGTCGTGGACGCCAAGATCAAGCACCACTCTGAGCTCTTCTCGTTCTTCTCCACCATCGTGTGCGGCGACGACCCCGCGGTGAAGCGCGGCAAGCCGGCGCCTGACATTTTCCGCACGGCGGGCCAGCGCCTGTTTGGTCTCAAGGAGGAGAGGACGGCGACAAACCGCCCCACTGCATCGTGTTCGAGGACTCAGTGAATGGCTACATAGGTGCAAATGCTGCGGGTATGCACAGCATTGCCATCCCCGACGTGCGCATCCACACGGAGGAAGCGCAGCGGGCAAAGCTCTTTGGTAAGGCGGACGAGGTGATCACGTCGTTGACTCAGTTCCAGATCGACAACTACGACTGGCAGCTGTAGAAACCTACCTGGACAACGTTGTCTTGTCTTCCAAAGGTTCACTTCAATATGAGCGTTTGGTTTTGCATCAACGTACCAGCATCCCATTTCTACCAAAATAGTGTGCACGCTTGGACTGCCGCCACTTGTTCAAGAAGGAGAGGCCATGACGACAACAACTGCAAGAGGTACTAAACTTCAGAACGAGGAGCTGAAGGACGCGTATCGGACATGGCTCAAGGATCTGCACGATGACAAGCCAGAGAGGCTGCTCCAAAAACTCGGCAAGAAGAAGCAGGGTGGTGGTCGCAGAACATGTCGAAACAAACGAATTGAGCACGCACAAAAACACACCGCAGCTAGTGCTCTGAAGGACATTGCATTGAAAGAGGTACGAGAGATTCAGCAGTTCTATCCGTGTGGGCTATAGATTTAATCGTGCATGTGGTGTGTAGGCGAAGCAAGCCAAACTTCCAGCATTGTACGTTCCTGCTGACAAACAAGTTATCCACGACGCACGGAGACGGCGGCACCAGGTATTAGTGGACGAGGCCAACTACTCTGGAGTTCAATACTTGCACCAGCCTTCATGGCGACCTGGACTCGCCTTCTTCCAGCAGCTCGCGCATCGCGTACTCCTTAAAGGGATGAACTTCGGGGATGAAGCAAACGCTGCCCCACCAGGTATCGCGTCAAGTGAGCTGAGTGGGTTTCCGGTCCGGATAGCACCAGTTTTGCTTCGTGTTCCTTTACGTCGAAGTGATCGACTCGGAAATCGGCTCGGTGTAGCACTTTTGTATTGCCAAGAGCAAACCCAGGAAGATCATCTTTCAGACGAGCATGCAGACAGTTCGTCATTTATGCTGGTTTGCCGCGTGTATTATCAAGAAAGTAGCTGGCGAGAGCACCGAAGTGCGCTGCTTGGGATCATATCGAATCCGTCCGCAGAAGTTTATGCTGTAAGGAAGCGTTCAGATGATTTTGAGTGCCGGAACAATGACTTACATTTTTACGCTCTCGGCAAGAAGTTGAGCATGCAATCGATGGGCTCTGGATTGACTCCACCGATATTGGTGACGAGAAAATTGACTACACGAGTGAATTGATGGGCGTTCAGAAGTATATTCCATTCAAAGGAGCAACGAGCAGTGCTAGCACATCAACCACAAGTATTGAGCCTCCAACAGAACGAAAAGCTTGGATAGCACGTTGTGCTTCTCGCAAGAGGATAACAAATCGTCAACCGTATGGATCATTTCAGGTGGCGACGCTCACAATAACGAGGGGTCTTCCTTAGTCACGAGTTCAAGTAGTGCAAATTGTCAGCTGACTAAGTGTACCATCGATCAAGCTTGGTCCGAGCCGCGGCTTTTGGCTTCAATGTGCATGATTTCTCTGGAAAAGGCTATGCAAGTACGCTTTACCGAATTGGTGATAGATCTGCTTCAAGATTCTTCCGGCAATTGGTGGCTGCTGCAGGTGAAAGCGTTCTCGTTTGCTTCCCTTCGTCCGGTATCTGCTTTAACAGTGTCATCACGCTCAACATCGTTGTTGCAGTCCAAAATGACTCAGAGTGGACTCTCACGAACGCAATCTGCTCCAAATCGATTCGATGAAAGCATTCTTCCCACACCGCAGTGGAGAAAATGGCGGTGCGCAGGACGCTATTGCACCTTGAAATGCACCAAGAAAGCAGCATCTGATCCTGCAAAACAGGAGAGTATCGATGGCGATGAGAACAATGATGACGCTAAAGAACCACCTGGATATCTCACGAAGAAAGTGCTGCGTAGTTGCGAGTTTTTCGATGAATTTGTTCGGCAGCAGGATATGAGTCTTGCTGGAGGCTTTACTGAGTTTCAGTCAGCGCTATCATTTCACTTGCAGCATCGTCTTCCAAGAGAGACCGCAGTCAGCTGTACGAGCCCCAGCCTCTTTGTAGTATGTGCCTAAGGCGATATCACTCCCTTCGGCAGCAGTGGACACAAGCAGTTGGAACACCAAAAGTGGCAACTACTTCTAACCTCATTTCCGGGGCGAGACAAAAATCCCGTTCGAAGTCGTCCAACGAGTACGTCGACCATCCGCGCAAGCTTCCCTCTCTTCACCACGACTCTGGGGACCCGTCTTCGCGTTATTCCTCATATTCAACTTCTGCACTGTCATTGGACACAAAAAATCAAAAGCCTAGCTTGCACGAATCGAGTGTATCGAATAGGTCGGCGTACTTGGATGAATTAGCAGCAGTGGAAGAAATGCTTGCGGGGCATGAACCGCATTCCATTCTGGTGAAAACTACAAGTACGTCCCAGACTCGAAAACAAAAATCAAGTACTGTGACAGCCACCACAACGGTTAAGTCAGTATCATCCTCGCCAGAAGATTTATTCCCTAAATGGGATGGCGAGACTCGAATTGAAGCGATGTGGCAGAACCTTGCACTCAAACCACTTGAAAGACAGCTCAGTGCTCCTAGTGTCGATGCCAATGGTATAGTTGCCACGAAGAACGGTTACAATTCCATTTCACTACATCAAGAGTTGATGAAGGCTGCTAACCTAAACAAGAACAGTCTTCAAAATGACCAGCAGGATTCACCAGAAATGACGATCACGGAAAACGAACTGCAAAACAACGCGGTAACCAAGCCTGCTCGTATAAAGGCACTGGCAGCGCACACAATACCGGTTCACCACTGTCGTCAGATTTTCGAAGATGAAATCTATCGAGAGCAACTTGTGAATGATGCGTTAAGTGTACTTCAGTCAGGCACACCAAACGTCTGCTTTGTAGTGGCTCCTCGACATCGCATCCCTACAAGTCCTTCTTCTAACAAGCAACGCCCACGCGAAGACGAAGACGAACTGGCCGAGATGGCACTGCGCTCATTGTACATCGACGTCAAACAAGCTATTGTAGCGACATCCGAGATGGTACCGGAAGTGCAGCTTTCTTCATGGCCCATGCGAGCAAACGTCCATCGTGAAGCAAGTGGGTGTATGACTGTAAGGCTCGGACCAGCCTAGCGAATTACTTCAAGTAGAAAGAGTTATCACTAAACTGCAAAAGGCAACAAGTCAACGCACTACGAATTGATACATATTTTTGCTGGACTTGCAGAAGGTACCAGTGCACAAGAACGCCTAATGCTCTCCTGTGTAGTAGTCAGGATACTTGGCCACGTGCTCCATCATTTCACGCTCTTGCTCCTGCAAAATAGAAATACGGTCGTGTTAGATATGCTAAATATATTGCACCATACACACATTGGTGCGGAAGCTTACCAGCAGGTGTGGCGTCTTGACGTCGTACACATCTTCGAACATCGTATCCAAAGATGGCCCCTCCTTCGTCTCGGCTTGCTGCAGTGCGGCAAGCACATTTGTTCGCTCGTTGTCTTGCATATGACGATCCTGCTCCTCCGTGAGCCACCCGCGCTTCTGCAAAGTTATCAGGACAACAATCAGCTTATAACGCATTCGTGTCCCACCAACAAGTCCACTTACAAGCAGGTAGCGCTTAGTCCGCTCAATCGGATCGCAAGTTTCCTTCCAGTGCTTGATCTCAGCCACAGCACGGTATTGTGTAGAATCATCGGATGTCGAGTGGTGACCCTGGCGGTAGGACATGGCTTCAATAAGCACAGGTCGGTTCTCCTTCAGAATGAACTCGCGAGCACGACGTGTAGCTTCATGCACAGCCAAAAGTCGTTGCCGTCCACGCGCATGATGGGAATACCATATCCACTACCCTGGACGCAATGCCATCACCACGGAACTGCTCGGCAGTAGGCGTACTGATAGCAAAACCATTGTTTCGGCAGAAAAACAGAATCGGGCAGTCCTTTGTAGCAGCGAAGTTCAACGCAGCGTGGAAGTCGCCCTCGCTAGCAGCACCTTCACCAAAGTAGCACACTGAGATGCGGTCCTCCTTCGCCAGCTTGAACGCGTAAGCGGCTCCTGCAGCCTGTCATTTGAAGACTGTGAGTATCACGATCACATTTAACCCACTACTTCAAAATCCGGCTACCTGAGGAAGCTGCGTAGCCAGGGAGACGAGATTGTCTGATGGTTCAGGTTCTTCGAGCCGTAGTGCACAGGCATCTGGCGCCCCTTACCGTGTCCGTCCTTATTGCTAAAACACTATCCAACAACAAAAATATTAGTAAAAACAAAAAAAACTTCTCCATCCCTTCAACATCCTCACCTGGTCGGCAAAGTTCTGGAGCGAGAACCCACGCCACATGAGCACCCCTGGCTCTCGGTACTGCGCAAATACCATGTCCCCAAGCCGCAGCGCCGCCGCACTGCCAAACGAGATGGCTTCTTCCCCGTACGACGTCATGTAGAACGAGATGCGTCCCTGACGTTGCGCATCGTAGAAAATGTTGTCCATCGTCTGTGAAAATCACCAAAACCCAGCAATTTCAGCCTCCAACCCCTTCAGTTCCTGATAACGCAAGAGTCGTACGTTGAGGCGGATCATTTGACTGTACATTTGCGTGCACAGGTCCTGGCTCAGCTGCGGGTCCGTGGCGCCCTTGACGATCTCTCCTCCCTCGTCCAGAACTGCAGCAAATTAGTGGTTATCACAGCAATTTAGAGGTTATGGCAACAGTTTAGTGGTTATGGCAGGCGTAACTCACTGCGGAAGCACGGAATGAGGTCGCTGTCCCGTGGGTCGCGGAAGACCACGTCGGGTACGAAGGGCATCTCAGTGCCTGGGAAGCAACCGAGCGAGAGGCTGCGCGTCTGGCGAGACGCGTTGAGGGCGACGCGGCGCAACAACATGGCGGCGAGCTGGTAAATTGAAGACTGAATTGGTGTTGAACTTTTCGAATTCGCCTGCATCTAAACAGCGACTGCATCAAATCAAGGAATTTTACTGCTATAGCGAATGGACTTTTAATATCCGGATGAAAAAGAGGGACGAAGAGTCTGGAACAACGGTTATAACTGGAATAATTCTCAGTATCCGGATGGCTACAGGAGTACATGTGACGGGACGAACGAAAGAAACACGACCTCGCAGGAATCACTCGTGTTACACGAGTCGTGTACACTAGTGGTTATCACGGTTGGAAAGTATGTTTGGGCAGCCAATAAGATCAAACCTTCGTGAACCGTCTTTTTCAACTCAAACTTTCCTGCAAAAGACGAAGGTTTGAGCAGGTGAAGGTTTGACCTGAATGGCTGCTGTGTTTGTTTGGGAGAGGAAGACAAGCAGAAGCATCGATCACACCGTCTTCCCCGCGACTTCAGTCGTCCTCCCTCGTCCGTGTCGGACAAATACCAGCCAATAAAGCGTTCTGGAGACCGACGGGGATCAGCGACACCCTCACAGTTGAAAGTTGAAGGTTTGATTTGATTGGTTAATCACTACTGTACCTCGCGAACAAGTAAAATAGTTCTTCTTTGGAGGGTGGCTTAAGCTGCACACGGAAACTCGTCGAGAAAAAACGCATGGTTTGGTTCTTTGATCTCGCCGATACGGAAGAGCATCCTCAACAAATGACCGCGTTGTCCTCCTGGGAATGTGGTTTCACGGTGACCACATTCCCAGGCAGACCACACACTACGTGGTGAAACCGTTTCACCACGTAGTGCTGCGGCAACTACACCTGTGAGTCGACAAGCGACTGCTTGATACGACTCAATGTTGTCGAGCCGTAAATGAGTGCCTGATGGCGAAGACTGGGACCCCGCTCAGCACGTATTGATACACGGTCTTGTCATCTGCTGGAGAACTGCCAAATGCATATCGATGTTTTTCCAAACCCTTTCTGGGGAGCCAGCCGTATCGAGTGTTTGATCAAGTTCCCGGCCTTTAATAGGAGTCCACCAAAGCGCCACCTCAAACATGACCTCATCAACGGTATACCTTCCCTGCTGGGAGCGTACTGTACAGCGTAAATAAAACCCGGGTTGATGGTCACCAAAATGACGCCTGCTCTCTCCTTACACGTTAATCGCAGACCCACTTTTTTGGTGTTCACGTCCCCGGTTCTCACACGTCGCATGTTTCTCTTTTCCTCCAATCACCAGTTGATCTAACCTCAATATCAGCCAATCCGCTGCACCGCTAGGTTGATTGGCCACTGGCAAGGCCGTTGCTGCTGTCTGTCGCATTCCACTAAGCAGCTCAAGCTCCAGCAGGACAAGCACAGGATGGCCAAGAGTCTGCGCTCCAAGATCAAGCGAAAGTTCCGCACGGAGCTGCGTCAGCGCATCGGCGTGCCGCATCAGGCCGTGCAGGAGGCCAAAATCCAGGAGAACCTCAAGAAGGCCATCGCTGCGCAGGGTGCGTCCTTCGCTTGCTGTTGCATTTGCAGCCTTTGCAGCGCTCTAACGTGAATTTCCCACTGTTTTCAATGCTTTCAGGCACTGGGTCGTCGGTCGCGAGTCTCAAGAAGCTCATGGGCACGTCGGTGCCAGTGGCTAGCAATGAAATCACGGGAATCGTCAAAGAACAGACCCCAGCGGAGGCGGCTCTGCTGAACCAGGAGAAGGACGCCAAGAAGACCAAGAAGGACAAGAAGGTGAAGAAGCGAAAATCCAAGTTCGTGCACTTCCACACGCTGCGCAAGAAGGGCGTGTAAGCTAGAGACGGAGGAAAAGCCTGGAGACCAAATGGCGATCGAAGGAGCGTGCTGTGGATCGATCGCTTTTACTCTGTAATCTGCAATTATCCAGTTTATATTATCACTGTTTTGCTTGGATGCTACTCGTCCCAGTCGGAGGTTTCGGTCGCGGATTGGAACGTCACTTGCTTGTCGTATTGGAACCCGTCTTGGTCTGGACGGAGGGTGTTCTGCTCGAAGACTAAGTCCATCTTTTGCTTCACCTGCTTGAGCTGCGTTTCGGACACGCGGTTGTAGTCTGCCTGCGGTAAGATTGGTGCTGTCGACGTTGGCGGTTCTCGTGCTGAACTTGAGTGATCAACCAGCTTCCTTACGAGGCGGACCAGCTGTCCCGTTTCACGCGTTTAGCTTCTGCTAAAATGCGTAAACTGTGAACGCAGAAGATTGATCCCTTACCTGTGAGGACGAAACCTTGTTATCCCCAACAACGTCGAAATGCTGATTAATGATATCGCTGACGAGTTTATCGATGCGATTATCCTAAGTGAAAACAAACGGAACCAACTGCAATCAGTGCCTGATATCCTTCAAGTTCATTGCAGGCGTCTACGTCACTTACGTTGAACCTGGACGACGTTGCAAGCTCTGCTCTCAAGTCGATTTCATGGTGATAGAGCTGCATTGCTGCTGAACTTCGGTAGGCGTATTCCACGATAATGCAGGGCGGGTCGTATCGAAGCGCAAGTCGTCGAGGCTCGATGCCTACGGCTGACATTGCACAAAAGCTCACAGTCTCAGTTTCATCTTGCGGCGCAAGAGGCACCCTCTGTGCATTTCAACTTCGGATAAATTTAGGTTTCACGAAAGGTTTCTTGTATCCGGATAGCTTGTCAACACTTCTGCAGTCTTGGAAACCCTTTGCATCACTGCAGGCACGTTTTGACCTCGTCTTAGTCAAGAGCTAATCCGGATTCTTTTCATCTTTGACGGACACCATGACTCTCTTGCTTCCGCAGCACGACGACCGAACAGCAGCTCCAGCTTGCCACTCGGCATTCTCCTTCCACATGCGCGAATCGCCTTCATACTGTTCGCTCTTCCAAATCGGCACCGTGGCTTTCAGTGTATCAATTGCAAAGGCACAACCTTCCAACGCCTCCCGTCGATGTGGAGAGCTCACCGCCACGATGACACTCGCTTCAGCTACTTGCACTAGCCCCAGTCGGTGAAACAACGCGATGGCCACAACCTCCGGCCACTTGTCACGGATGGCAACGCAGATCTTGCGCAGCTCCGACACTGCCATGGGAGTGTAGCCCTCGTACTCGAGTCGCACCACCTTCTTTCCTGCAGTAGCATTCCAAGTAGATACAATGAACCACTCCACTCACCCACCAATTCCATTGCAAGCAGCAGCGTAGAAACCTTGGAAGTTGTCTCGAGTGGTGCCCACGAACGTTGAGATGGCGCCTGCACTCGGATGCGTCACAAACTCCACCGCCCGCTGACTGTCCAGCGGCGCATAACCCACCTCCACAAAGTCCCCACGTCCAGGCTCCTCACTTGAATGAGACGTCACCGTCTCGGTATCAGCCATACCACAGCTAAACAAGCAGGTCGCAGTTAAATGAGCTACACCGTTCACTCTAATTAGTCGTGCTTCGAATATAGTCATGCTTCTGTACTTTTTCGTGACACCACGGACGACAAAAATTTCCCGAAGGGTTCAAAAGAGCACAAAGACAGTGGATTTGAGCATATCTCGCCGAGGCGAAGCCAATCATCATCTTATTTTCAATAAAAATTTAATATTGTTGTCACAAGATCAATTCAAAAGTTCGACTTCCTCCGATAAAAATCGTACACCATAATTAGTCAGGGTCAGACTAATTAGAGTGAACGGTGTACACGTACACGTCATGTAGCCATGTCTCCAGATAACGTCTCTCTTCTGATTCGTTGAAAAGAATCTTCATTTCCACTAATCCGAACCTCACAAATTGTGAGTCACAATCAACAGCTCAAGCATGGCCGAGCTCTGGCTGTACGTGGACGCCGCTACAGGGCAGCAGAAGGGCCCCGTGTCCGCGCCAATCGTCAAGAAGCTGCTGCGTAAGGGCATCCTGCAGCCACAGCAGCTGGTGTGGACCCAGCGCCTATCGGAATGGACCGCAATCGCCATCGTGGAGCCATTTGCGGCCTATTGTCGTGTCTGGGCGGCCGTTTGGTTCTACATGGGGAAAATCACGCGACTTCCAGTGAAGAATCAATAAGGACAGGACCTGTGACGACGCAGCAGCTCGTGACGCTTTTTGTGGACGGCCAAGTGGACGGCATGACGCTCGTGTGGAGCCAGGAGCTGGACGGATGGAAGCCCATTGGTAACTAGCAATTGCAACGTATTACTACATTGCAATGAATTGGACTGATTTTGTGGTGTTTGTGACGGTGTCAGGAGAGGTTCCGTCCCTCAAGGAGTTTCTGCAGGAAGCTAACGACGATTTGGACCGCGAGCAAGAGTTGCAAGAGCAGACCAGCGAACTGCCGGTTGAGCTGCAGGTGTTTGAGAAAGAGTACGTGATATTTTGTGTGTTTTTAATGGTTGATTTCTAATTGTTACTGGCGTTTGCTTGCAGCTTGACGGATGCTCTGGTGGCGGAGGACGGTAAGCGATACGTGTTTGATACAGAGTCCAAGACGTACGTGACCCCAGAGGATAAAATCGAGGAAGAGCTGGCGTCGCTGCAACAACAGATGGAGGCTGACACGAAGAAAGAGGAAGCTGATCAACCAAGTGGCGAAGAGAACAGCACGGGCGTTAATTTAGACGGCGAAAGCAAGGAGAAAAGGGATGTGTCAGCTACAGCGGTGACAGAAACTGAGCCGGCAGACGCTGAGGCAGAAGCTGCAAAGAAGCGGAAAAGAAGAAAAAGAAAAACAACAACAACAACAAGTGGAAGAAGAACAAGAAGAATACGTGGGTGTACGTGAACGGCTTGCCGCTCGACATCACAGTCCAAGAAGTGCATGACCATTTTGCCAAGTGCGGTGTGATCCAGTCGGATATTGCGTCTGGTGAACCTCGCATCAAGCTGTATGCAAACAAAGAGAGCAGCGGCCTGAATGTAAGTTTGACGATTGAGGAAGTGACTTCTTATGTGCAGCAAGTTAACAGTTCCTTGCTCCTAGGGTGATGGATCAGTGTGCTACATGAAGGAAGCATCTGTGGAACTGGCCGTACAGCTGCTTGACAAATCACAAATTCGACCTGAGTACGTGTATCAAACTCAAAACGTCCAACTTACTTGGTCGCTTTTAGGCTAACGGTGGTTGATTAACTTGGAATTACCCGCAGATGGCCCATTGATGTATCGCCGGCCGAGTTCAAACAAAAGGGCCAGGATTTTGTCAAGCGGAAGAAAGCGAAGATCGACACTCGCGCGAAGATCAAAATGTTTGAAAAGGAAAAGGTATGTATTCCTGGAATTATATGTTGACGTTAATCGTGTTTGGGTCTAACTCGAAGAGTTTGATGTCTTTAGGCACTGTCTTGGAACGAAGGCGAAGTTAGTGAGCCTGCTGGCCTGCGCATTGTGGTTATTAAGCACATGTTTACCCCTGCTGAAATTGAAGGTGCGTTCGCACTCCCTCCCTGTAACTATCTATATTCAATTAGGACTGGCCTTGATTTTGATCTATAGATGAAGAGTATGAGAAAGAATTGCAGGAAGACATCCATAACGAATGCTCGAAGATCGGCGAGGTTTCAAAGATCACACTGTTTGCCAAACACGTGGACGGTGTGGTGGTGGTTAAGTTCGCCTCTAGTGGGAGTGCCGCAAAATGCGTGGAGGTGATGAATGGAAGATTCTTTGCCGGTCGTAAACTGGGATGTGGCTTCTGGGATGGCACCAACTACACTCACCGTGAAAGCAATACCGAGGAAAAGAGCGTGCAAACAAGTTCCAAGAGTGGTTGGAGGAAGGTTCGTCGTCGTCTGATAGCGAAGGCGAAGAGGAGACTAAAGAAGTACAGCAACCCAAGAAGGTCGAAACTGGAGAAGAGGCCCATGCTGGTCGTGAATTTCCCCCTCTCGGTAATGGAAACGATGACAGTGACGTGGAAAGCAACGAAGACGCAGACGAAGACATTAATGCTGCAATTGGTGCCACCGAGGTGCATTCTGGCCGAGCCATGCCTGATCTTGACGACCTGGGCGATGATGAAGGAGATAAGTAAACGCTGTGGTTGCTACAAGTTTGACCATTTCCCGTTGCCACAACGGATCCGCGGCAGTTCGTAATGAGATACACATCCCATTGAAATCTCGTCCTCCAGTTCTGATCTTGACGTGCGAAGCCAATCAAATCACGTACTGCTATTTTCAACACGACACATGGTCGTTTTGCTTCGGCGTGGTCATATACATCTCGTTGTAGGGCAGTTCGGCCCACCCTGATTACCAGCCGAAGTAAGTGACAAAGTTTTCTTGTCCTTGCCCCAGAAGGTGCTGTGCATTGAGCTTTTCTTGGCTGAGTATGTGTGGTGCTTCGTTCTTTCTTTAGCTGACAGCGGAATCCAGGTAGTGTTTGCTATCTTTGATTGATTAACGGGGTGATCGCTTTTGCATGCTTCCTACTGCTGCTAATAGACTTAGTGGTGGGCTTCTTTTTGTAGCTCAACTTGGCATTCACTTGGCGTGCTGTCTTCGTTCAGATCGCTATAATTGTTGTCGCTGGCTGCTGCACGGGCAGGCGCTGCTTTCTCCTCCCTACTTCGGTAGAAGCAGCAGCAACCTCAAAGGTTAGCCAAGCAGGCTTCGTGATAACATGCCCGACATCATGGACGGATGGACGCAGAAACCCTGGAGTGTTACTGAGGAAATGTGGAAGCGTAAGGCGAAGGGCTTGGAAGACCAGTACCAGCGCCTGCTATCCGATCACCAGGACTTGCGTCTCGAGAAAGCGAAAATGATGGGTGAGCTGCGAGTTCTTCAGCGGTACAAAGAGACAGCTGAAGACACTATCAGCCGCGAAGTCGCCTGTCGAAAGTACGTTTGATGATTCTACAGTAGTTTCAACTGTCCTGCAATGAGAGTGACCTCAACCCAACTAACTTGATTTTTGTTGTTACAGAGTTGAACACAAAGACAAAGTGTCTGCTACAACAAAACTAGAGCAGTATATCAAGAAGTACGAGCGTGAATGCGAACGTGCTTTTGCACTTGAACGGGAAAATGCCTTCCTCATGGAACAGGTTTCCAATATTAAGGGCGAGACCGAAAAACGCTTGGACTTGCTTAAGGAGCTGGAAGATTTTCAAAAGCGCAATGCACGTCAGAAAGAGAAGCTACGAGAGTGAGTCAAGCAACCACGTGATATTCTTGTACTGCTTTGTTCTCACCTTTGTGGCACTGCAATCGATAGAATGGAAGTTGTTGGCATCGAGCACGAAAACAGCATTTTGGAGTTGAAAGAGAAGAATCAAAAGCTCAAGCGTAAGCTTGCTGCTGCTGAGGGAGATGTAGGCGATCAAGCTGAGGAGGCCAAAAATCTAGCTGTTCGACTAGCGGTTCGTGCAACGTCTTCTACTTGTTACTGGACAATGATCGTATTCTTACTGATTGCTCCCGGGTTTGCTGCTCGGTAATCAGGCCGTAGAATCTGCATGGGAAGCAGCTCGCGGTCAGAACAAGACTGCGCTCCATGAGCTCAAGAAAAGGTGCGTTAACTTGTTATTACTCGGTTCTACTACTGTGTATTGATTGTGATGCTCAAACATACAGGGAATCACTATCGAAGGAGCTCGAAAATGTGAAGTCGGAGACTAAGGTTCGCAGTTGTTGACGTGTTTCTGCATTTTCTAGCTAATATCTCAACACATATCACTGCATTGAAATATACAGCACGCCAGCTATCGAATCCATGCACTCGACGTCGAAGTCGAGACGGCTCAAAGCAAACTTCGTCAAAAGGATCGTGCGATTGAGGAACTGCGTGAGAAGAATTCAATCTTGAAGAAGGAGGTCACTCGCCTATCTGCTCGAATGGACGATCTCTCTGCAAGTTTGGTCGCCACGCGTCAAGTTATTGAAGAGAAGGATGCTGAGATTGAGCGCAAGACTGATCAGCTTCGCAGCAAGAAGACGGAAGTCAAGACACTTGAGCGAATCGATGACTCCTCCAAGGATCGCATCGAAGACCTCGTGTGTCAGGTCAGTGAGTTGCAGCAACAACTACTGGACACTCAAAAGGAGTATCTGCGAAAGGTGAAGAAGGACGAGCTCACACGTGACAAGCAGCGTACTCGTGATCGTGCTGAAATCGCAAAAGAGTTGGAGACCATCCACAAGCCTCGCAGATGCAGGAACTGCAATGAGACGTTCACGAACAAGTCCAACACGTCTCTTTCGTGCTCCTTCCACCCGGGTCGGTTTGTAGCTCGCAAATACCCTCTCGAAGGGTACCAGTGGAGCTGCTGCCAGAAACGCGAGCTGTCGTCTAGACCTTGCAAGTTTGCGGGGCGACACATCGAGTCCAAGGTGCTGGCTTAGGCACCCTTGGAGTCAAGATAAAATGCGATGCATCAAGGCGATAAATAAATAAACTTCTCGTCTAGCTCCGTTAGGTTGGTTGCGTCGGTTCACAGTCGCTTAAGAGTGCTGAGATCAACAGCTCTAGGCTCTTGCCACTCCACATCTTCACGATAAAATGCGTGTCAACGTCAAGGTTCACGGGCTGCAGTTTGTGGTTCCCTGTGGTGAAGGTGGTCAATCCTGCCGCTGGCTCGGGTTAGCTGTTGCTCAACGTTATGCTTTAGCTGCTCCACATGGACGCTGTCGTACTCGTGAGGACGCACACATTAAGCAAGGATGCTTCCTTCCTGCTGCTATCATCAAGGCGAATGGACAAGTCTTGCGTCCTGAAAAGCGCATCGCTGACACCTGCAAAGATAACGAGACTTTGACTGTGCAGCTTCAGGTACAATGCATTCACTACCTTTTATTTACATGTAGTTTGATCCTTGTTCGGGTAGCTGACGTCTTAAAAATGACCACACATGACAGCAAGAGGTGCCAGTGAATGAAATCGGCACACCTCAGTTTACTGCGTGGACTATCAATGCTTTCTTCCCTCGCAAAAGCGTGAAGATGATGATATACCTGATCATGCCCACGATGCCAAGGCAGACTCGAAAAGGACTCCAAAGCCGTCTCAGCAGCATCAAGCGTCAACATCTGAGGACCAAGCCTGTGATGCTGAAGCAAAAGGCAGCGACAGCAATTCTTCATCTGTCGAAGAGATGAAGCAGTATGCTCGCGCTGAAATGCTGCAGCAGGTCAACTCGGGACAGTTCTTGTCCGATACGGAGGTCGAAGCTGCGTTCCTGTACGACTGGAGCCGCTTGGGTCCAGAAGAGATTGAAAAGGATGCCCACGAACGTGAGCTTCTTCGAGAATTGTTACTGTCACGGTTCTCGGAGTTGAGTGCTGGGTACATGCACTACGCCACTGGCAGCAGCGAACTGACCTACGGCATGTGCGGTCCTGAATTGGCACACTTTCTGCACGAATGCGAACTTGCAAGATTCCATGACGCAGGCGATCAGAAAACAGTGGAAAAGGTCGTCTCGCAATGCCTACGCCATGACAAATTAGTCGCGATGCATGATCGAGGCACATTGTCCCGAGTTGGCTTTCTGCATGCGTTGATCCGGGTTGTACAAGGTTTGTCACCTACCAAAGGTCCGTTGAGTGAGACTTTGGACACCGTGCTCAAGACGCAAATCCTCCCCACCATTACTCGACTTACAGGCGGACCATTTCGAGACAACTCTCACCACGATGTACGTTGCCCAACGTATTGAGCTGATTCTTGGTTTAGATCTCATGTATGCTCCTGTGTCAGAAAATGGTGGCCATCTTTCAGGAAGCGAAGCCGAAGCTGCTCAAGTTGTACGCCAAGTATGCCCAAGATAACGTACCAAAGCCATCCCTACCAAACAAGAGCGACAATGGCGGGCCCGAACAAGGATCAGCTTCCAGCTCGTCGGCATCTCAGCAACCACTTTCATCCACATGGCCACTATTGCTTTCTGCTGCAGGATTGAAGAGCATGCTGTACGACTGCGGGATGTTTTGCTCTGGTACAACCGAGGAACAAGAGGCTTTATTCGACCAGTCTGTGAATCACAGCTTTTCAGGTATGCGCGAAGTTGAGCGCCCTGAAGACAGGACGCTGGTCTTCAGCGAGTTCCTGGAGGTTACTGCTCGCGTCGCGTTGGCCGTGCTGGAAAACGAAACGAGCTGCCTCCACGAGACGCCATCAAACTTGCGCTGGACGCTGTACGTAGCCTGCCACTCAAGTCGGAAGCCCCAAAGTTGCGGAAGTAGTCAGCCACATCGTTCACGTAGCACCGGAGTACCAGTAAACAAGAGGAACTGCTTTGCTTTGACGCTGCGTCATGTATTTAATACGCAAGGTTGCACTTCCCGGTGTTTATGTATAGCGGCGACACTGCACCGAAGAAAATGATCACATCAACGTGAACTTGTCACGCAGGATTTGCACTCCCCGCTACGCCATCACCTCCACCACGTATGAGTCATACGGTATGACACCAACACCACGCTCAAACAACTACAGTAAATATTATTGCGCTCATGCCTCACTATGGCCAGCAGATGCAAGACCCTTCTGCCAGGACTTGTCTTGTGGCCTTCATACCCTTGATCCACGTCACTGCTACTATTAGTTCTGTACAAAACAGCACGCCTACTTGAGCGAAAAGTTCAAGCACTCATACCAACACCTGGAGTCGGCCAGCGAGTCACAGTTCACCTTGAGCTTGCTTCCGTTCGCAAGAGTGAAAACAATGCCGCACTCCAAGTCACGCGTCGAGCCTACGTCCACAACGGACCCAAGACGCTCGAGCTGGTTGTCGACGTCGTTGGCAACGCCAAGCGTCGTACCGTCCATTACGAAAAACCGACGCAGGCGAGAGCCTTTCTGAACCTCCGTAAGCCATCCACCAAACACGGGCCTCAGTTTCTTGCGGCGTCGGCTGTTCAGATATTTCTTCAGGTGAAACGTTTCCGCATATCGGCACGCGCTGCTGATGACGGAGCGCCACCGCTTGGCAGTCTCGTATGACTCTGCATGAATTTTCCAGATGCGTCCGCTCATCAGTCGGATCAGCAAACCATTCGCATGGCCTTCCCATTCCTCCACCGAATGCGCCTTATCACAAAGCACAGTCTCCGAATTGGTGTCCTTGGCGTACGCCAGCTCGACGCCATGCAGCGTAAAGTACAGTCGCTTCCAGCCCTTAAATATCCCTGCCTGCTTGTAGAGCCACCCTGCATGGTTCAACACTGCGGTCTGCACATAGCAACTCTTCACGGACGTCTTGGGCTGGGCCGTCTTGCCGTTCGCGTTAGCAGCAGCGGAAATAGCTCCATACCAGAGCATCTGCTCATCGTAGGAATCCGCGTAGCACACCATCGATACATCTGAGCTCAGCTGAATCGCGAGCCCGTTCGCGTGGCAATCTGCAAAGGACACAGCCTTGATGTATCCGGAACACTTCCGGTCGGCGGCACCACGCTCACTTTCACGGCACTCGATATAGCCATCAATTCGTACGACGAAGAAGCAACGCTTCCAGGCCTTGTTCTTCTCCTGCTTGAACAAGTAGCCCTCATGTTGCTCCGACGCAGTAAGCGTGTACGACGTCTTGGACTGCGAATTGAAATTCTGATTGCGCTCGATGGCCTTCTCCATCGCCTTCCTCCACTGCTCGTACTCGATCTCGCTCGCACAGCGAATCTGAAGCGTGGTGCCGTCGCCAAACTCAAGCAAAAGCCCGTAGCGAAGGTCCTCCATCCGGTGTACAGCGATCAACAAGCCAAATCCCTTCGGAGACTGGCCGACTCCCTTGCTGTACTTGAATTCCGTGCCCGAGACCACCGCGTAGTAGCGTTTCCACTTCCTAAACGCGCCGTGCTGGATAAACACCCATCCTGCATGGGACGAACGCCGCGTTCGATGCGCGGCGGTTGTCAAAGCAGGACGGGCGCTGGCCATCCTGATTGTTCGGCGCCGTGGGATATGAGTCCGAAGGGGACCGTCCACGTCGAGAGGACGACAGATACGGGTCACTCACGCGTGGTTCGCGGGCCTCTTTATCCTGTGCTAGATTGCTGTATCCTCTGTTGCGGTGTCCTGCCTGTTTCAGCCCTGAACCCTGTTCTCCTGCCAGATACGCCACGTAATTCCCTGTGCTGATGGGGAGGCCCATGACGGCGTCGTCTCCCACGTCCCCTTCAACAACCTCCGGACTCTCCCTCTCTTCCTCCTTCACTCGCTGCGGCATGTGCGGCATCGTAGCGACCGTCGCGCGTCGATTCAGCAGGTTAAACGTCCCTGGGTCCGAGCGGATGGGGCGATTGCCGCCTACAATCGCCTCGTAGTTCCGCGTATCTACAGGCAGTCCCACAGCCGTGCGATCGTCGATCTCGTCCTCTTCTTGAGCTTCTTCCAGCGTCTTCTCCTCGCGCACGGGAGTCCCCGCCTCCACCTGCTGCTGGTACACGGTACCGATGGCCAGCGTCTGTCGTCTGTAGCCTGGGGACGAGCCCGAGCCAGTGCGTCTCCTCGCCAAGTTGCTGAGCAGCGCCTCGTAGTTGCGCGTGTTGACGGCCACACCCAACGGCGCCGCGTCGTCCGCGTCATCGTTCAGCGCTGCGGCTTGTGGGGACCCGCTCAGCATCTCGTCCAGCGCCGCTTTGCCGGAGCTGTAGGCATCCGCACGGATGGGCGTCACGCGCTGCGTGACCATCAAGTGACTTGTTCTTTGTATGAAGAGAGGGAGAATGAGAGTGAATGTCGTTAGTGGCGCGCGCGGTCGATCGCCAATCACGCTGTGGGCTACGCCGCGATTCCAGGAATGAAGCGAGTGTTGGACAGGATGAAGAGAAGGCGTTTTTCTCAAAGACCTGTGGAAAGCCGTTTCGGCCGCGTGGGACGAGGCTCGTCTATGACGCGCCTACACAATGCGAGACACGCCACCTCTGAAGATTGATGATGCGCGAATTACGCGATCAAGGGAAGGGAAACCTGCTTGGCGCACATGGGTACATGTACAGCGGTGGATATCAACGCTGAGATTCCAGCACGCGGTCTCTGAAGTTTGACAACTGGGCTCTGCCGGGCCGATTGGGTTCAGTATGGGCTGCTAAATGTGCAGCACAACGCTACCTCGCGTGGCGACAGGATTCTCACGCAATGGCGCCGTCGAAAGTTCCGTTGATCTTAGGCGTCGATGTTCGTCACTTGTCGAATCGGTCGCCGCCGCAACACTTACAAGTTGCCTCGCATCTCGAGGTCGAGGACTCGCAGCCCTGTGGACCATCGGATTTCAGACGACTTGAGTCTGACGTTGCATTGTCGCCGGCTGCCTCGAGGCGTAGCCAACGCCTAGAGGTTGAGACTTTGGTGTCGAAGCTCGCCCACGTGACGGCAGGCATCTGCTGCGGGTCGTTATGACTGGGCGGATCTGAGCGGTTGGTGAGTCTTGCT
>JAAKBF010000026.1:0-99330 GCA_012656075.1 Phytophthora hibernalis | reverse complement strand
TAACCCTACACAGGGATGACTAAGCTAGACCAGTGGGTACATCGCACTCAAGAGCATCAAGAGGGTACACCACCAAGGGTACACCGCCAAGTGGATACATCGCACTCAACAGGGAACGGATTTAAACGGGGATCGCACTTAGATGGACTCAGCGAAGGACGGACTCAGCGATGGACGGACTCGGCGAAAGTTGGACTCGAAAGTCGACTTGGCGAGAATATGCCTCGAGGGAGATATGCCAACGGGGGGATAAATCAGGATCTGGGCGAAGAGTCGCCGATAGGAAAACAGCTCGACACCAAGGGACGGAGCTGAGCGAAGAGTCGCAGGGAGATCTGTAACGACTCCATTTCATTAGATATTTGTATAGGACCGATAGAAGAACATAGGGAAGAGCCCGAAGGGGCTCTCCAAAGACATAGAGATAACAATCAGAGCAGAAAGTCCAAGAACAGCGTACACTTTTCCGGTAAGTCCCTGCGTGGGCTGGATTATGTCTGCCGTCGTTCCCCGAGAGGCATAGCTTGTAGGGGAGCCGTCTGGTAGCGCCAAGAGATCAAGGTCGGCCCGGTGGGCACTTCTCGCTACCAAGCGAAGACAAGTCTCGTCGATTCGACGAGCCGGTGGGTCTGCACAACCCAGGACACCGTAACCTCCTAGCTGGGCGTAATCTGCGCCTGGTGACCTGTAAACACGCTCGCGCGCTGCCGTCCATCCTTTGGTGGAGGGCACAGGGTTTTGCACGGAGACTGCCCCGCTCAGGCGAGTCTCTGGAGAGTTTGGAGCTTGGTACTTGTTGGGAACAACACTCAACTGAACCCCGGCTGGGGCGAACCGCAAAGGGAACCGACAGGAACCCCTGCAGCAACCAACATCGCCGACCTGACTCGGCGAATTGTTGTGCTGTTGCGTGGAAGCCGAACTAACGACGTTTTCTGTGAATCACAACACCACAACTGGTGCCGCGACCCGATTCAAGGGTGTGCTTTGTTTTCGCAGGTACCAAGTACAACCAAGTTAAGAGCAACAAGTGAGAGAAGATGGTCAAGGGATCGCCAAGTTTGAGCGACGCAAGCCCGCAGCCGGAGGATCGCCACTCGACGAGAGCCAGCATTACCGCCGCGGACGGGAGGTGACGCGCTCCGTCCAGTTTGACGATTTCGACGATAACGAAGACCATGGAAGCGAGGAGGAAGAAGAAGAAGAGAAGGATGATGATGAAGGGACGGAGTATGACGACGTGAAGAGAGTCGTCGATCTCCGTGAAGAAGTCGACGAGTTGTCGCTGCAGGTGACCCGCATGGGAGCTCCTCGCCCAGTCGAGCGGAACTCGCAGCGGAACTCGGCGATGACGATGACGACGAACAAGACGTGGCTCGGGTGACCGACCGCCGCTTGTTCCCAAGACAAAGAATGTCGAAACACCGAAGGCAAACCGAGTCCTGGCCCGACTCGTCGAAGAAATGAAGACCAACAGTCGGTGGATCAACATGTTCGCTCCAATGTACATGTGTCAAGCGAAGTGGGCCCAACTCAGCGAGGAACTGGGCCAACCCGTCAATAGCCAAACGATGGACCAACTCGTCGAAGACACGGTGATATTACTCCGAGCGATGGGGTACCGGTGCGGCCATAGCATCGAAACCGGCGCTCATCTTGGAGTGTGCACACGGTCGGCGTCGAGCTGATGAGATGGAAGCGCAAGTTGAAAGACTTGTTCGGGATGCAAGGTGGACCCAAGGGACAATTACCCAAGGCTCGCCGAGCTGAAGAACTCGACGAGACCAAACTGGCTCCACCACAACCGTACGTCACTGAGCCGTACGTTTTCCTGAGCCGAACGAAGACCCAGCGAAAGTTCCGTTACCAGACACCCGAGACGAAGCGTGGTGTATTCCGGAGCACTGAGGGAACACCGTATTTCGCCGACTCGCACATGCAAACTCCGAAGAAGGCCAGCGATCAGCCAGCTCGACGCCCGATGGCAGAATTCATCACTGCTGAAGAAGCCGCCGAGCTCCGTCGCCTGATTCGATCGGACGCCGCAGCACTTGCAGCCTCTGGAGGCGATGACCTCAGCGATGAAGACGATTACCCTGGGTACCGCGATGTCGATGAGTCGCCGCACGACCACATCCGCCAGCTCAGCTTCGACGGGGCTGAAAGCGACCGAGGACAAGTCTTGGAAATTAGGACGCACGCGCCGCTTGAGAAGATCACGACCTTGACGGGAAGCGCTACCGGTCAGAAGATGCTACAATGGATCAAACGCTTCATCTACGAGATGAAGGGGACGTGCAAACGGCAAGATGAGTGGTGTGAACCGTTCTCGCTGAGTCTGGGCAAGGCTGCTAAGGGGTGGTTCCGACAGCTTCCCAAGAAGACTCAGCGAAAGTGGAATCTCTCAGCGAAGCCTTCCTGGACTACTACTGCTCGCAATTCGACCAGTCGGCGCGAGCCCGCTACTACTCAGCGAGACGCAGGGAGAATGAACATGTCTGCGACTTCTTGCTGCGATTGAATGGCTACGCACATCCAGTACGAGAAGGGTGGAGCTGACGCCGCCGACCACGTCGAACATTTCCTGCTTAATTGCGGAGACGACGACATCATGGATCTGCTGTACCCACAACGACTCAGCGATATTACGAAGGTCGAGGTGATCAACCAGCGATTACTCGGTGCGAAGCGCAAGAAACAACGCGATCGTCTGAGCACAAGCCGCAGTAAGGACGCCAAACGGCTGAGAAGAAGGGAGAACAAAATCGCCGAGTCGACTCCAAGAAACAGCAGGATGAACGCCGTGGTCGACAGGGTGAAGACAGCAGTCGCCGAGTTACGCTAGCAGATGCGTCGATCGACGACCTGTGGGCAGCACTCGACACTCGCCGAGCTACGGCAAACACCGACCTCTGACTCGTCGAATGGAGAAAGCGATGCGAGCGAGTCCTCGACCAAGACTCTGAAGAAGACTCGGACTCCATCGACGCCGGTAATACGACTCGAGACTCCAAACGATATCAGTAGAGCTCGTCGAATCCTAAAGGACAAGCTAATCGCCGAGACGGGTCTCGAGAGCGGAAGGCATACGGTTCGTGTGGAGCTTGCGCAGCAGCAGGTCACGATGCACACTTTTGTCGCCGACGCTGCAAGATCTGCAAGCAAGTGCACGAAGTAGGCCAGTGCGAACTCTTCCGATGCTTCGAGAAACTCACCAAGTTCGTTAAGACGTCAGTCGACAAGTCCATTGTCCCGGACGATCTTCAGGAAATCTACTCGCCGAGGCATTTAAAGTAGTGGGCCCGACAACCATGACTGGGTTGGACAACAACAAGCTGCCACATTCAGCAGAACCAGCAGTCGAAGCAAACTACGTGTTTGATTTTGTTGGGGAAACGGAACGGCCCGACGAGTGGAGTGAGAATGAGAGTGATGAAGAGAGTGGACGAGCGATCGTGGACGAGAATAGTGGGATCAGCGAGTCGAACGACGACGAAGACCGAACGATTGGAAGTATGGACGGAAATCAGCGACCGACGATCTCGATAGGTCAAGCCAAGAGATGGAAGTTGCTCCCTGGTGAGCGACTGGGATGGTGGTCATTCAGGAAATTCGATCGCCGAGTGAGAATGAGCGCTCTAGTGATGGGAGCTGTGAATGATGAGTGGACAAAAATCTTGTTGGATACCGAAGCAAACGTGTCGGCTGTGACTGAAGCATTCGCTAGGAAGTTGCGGCTGAAGCGACTGACCAACGATGACATGAAGATCGACGTCCAAGGAATCGCCAAGACAAATGTGGCGACCACCTCTCGCGCAATCGTTAAGGTTACGCTGGGGTGGGAAGTAGTTTACGAATTTGAGGTGTGGATCATGCCTCATCATGCCGGAGTCGACCTGATATTGGCTACCAACTTCATGATACCAGCCGGTATCAGGCTGGACTTGTACAACTCGATGGAAAAATTGCCCGATGAAGTCGTGGTGCCATTAATCAAGTCGTGGAGAGACTTGGATGACACGGAGTACAGCCGAGAAGTGATTGGAGGCCCACGGGAGACATTGAACATCATGAGCAGAGAAATTGCTCAGTTCAAGTTGAGATGAAAGCACCCCAGCGAATCGACGCGTGAGCTGTGGGTTCGACAATTGAAAGGGGTGATTCCGACAGTCGAGCACAACGCTGCTGGGCGAGCCGTGCGGGTCTTTCTGACGAACATCACCGCGAGCCTAACTTGGTGTCCAGACTATTTTCCGGTGGGTCTATGGATGCCCCACGGAGTACTGCCTCGGGATGATGGTTATGTACGGGTGAGCTCAGCGAAATATCGCGACTGGAAAGTGCTCGCCTACGACGGCGCGATCGACAACTGATTACTAAGGAAAGAGCAACGGCTATATATTGAATGGCTTAGCCGACAGCCTCCCGCTGTCGAAAGGCCACAGTACACGACACCGACGGCTATAAAACCAAGACCCGTCCAACCAGAGAGGACGATACCCGTGAATCGCTAGAAGTCGACGAGCTTGACGAGGATTCGACTGGTGTATCTACCTCAGCGAGCGGAGAAGCACCACAGACTGATGCCATTACTTGTCGAAACCCGACGATTCGACCATCTCGGCGAAGCAAACTAACGTTTCGGTCATCGATACAACGGAACGGGGAAAAAGCGAATGGCAGCAGCCGTCATTGGATCAGCACGACTCGGCGATAACCTCTGTCCATAGCGAGGAGCATCATAAACGATGCAATACCCAAATGGACAGGGGTGACCAGTGGGACCCTGGCGAACGTGACCCAGTTCGACACACTCCTAGACTAAAGGAGCCAGGACTCGTCGAATGTGACGAGTTGGAAGTGTCAGACACTCCAATAAACAAGGACCCAGCAGAAGACCTTCGGCTGCGGTTCCTCGCAACTGTCGAAGAACTCGAGATACACCTCTCGACGGCTGACGTCGTCCTCGAAGACGGGTCAGAACTAGCCGAGTTTGAACACCTGTCGAGCGAGGAAAGTCTAACAGATTATGCTCATGAGCTGGCCTTTTTGCCTGACCTGACGGAATTGTTATCAACGAAGCTAGACTACGAAGGCAATAACGAAATATCTCCAGCGCACGATGTTCGACAGCAAAAGAAGCTCGTCGAAACCTTGAAACGGCATGAAAATATCATGATCTCGAGCGGAAATGCGCTTCCACCACCGGCATACGGTGTGGTCTGCGATATTGACGTCCAAGGGCACGAACCCATCAAGCAAAGAGCTCGGCGAGTGCCGCTGAAGAACTTGAGCAAACTCTATGAGTTTTTGAAAGCGCTGATTCAGGCAGGGATCGTGTCATTTTCGAAGAGCCTTGGGCCTCGCCAATCGTGATTGGCATGAAGAAGAATGGTGTCGACATTAGACTTTGTATCGACTACAGGCTGGTGAACGCAATTGCGGTCAGCGTGGAATACGCAATGCCGCTGGTCGACGACTTGCTGACAGAACTCAAGAGCTACTTATGGCTCTGTTCCCTCGACGCTGCTAGTGGATTCTGGGCCGTAATGATGACTCGACGATCTCGCGAAATTTCAGCTTTTGTGTGTGCTCGGCCACTTCGAGTGGTTGCGCATGCCGTTTAGTTTTAAAGCGCGCCGATGATTTATCAGCGACTCATCGATAATGCTCTCTGGGGCGACGTGCAACCGAGTGGTGACTGGGCTACATTTGCCGAGAAGATGCGGCTCGCTGAGACTGCAGCAATTGCTCAGCGAAAGCAACGACCATCCCAGCTAACGCAAGGGGCCTATTCGATGAGTCTAAGCACTAAATTTGAAGCCGACTACCGATCTCTCGATGAGTCTGACCCGCTGCAAGAGCTCATCCACAGCCCTGAAAATGACATGTTCTGTTCGGGTGAACCTGACGAGTCACAGCTAATTCTGGTCTTTGGACGACGATCGTTAGTTGGCGATATTGGTTTGGAGGTACAACCTTCGACGAGTGCGTCAACACGCTTGACCGGTTGCTACACCGATTCGCCGAGTGCAGAATCAGCGTGAGTTTCACCAAGAGTAGTTTTGTCCAGCCGATGGTCGACTTCCTGTCTCACAAAGTGACGGCCGACGGAATAGCCGCGGATCCCAAGAAGCTGGCTGCAATCGCCGAGCTTCCTTCCCGTCATCGAAATAGGGATGCAGGCATTCCTTGGTGCGCTCAATTACTACAGCCGGTTCATCCAAAACCTGGCGTTGTATGGATCTGTGCTTTATCAGCTGAAAGAAGATGACTTCGGTAGTGGAAGCGACTTATCGACCGCCAGAGCTTCATTCGCTGAGCTAACGCGGAAGGTGATAGAAGCGCCTATTCTAAGGCACTTTGACTCAGCGAAAGACGTCCACGTCATGGTCTTTGCCAATGACTGGGCGTTGAGTAGCACCCTGATGCAGATGAATGACGAGAAACTGCACCCAGTCCGCTTCTGTGGCCGAGTGCTGAAAGAGAGTGAAGTCAGCTACCACCCAGCTGAGCGAGAGGTGCTTGCGTTGCTTCAATTGCTGAAGATGTGCTATACGCTGGTGGCGGGCAAGACAATCCATGTCTACACCCGGTTCTCCACATTAGAGTGGGTGTTCTCGTCGAAGACGTTGTACGGACGACCAGTGAGCCCTGTCGACGAGTTAGAAATGGAGTACCAACCTCCAGAAGCTCAGCGAGTAGTAGAACAGGGAAGATCTTGCTCAGAACGTCAGGAACTGCCAAGTGCTGAAGACGTCAACCCTGTAGTGGTCCAAGCTGAACGACGAGGCCGGATATCAACGGCACAAGACGAAGAATGTCGATGGTCTGACCTGAAGAATTATTGCGAGATGAATTCGATGAGCTCACTCGGCGAGGAGCCGATGACGCCGGCAAAGTAGCCGATAACTTTGTACTCAGCGAGGACGGCCTACTATATTACATGATCCGTCGCAGAGGGCGAGGTAGACCCGACGAGCACGACACTAAGCTAAGAATGGTAGTGCCAACCACACTCATCGACGAAATCTTGGCAAATTGCCATAACTCCATTGAAGGAGGACATTAAGGCATCGTTAGGACTTATCACCGGGTGAAGGCCGATTATTTTGGATCGGTCTGTACGCCAACGTGGTCAAGCATGTGCAAGCCTGTGAAGATTGCAACACCAGCAAGAGCAAGCCTCAGCTCCGCGGATATTCGCGGGTAATGTCGTTTCCGATCGACCTTTCCAGATTGTGTCAATGGACTTCGTTATATCCTTGCCGAAGAGTCAGCGAGGAAACTCGGCTCTCCTGCTATTTTCAAGATCACTTCATCGGGTTCGTCATCGCTAAGGCGATGAGCGATACTGGGGCACTCGAAGTGGCTAAAGCATTTGAAGAGTGCATATTTCGTCGATTTGGCGCACTATCGCTCATCCGACACGACCGAGACCCAAGATTTATGAGCGAAGTCTTTCAGACTTGCTCGGAGATGATGCAGTCGAGGTCCCGAGCTACTCTGAGCTACCGACCACAAGCGAACGGACAGCAGGAACGAAGTGTGAAGACCATGATACAAACAGTGCGTGTCTATGTGGAAGACCCGCTTCAAGCTGATTGGGACGACATCGCTGAGAAACTGGTCTATGCCATCAACGATTCGAGGGATTCGACTCGGCGAGAAACGCCATTTTACTTAGTCCATGGCTGGGACGCTCAGTCAGCACTTAAATCGATGACATCCTCCATTCGCCGAGTCTCGAAAGACTCAGCGAAACAAACCACCTCTGCGAAAGCCACAAAATGGCGTCGAGAGGTTAACCGACAACGGAAATAGCTCTCAAGCTAGCCTATGAGTACCAGCTGAAAGAAAAGGCCCGGCGAGCAAAGGAACAACGACTCGCTGAGTCGGAGCAAGCAGAAAGTCATACCGAATGACTCGACGAGCGAGGAGACAGCTGAAGCAAATAATAGCGACGGACTCGCCGTGTCAAAACAGTCTCTGTTCAAGATTGGAGACCAAGTCTGGCTGTTCATGGAGCGTGTCAAACCAGGCCTGAAGACGTTAGCCCATCGGTGGCATGGTCCGTTCCGGATCAAACAGAAGATCGATGAGTTCGCCTACGAGCTGGAGTTGCCAGACAAGAATGGCTACCGGTTCTATCCAGTAGTCCACGTGTCCAGACTGAAGAACGTGACTGAACTCGGCGAAAGGCATACGACTTCGCTAGTCAAAGTACTCAGCGAAACCGATCGATTAGATTTCGACGAGGAACTGCTACCAGAAGACAGCTGGGAACCTGACGAGCGGACTGGTCGATATGAAGTCGAAGCCATCCTTCAGGACGAAATGCCACTCTCGACAAGTACGGACCGGGCCCAGCGTCGGTTTCTGGTAAAATGGGTAGGCTATGACGAACTCATCAGGGAACCACTGTCGAATTTATCGTGTGGAGGTTTCCTCTTCGACTATCTTCGACAAAAGAAACGTGAAAACCGTGTGCAAATGGTGCAAGTTGCAGACGAGTGTTAAAAGCTATTGCATATGACAAAATTCCACCGACCTGTGAAGACAAGCAGGCAGGTCGAGTGAGCGAAAGCTACTGCGTCAACTTATATTTTTGATATTTCGAGATGGATGAGTACAGACTACATGAAGAAAAAGAAACAACTACCAAGACTCATCGAAAACTGCAACTGGGCGAACTAGGAGTCTCAGCGAAACGACTGTTTGGGCCTCGTCGAAAATTTACTCGAAAATGTAGATACCAACACGATTAGCCGGAGGCTGAGCACTCTCGTCACAAGCAGGAGGCTCTGGCTCGTTGGGATCAGTGTCCTCCTGCAAAGCCCTCTCGACGTCGCCGACGAAAAATCCCCTGGGGCAAATACCGGGAACTCGGGATTGCGCGGACGGAAGCACGTGTTGTATGAGTGCAACTCTGGACGAGTCGCCCACCACACTCGCCAGGGTTCTTGAACGTCCAGGTCCTTGAGCTCAGCGAACCAATCCGAACGAGACGGGAACATGGGCTGGTTAATCAACGAATACGTGGGGACCGTAGGCTCAAAATAGAGTTCGGAGTCGAGACTCGGCGAAGGACCTTGATCTGAGCGAGAACTGGCCGCAACCCGGAGCGCCTCCTCGTAAGACTTCATGACGATCCGCAACAGGTCACCTCGGCGCTTACGCTCAAGAGTATACACTGTCCACAACTCGTGGATGGCGGCGAACTCCAACACGGGCGAGCTTGGGTTCAGGTCTGGATGTAAACCCAACAAAACACTTGAGTCCACGATCCAGTGGTTCCTCTCCCAGAGAGCCACGAAAATCTTTGTACGAGAATCATGAAGTTGCGACTCGTCGAATTCCCGACTATCACCCAAGAAACGAGCCCAAGCGTCGCAAACGATCATCAAATGAGTCGTCGATTTCGCCGACTTCTTCTTGGAATGAAGACGTTGGCAGGCTGCGTCAATCTCGCCCGCCGAGACAAAAATGGAAGTCTCCGGGAACTTGGCGAGGACTTGTTGGCATGGATGAGACGGATTAAACACATCCATCCACTTCCGAAGCCCATCGAGAGTAGTTGGCGTCGGCGCCACACTAGATTTGCCTCCGATATCCAGCATCTTGACCGGGGAACGACATGCCAACATTTTCGCCCAGCAACGAGCGGACCCATACTGGAAGAACTCCACTCTACGAGTCTGACGCATCGACGAAGTCTCCCGATCCTCGCCCGCAACCGCCTGTGCTGCACGAGCACGCAGCATCGCGATTGGAAGCTTCAACGGTGCAGGCAATTCCACCATGCCGGGGTCGTCGGAGGTTGACTTGGTGAAGGAACGCTTGGAATCTTCTTGGACGATCTCGACGAGTTGGAACCTGTCGAGCGCTTGGAAGCAGCCGGTGCATTGCCCTTCGCAGGCGACTTGGCGACAGGAGCATCTGCCCGTGCCGTATTGGGTACTGAAGCCTTAGCCGCCTGACAGACCGGGGCAATCTTGCTCGACGACTTGGGACCAGAATCATTAACGATCGATGAGCTCTTGGCTTTCGTGGCAGCCTGGAGAGAAGACATGGGAGCTGCTCGCTTTTTCGACGAGCCCTTCGATCGAGGAGCCGGTGCACTCCCTCGCTTGACAGAATGTGGAGCTTTTCGACGAGCATCGGCATAGCTCTGTAGCTTGCCACGTGGAGGCGCCCGGTCCGTGAGGGCCACGGTGCTAGCTGAAGATGAACAGCTATCCTCAGCTTCGATGTCCATCAGAAAATCCCGATGGGACATCCCGTTCGATGAACTCACAGGAGAACCAACCGGTGACGGCTGAGAAGTAGACAGAGAATCGCTGGTCTGGCTCGGCGGGATTCCAAGCTCGATATCACCAGAAGAGATGGACCCCGCCACCTTCGGCGAAGCTGGACTGGGCGAACCATCCAAAGCTTCTTCGTCAAGAACGTCTAAATCGGCGAGAACAGCCTGAGTAATGCAAGCAGAATTCTTTGCTGCTGCTCGGGAGGGCGACGTCGAGGAGAGCCGAGAAGAGGAGGCACCGTAGGTCTAGTCAAAGCCGGAACGGAGACTACGGAACTCAGCGAAGGAGTCGCCACGGAAGTAGACGAACTCGACGAGACCACTGCTGGAGGCGACTATATCGACGAGTCAGTGGAGGCCACAGATCCAGATGCTGGCCTCGGCGAAGAACTTATACGACCGAGTGAAGAGCTCGTGGCCAGAGATAAACTCACCCAAACAGCTGACGAACTCGCCAAGTCCGGATCAACGGAGCTCGACGAGTCTGCCCTGAGATCGGGTGACTCGTCGACGTGAACATCAGTCTCATTAACTTCGACCGGAACCTCGTCGTGAGGAGGACTCAGCGAGTGTCGCTGGGGATAAACCCGCTTGAATAGGCGCGGCTAAGACCAGCCGCCGGAGGGCAGAGGCGACGCCGCCCGGGAATAGGCAGCGAAGGCGCATGCTCAGCGACCGTTTCCTCCCAGAGTAAAGTCGTCGATGCGTCGAAACCCTCCTCACCAGGTACGGGACGCTCAAACTCGCCGCGAAAAACACTCTTAGACCGGCTCCGCCGGGGCCGGCTGCCGTCGGATTTGCTGGGTTAGAATACCGACGGAGGCGTACGACCGGAGTCAATGTCTTCAGTGGCGCGCTCCTTAGCTGAGAGACCGAACGGTGTCTCCGGTGGCGCGACTCCGACTTAGACCGCTTGTGGCGTGAAGAACTCGACGAAGACACAGGTGAGACCGCGGAGAAGGACGGAGAAACCACCAACGTTGCACTCGCCGGGGTAACATTGGCCGAGCTCGCCGAAGCTGGAATCGCTGAGCCCGAAGATACTCCGCTCGACGAGCTCGCTGGGCGGAGAGAGAGGGTAACTTCGCAGGGCCGATGCGACGAACGAAGCTCCAACGCGCTCGGCGAGTAGCCGACAGAGGCGAGCGTTAAGTTGGAGGTCCCTAGGATCCAGCCCTGGGACATCAACGCCACCCAGAGCAGCGACAGCCAAGTGCGGGTCGTACACGGGGTAGCGACCGCGGTAGCGATAACCCGCTTCTGCCGCAGGACGGTACCCTCCAGCGACTCGATCGTTCGACGATCTTCTCGGAGGGAATGATCACCACCGGAGCAAAGCAAGACTGTGGCCTCTTGGAGCTGGCGATAATAAGTGGAGCCACTCCGTGAAGAGTGGTGAACTCCGCCTTGATCTTAATAATCTTCTGACCCAGACTTGCACAAGTCCGATCGCGATTTTCGAGCTCAGCCTGAAGCTTCCGAATGGTCGCCTCGGCAGCACGAGTACGGTCGCATCGCTGAGCAACAATGGTCCGGGACTCCGCCGTGAGCTGGGCGATCGTCTTGTTTAACGATTCAGTTAGCTCGGTCGTGCGCAAATAACCTGAGCGATAAATTCCCAGCACTTTGGTGACGGTATCTAGCTGGTGGCGCCAAGAGGCCGACTCAGCGATCGCCGACTCGATTCTCTTGTAACGAGCAGAAGCCACTCTCTCAGACTTGGCGAGCTTGGCCCGAAGCTCGGCGATTTCGGCGGACACATCCGGGAGAGGCACAACATCACGTTGCAACGCAGCCAAGATAGAAGCTGGCGATTTTGCCCCAAGAATGTCCTGGCGAGTCAAAGCGTCGGCGGGTGGAGGAGAGCTGGTCAATAGAAATGAGACCTGCTGAGCGAGAGAGGCATCGCGCTGTCTCTGCTCTTCCCTTGCTGAGCGAGAGCTCGACGAATCCCAGCGAGGCAGCGGAATCGCCTGCCGCGAGATTCGCCCAGTCACCCTCTGACTCATCTAGAGTAGCTGAGCTACCCGCGATTTCCACTGGCAATCCCGGTGATCCCGGCCGAGCCGAAGTATCATCCGGCTAGATACCATGCGCGGCCTCAGCAGCGGGCGTAAGAGCTTGGCTGGACCCAGCGACGGAAGATTCCGGCGAGGCCAGCGAGTTCGTCAAGTCGACAAGAGCCTGAGGATCCATCGATGAGTTGATCAGCGGGTCTGAGCAAAGGAACTTGGGTGTGGAGGTCAAACGACGCACGAACAGCGCTCCTGCAACAGCACTCGAGGGAATTGACGGCACTTGAGGAAGCAAATAAGCTCGCGGAGAAGAACCAACTCGACGAAACGGCGGTGGCTGTAAGTCCGCAACGGGAAGATGCTAAGCGCCCACACGTGGGGCTAGATGGCCATCGGTGAGGACTAGAAGCACGCCAAACGCGGGAGGCGAACCTCGCCAGCGAGAGGAGCAGAGGCGACCTCGATGAGCTTTTGATGGTGACAGCACTTGACTCAGGTTTCCAACCGACGGAAGTTGGAGAGCGGAATGATGGTCGGGACACTCACCAGCCTGGCTCGTATCACGGCCGGGGCAGTTGTGGTGTAGGGAAATCCAGATTTTGGGTAACCCTACACTAGGGATGCCTAAGCTAGACCAAGTGGATACATCGCACTCAAGAGGATCAAGTGGGTACACCGCCAAGTGGATACATCGCACTCAACAGGGAACGGACTTAATCAGGAACCGCACTTAGCAGGACTCAGCGAAGGACGGACTCAGCGATGGACGGCTCGGCGAAAGTTGGACTCGGAAAGTCGACTTGGCGAGAATTTGCCTCGAGGGAGATATGCCAACGGGGGATAAATCAGGATCTGGGCGAAGAGTCGCCGAGAGGTAGGAAAACAGCTCGACACCAAGGGACGGAGCTGAGCGAAGAGTCGCAGGGAGATCTGTAACGACTCCATTTCATTAGATATTTGTGTATGACCCATAGAAGAACATAGGGAAGAGCCCGAAGGGGCTCTCCAAAGACATAGAGATAACAATCAGAGCAGAAAGTCCAAGAATAGCGTACACTTTTCCGGTAAGTCCCTGTGTGGGCTGGATTATGTCTGCCGTCGTACCCCAAGAGGCATAGCTTGTAGGGGAGCCGTCTGGTAGCGCCAAGAGATCAAGGTCAGCCGGGGTGGCACTTCTCGCTACCAAGCGAAGACAAGTCTCGTCGATTCGACGAGCCGGTGGGTCTGCACAACCCAGGACACCGTAACCTCCTAGCTGGGCGTAATCTGCGCCTGGTGACCTGTAAACGCGCTCGCGCGCTGCCGTCCATCCTTTGGTGGAGGGCACAGGGTTTTGCACGGAGACTGCCCCGCTCAGGCGAGTCTCTGGAGAGTTTGGAGCTTGGTACTTGTTGGGAACAACACTCAACTGAACCCCGGCTGGGGCGAACCGCAAAGGGAACCGACAGGAACCCTGCGCAAGCACAACATCGCCGACCTGACTGGGCGAATTGTTGTGCTGTTGCGTGGAAGCCGAACTAACGACGTTTTCTGTGAATCACAACGCCACATATATAACAAATCATTTGCATTCTATTCATTTCAAGGACTAGCATTAACATGTGTTTCTAATGATGTTATGTTCAACAGGCTTGAGTCGTCATGGGGTCATATCAAAGATGTGCTGAAGCCCGATAAGGCTCTCGACGAATATGTCGACACGTTGATATTCCTGCAAACTGTTGCTGAGATGGACTAGGCGATGAAGATCACAGACGTGGGTCAGGTGCGCTACGAGGGGGCTGATGATGAGCTGATAAACTTGCCCGTGAAGTCAGTCCGTATGCATACCGGCTTATCGAACACCAGTACTGGGTATCAAAGGACCGAACGACGCACTACGAAATTCTACGAGCAACCATCACAAGATCTTCTGGTGCGTATTCATGTTCTTCACGCGCTTGGTTTCTCGTGCACTCGTGCTTTTCCTTGCGTTGCTGTTGCTGCTCCCAGTTCACGTTGATCGGAATATCAAACAGCATGTCTCTTCCAAATGCAGCTTGACTTGGCGACAGTGCGGTCATCGTATGGTGCTGTGCTTGAGAGCGAACATTACCGCCGAAAGGCAGTTCTCCCATTCCTCCTTCGTCGTGATAGTTTCCGTCCGTAGCTTGTTGTTAATAGATCTGTGTACGCTCTCAACAACTCCGTTGGCGGGTGGATTCTTGGTCGTAATACTAACACGGTTGACGCCGTAAGATTCCAATAGCTCTTAAATTCTCCTTTGAACTCGACACCTTGGTCGCGAATGCATCGCTGCGCATCGCTGCGGGCGAAGATACCGATTGAACCAGACCTGATCCACAATACGAGCCGCTTCTGCACATGTGCCATCATCCAGGCTTGCGATCTCCAGTAACCGCGTACCCGTTTCTATGATCGTCATTGCCCTCCATCGTTTTCCTCTACCCACGGGCCCCAGTGTGTCAACAGCAATCTCATTCCTAGGTCGCATCTAGACCGTCCTAGTCGGTACCTTCCCGTAGTTGACCCTCGATCCTAACTGCGGCCGCAAGTTTCACAGTTCCTCACCCATGGCGTACTGCTTCCGTCACCCCGGCCACGTGAAGACTGTCTTCAAGGATTCGAGCATAATGCGCTCTTCTGGATGCTCGAGCCAGGTATGGTACGTTCGTATCACCTTGGTGACTAGCTCTAACGGCAGTATGATCATCCCACCCGCCTTGCTGACATAAACTGTAGTGCAGCCAATCGTGCGCCGTGCAATCTTCAGTCCTTCTTGAAGTCCTGATCGTTGCTGCACTTCTGCGATTTCTTCGAGCGAAAGCGAACTCAGCGGGGGTTGCTCAACTTCAACGGGTACCGTCAGTGCAGCAGCTTCTCTTGACAATTCTTCTTTCCGGTGGGGCAGACGGGATAGAGCGTCAGCCACAACATTGTCATGTCCTCGAACGTATATCATTTCCGGCCCGTATTCCTCGATTTCAAGGCGCCATCGAAGAGTTTGTTCATTATTGAACGTTGCTTGGATAGAGTTCTTGTGATCCGTGAAGATGCGCAGTCTTCGCCCCCACCGTATCGAGCGAAACTCTCTCAGAATTTCTACTGCACTGAGCAGCTCCTTTTTGTTCATCGTATAGTGTTGAGAGGAGTTACACTTCCTCGACCAGAATGCCACTGGTTTTCCTTCCTGCATAATCACCCGCCCAGGTTGACACGCCGAGGCATCCGTGTACAGGTCAAATGTCTTATCAACGTCTGGATAGATGAGCAGCACTTGCTGTGCAATCATCCTTTTGCAGCTTCGAAAGCTTATTGTTCAATCCGTGTCTACTGAAATGGTCGTTTGATCGACGTTAGAGCAGTCAGCGGCGCCAAAGTCTCGGAGCGATGGTGCCACATGTCCTTGTAGTAATTTATCATACCAACGAATCTTCTGATGTTTCGCGGCTCTTCTAGTTGAAGGATTGCCTCACTCTTTTTCGCTATAGGACGCTTGCCTTCTAAACTTACACGGAATCCCAAGTACTCGACCTCCTTCATGCAGAACTTGCTTTTTGTAGCGTGAATCACTAATCCTGCTTCTTGGAGTCTTCCCAAGACCACTAGTAAATGCTCCATGTGCACATCAAAGCTATTCGAGAAAACCAGAACATCATCGAGATAGATTCGAACAAACGGGAGATCACCTAGCAACTGCATCATGACTGCATGGAATTCATCAGGGCCTGTGCTAATTCCCATCGGTAGCCGGCAGTAACGGTACTCCCCACGGCAATACAATCGCTGTGAACGGGCGGCTCTCATCAGTCAGCTCCCTACTATAACACCTCATCACTAGGTCGAGGACGCTCACGTACTGGGGTTGCGGTAGTTCTCGAAGTAAATCTTGTATCTTGTTCAGTGGATAGTTTTGACGCTCAAGGCATCGATTCAAACTCGAAAATCCGAAAGGAACCGAACTGTTCCGTCTTTCTTACCAATGACAAGGGGGAGCTACCCATTGATATTCCTTATCAGGTTCCAGTACGCCGAGTTGCACCAGCCTCTCCACTTCGCGCATGACAGCCTCACGATGTATTAGAGGAATCAGATACGGACGTTGCGCACGAGGCACGCTGCCAGGTTTTACCGGCAACCGGTATGGTTCAAGCTTTAATGCCCCCACTCGTCACTGGAACGCAACCTTGAACGACCGGTGGATACCCAGCAATCTAAAATTGTGTTCCGGAGTGAGGTGGTCCTTTGGAATTAACGCCTCTAACATAATCTCCTTTCCGGTAACATCAAGAATTCGCACGGGTAGGTCCTCGCTAGTCGTCACAGCGAAGGCAATTCGCTCCATCGGTTTCAGTTTTGATCTCCCCGGGGTTTGTGCCATCGTCATCGGTATCGTCAATCCTTCCCACCGAAATTCTCGAACTTCATAGTCAATCACGATCTCTTGCTGCTGCGGGAAGTCGGTTCCGAGGATCAAGGGATACGAAAGCATGTCCACCATTTGGCACTCCTTCATACAAACTCGTTTGTCTGAGAACCTGGCAACACGAATGGGAGCGTCAGTGCTCCTACTGATTTCTGCTGCTCATTGTTCACATTCCGGTGTGCCCTGGGGCTTATACCACGACACCACTTCTGTCGACACGAGTGATGTAGTTGGCCCTGTGTCCAACAATGCCGTGTACGTATGCTGACTCAGCGGGTGCCTCAGCGTCACTTTCACCACCAGTGCAGGTATTTGTCGATGCCAATATCCTTCCCGCACTGACTGCACTGCTGCTCTCTAACTCTCTGACTCTCTTGTTCTGCGTGCCAATACTGTGCCAAATCCGATTCCACGCTCGCCATAGTAGTTGCAGCCCCATGTCGATTACCCTATGAACGGTTTCATGCGTGTTCAAGCTTCACATTTTGCCGTCCTTCTACTCGCGGCCGGTATCGATGGGACTGTGGGTTGCGAAAGTACTCTTCATTTTGTGATTGCTCCACACATTTCCTTTGGCTTTGCAGAATGAACACCTTTCCTGGACATCCAACTTACGCTTCCGGTCATTTGGTTTAGTATCCTGCGACCTCTCATTTTTGTTTGCCTTCTTGTTTTCTTGTCGTGATTTTTTCCCAAGTTTACCTTCCTGAATTTCCCGCGGCCCGAAGTATCGCTTGTATGCTGTTGTTCCACTCGCTCAGCTTGAATATAGTGAGTCTTCAGTCTCGCCACGTTATCCCACCTCGATCGCTGAGGCACCACTGCGCCCTGCCAACTACCAGGCATTCCCGCACTGAAGTGGCGACATTGCTCCCCCACAGGCATTCGTTCCCCATCGTCCAGCAGCACCCATCGCTCCAACTGCTTAAATGTTGGAATTGAGCGTCGTATTCTTCTACTGACATGATTCGGTCTCCCGCAAAGCTTTGATTTTTCGTGAAGAGCTTCCCTCGTTTCAAGCAGGCAGTATCGTCGAGCAACAGAAGCCATTGTCTCGGTGATATCGTGCATTCTTGGCACTCCAGTCCATCGTTGTCGGAAAACGTCCAAGTCGAGCCCAGCGAGAAGTTGGCCGATTATTTCGTGAAGATCGGGACTGCTGCCTCCTCTGGATCTTTCCCCAGGCCCAAAAAGGTGTAGAGTCGGTCGAGCTCCAGGTAAAACTCCAGCCATGCCTTCGAGCCAGTGCTGGCAATGGGTGTATTCCATAAAACGCGTAATAACGCGTCATTTGACTGTTTATTTGATCGAACGCGTATAAACAGAGGTCCATGACCGATTCATTCAAGTGACACAGTGTACCCATGCGCTCAAAAATGCACCCAATCAGTCCGTGAAAGTCCCACATCTCACGGTGGGTTTACTGATATCAAATCAACTTTTACGCGTAATTACCATCGTAAAACTGTTAGTACACACTGTCTAAACTGTACAAACAGTCCAAACTGTTTAAACGTTTTTAATCGTACTGTCACTACCAGCCCTATTCGAGCCACCCCTCGAAATTGCTTCACGTCCCGCTTTCCTCTGAACCTTCCTCGCGATTTGAAGCGCACCGCCGCTTATTTTTCTTCACTTGTCTCCATGGCGACTTCACACGTTTGAAATTTCAAATTGATGTGTCCCTCGCTCTTTGAGAGCAAACGTTAAAGTGAATTCATTTTGAGTGTTACCTGTAAGATCAACTGTCTTCTCCTTGACCTTATCTTGGAACTTTTCTTCTTTCGCGCTCTCCGGGGAACTCCTCCCACGATAGTGTCTTGACCTGTCAGTCGGTCACCATCACTCGCTTGGCACAACACGCGCAATGGCTTGTTGGAAAGAGGTGTTTGCCGCCTTTCAGGATACGGTACGTACGGCAGCGTTAGATAATTATGTTCGAGCTAGCGAGTAATTGCGATGGAGCCTTTTTCTGAATGACTTGAATTTTTTTGTCGAGCCCTTGCCCTGAGAGTGGGTCTTGCATCTCCGAATTCGGCGGATTGACCAATCAGGTGATCGTATTTCGAGTCCCGCCGGATTGAATCCGCCGGCCTGCTTTTCGTCCGGCGGACGTTTTGTAGCCATCGGGGAGGGGTGAGGAGGCGAGGAGCAAAAGGGGAGACAAATTTGGGAGAGAAATTTGAGACTTGAGATAGCAGGAAGAAACAGGGTAACGTTGGAGGAAGAAGGCCCGAGCGTCGCTAGGTCAACGTTTCTCGTGACAAGACCGAGGTAGTGCATGCGCTCCTCCAGGTACACCAAGCCAAGCTGCAGTCGAAGGCTTGCATTTCAACGCTTAAAAGCGGAGCTGTAAGAAGACAGAGCTTCACGAAGACATTCTTCACCAACCGTCTCTGCGGCTACATGTAGAAGGTAAGCAGCGAACAGCGTCTACAGCTGCACCTACGGGTATTTGAACATACATGGATCTTGTGCCCAAAATCAGACTGCCTTGACGGCCTAGCCAGAAGCGCTCAGCACGGCAAGCAGCAGCAACCTTAGAATAGGAGCTTGAAAGATGCAGGCCTCTGGGCTTGACTCATTCAAATTCTCCTTCCAGCAACCTCGCACTCCTAGTCTAGCTGCGGACGAACACACCGTTTGTGACGCAGGTAATCGACAAGGCGCAGCAGCGCCACTTCGACTTGCAACCGGCACGCACTTCGACGGCGACGCTTATCCTCCATTTCCCTTGACAATCCTTTTTCAGAAATTCGAAAATTGTCAGTCAACGGGAAGGGCTGTCGCCCACCCCAGGTAAAACCAGATGTCTAACCGAAGAGAGCAAGCGCGCACGACTCTTGTAATCCGACGGCTCCGGCGGACGAAGATATAAGACCGATCCTTAGGGTTGGTATATGAGACTGCGGCGAACAAAATGATACTTATCCACCATTTAGAGTTATCGAGATAATCGAGTTAAAAGTTGACCGCCTGTTTTTCGTACCTAGCCGAAATTTTAAATTGTTGTTGTCTTTTTATACATTTCAAAGCGTAAAACTACTCTATTTCGATTGCTTTTAACAAGAGATTTCCGATAATACACTTTTCAAAAAAAGTTGATAAGATATTGCGACCACCAGACATTGCCATTTTGGGGGTATGGAAATGGAGATATTTTTTTCCAGAGCGTGCCACTTCACCAATTCTTAACATTTTCAAGTGGACAATGGCTCAAAATGAGCGCAAGACGCCCCTCGTGCGAGTGGTGTGCCTAAATCGCGATTCGTACTTTGGTTGATAAGTATCATTTGGTTTGACGCCGTCTCATATATGAAAAGGTCTTGCCCCCAGCACGGATGTGATGTCGTGTACTATGCGGCTCTGTCCTACCTCCTGGCAGCATAGCGTATCTGATACCATGAGGTCATACAACCGAGTTTGATGTTGAACTGTCAGTGCGTCCAATGCTGCAGGTTAACGCTGGCGATAGTGCAAGACAAATTAATATGAACGGAAGTGGTTGCGTATGTGTTTGACTAAGACGGTTGGTAGATTGGGGTCCGTAGGAGATTCCTTGAGCTACACGAACTTGAAGCCACGAAGCTCTCACTTTTGGTTTTGCTGAATACACGAGAGGCAACAACTTCCTGGGAGCTCTGCCAGCTCCCTTGCACGTGTTTCCACTTCAAGTGAGTTGTTCAGTTCGAATATTTCTCGACTTACGTGCGGGTGTACCCTGGTAGCGTGTCTTGAGCTTGAAAGTCGCAGCTTCCAGGCTTGTAGCTCTTGATGTGCGTGGCAAGTTGGGCCAAGGCACAGCACCCGCAGCAGCACGCGGCGCAGTAGTCGCCAAAGCAGCTTCCTGGGATCTGGAAACGCTCACGCGCCTTCGTTCGCGCTTGCCATAGCCAAATGGTCCCCACGATGCAGCCAATGCCTCCCGTGAAGACGTACAGCAGGATGAACAGCACCAAGGCCAGATTGTACTCCAGCATTCCCAGACGCGATGATATCTGGGCGAGTGAGACGCACGGACAGCAAGTGACCATAAGGCAGTTGGGCACGAGGTGTGTGAAGCAGCCGCAGAAGTCGACATCCCATTTGCCAACCGTGATGTCCATGTTGATTGACTTGGGGTCCTCGATTTGAATGGCGTAGGTTGGTCCGTTTCGCCCATGATGATGTATCGTTGCTCGCTCGTGTAGTTGGTTTTTGTTGTGCGCTGCAGCTTGCGAATTCGAGAATGAGCGATGTAAAGATAAAAGGCGACACAGACAGACGGCCGTAGCTGCAAATTGTGGAAATACTGATGGTGGAAAAGTGTATGTAGCGAATTGCACTTCAACATGTGCAACATGTGTGGGTGTGCACCTACTGCTTAGGCTTTCCTTGCTATCGTATCGCCTGTCCAGTCGACCCTCCATCACCGGCAAAAGCGTGCTTCCCCGACGTCAAGCTCGCCTGGTCAACTAGCGTTAGTGCTGGGAGTAGGCAGGCAAGGTATCCACTGGCGGCGGACCGAAGCTGCAACTTCCAGGCGTGTAGCTCTGCACTTGTGTGGCCGTCTGGGCCAGTGCACAGCACGGGCACCAAAAGACGACCAGCAGTCTTCGCACCAATTACCGTGGATCTTGAACTGACTGCGTGCCTTCGCGCGGAGCTGCCAGACTGTAGCGGAGAAAAGCACGAAGCAGACTCCAGCGAGAATGAGGTAGATGTACCAAGTGCTGTCCTGGCCCCAGTGGTGATACTTGTACTTGATGTAGCCCCAGACCACCGAGTCGCTCGTGACGATCACCGCGACTTGGTTGACGAACAGCGCCAGCATCACATACTGCCCGACGACGACGACGAGCGACGAGAAGAGCGCGATCCAGTATGGAGTCAGCCTGAACTTGGCAGAGAACTTTTCCATGATCTCGAGCTTCGATGCGACTAGGGCAACTGAGACGCATGGGCAGAACGTGACCATCGCGCAGTTGGGGACCAGGTCGGTGAAACAGCCGAACAAGGCGGTGCTCCACAATCCTCTTGCAGTTGGAGTATCATTGTGTGCAGCATACGCAGCACCATCGGACTCGCCCGATCGAGCCGATTTGACATAGAGCTCTTCCATCGTGAGTGGGAAGTCGTTGGCGCTACACCTAGAATTCACAAATGTCAGGTGAAGGAAATCGCTTCACTGAATACTGAACATTGAATTGCTCGAGCCGGTAGTCGAGGGCCATCGGTCGTAGCTGCGTGTGTTGGCTGTCAGATATCCACTACCCCACCCATTTATTTTATTAAACATCAAGTCAGCTTCAACGTTAGTGGTGTGCAAATCAAAACAGTAGCGCGTCTCGAGTGACTCGAGTCGAGTCTCTGTCGAGTCTCTTCGCGCACGAGGTCTTTCAGCCAACAAACAATGACGTCGAAGTAATGTACTTCAGTAGAATGCAATAAACGAAAAGGACTGAAGTATTTACTCAGCGATCAATCTCTGCAAGCTACTCGAATCCGATAGCACAAGATCCGAAATTGCTCGTGGTCCAAGGCGTCTATGGTACTCCCATCTTGAGTCGTGGTATAAATCGTTGCGAATCTCCGAAAATGCCGTCAAGTCCGCCCTTTCCTTCACCACATTGAATCTCGCTTTTTCCGCCATTGATATACATTGTATAGTCAATCAGAAATAATAAACGTTACAAATGCCCATTGAAGAATAAACTACCTTCGTCTTACCGTTCTACAGTGAAAAGTGTAATTACCGGTAGTCTGGACCAGACTAAATACGAAAGCAATGAGGAACTCGTCAGGTGTCAGTGCGCTTAAATTCATACTAAATGTATGGACGCGCAATTGGTCTGACTCGGCGGTATTAGTACGGACCATACTAAATATGAATCCAGATTAATTGTGAACCCAGACTAATTACACTTTTCACCAGTAGCGATCCGGATTTTGCTCTGTAAACAGCTCAACCCGATGCGTCGTAAGACCTCACTCTACATAACACGCAATTTTAGCTCTAAGAAAGCAACTCGGCGCATCGATTCCCGTACACAACGATGTTCAGAACGAAGGTCTACACGAACTGTGTGTTCAATGAGCCATGCTTCGTTGAGTGCAGATCGCACGCTTTCCAACCGTGGTCGAAGTTTAGTCAAAAGGGTTTCTTCATTCGTCAACATATACTTCACTCTCTCCCTGCCCGTTTCGCTACCTCTCCTCGGTGCAGCAAACTCCTAGTCAGCTCCCCCATTCCCCACTCGTCTTGACGTATCTCCCGCAAATTCATTCGCGCTGTTCGAGGGAACTTACTTCATATCGTCAACTATGTAGTTCCCGTGAGCAGCTAGCTCTTTCGTAGCGCTTGAACGTGAAATCCGGAATGTGTGATAAACGAACGTAATCTACCGCCCTTTCGACATTCCAGCTCGTCAGTACCGATCGATCGCTCGATTGACAACTCGCTCACTACAATAGGGGTTTCAGAATCAACCAAAATGCCCATGATTTCATTTGCATCCGGCGATCAAATCCGCCCATGATCCTCAGAATACCACTGTATTTGGCAAAATCCAAATCCACCAGCTCCGGGGCTGGTGGATTTCGAAATACCCAAGTATTTTGGTCACCTTGACACGCGCAAAGTCAGACAGAGCCCCTCACAAGCCGAAGGAGCGCCATGCCTCGCCGCTCAGCGTGAAAGGCGCTGCTGTCAGATCTACAAGCCGTGTATGCGTTCTACCTTTCCGGAGGAGACAACGACACAGCTGAGGACGTGCTAGCAGTGTTTTTATATGTGGAGACCAGTCGATACCTCTCTTTCCGCCTCGGGTCCCCACATACTGATCATCGCTTGGGTGTACTAATGACTCTAAGATCCAAGGACTTCAGGCAGCTCACGCGGATCTCCAAGCGATCATTCTGTGCATTACACGACTACATCTGCGACAACCCAATCTTTCATTCGACGTCGCCAAACGCACGCCACGAGCAGCAGCCAGATTGCTGGCAGCTTGCCGTGGCTTTGACTCGGCTAGGTGAAAATGCCAGCGTCGGGCAGCTACACCGCTATTTCCGCATTGCTAATGGTTCGGTCGTGGCGTATACCAAGCGAGTTTTGACCGCGCTGAAGGATGTGCGTGCGCAGTGGTTAGAATGGCCTTCTATTAGAAGACGGCGCGAAATTTCCCGGGTGATGGCAGCAGAAGGATTTCCTGGCTGCGTGGGCTTTATCGACGGAACGACGCTGCCACTTTCACAGCGACCTGCGATCGATGGAAGTAGCTACTTCGACAGGAAGAAGAGGTGAGAAGTACATCATTTGGTTCGGTTTATTTATCTTACGTTTTGCTTTGGAATTTTGAACGTCTAGGCAACAGGTACTCAGTAGCGATGCAGTTGGTGTGTGATAATGACAAGCGAATCATTGCCGTTCACTGTGGTTGGCCTGGGTCATGTGCTGACGCCAATGTTTTTAAACGCATGGCGATCTACCGTGATGCAAGTCATTTCTTTTCTGATGGAGAATATCTGCTTGCAGATTCAGCATATCCGTCACTTCGTACAGTTCTGCCTGCATACAAGCGTCCTTTGGCGGATAACGAAGACAATACTAAGTTCAACTTCTACTTGATGTGTCATTACGTTCATATCCCAGCTGGGAGGGACGCTTGACGCCAGCTTGCTCTAGAATCGGTGATCGCGGTCTGCAATATACATCAGGTGCTGACAAGGTAAGTTGTAGGTGCTGCAGAATAGACACGAGCAGGACCACTCGAAGTCGTTGCACTCATATACATGCCCCCGCACGCTTACTTCCCATTCACCTACTTCAGAACCTCGTTTAGCGCACACCGTGTTCTCAGCAGAGACCATGAAATAGCGAAGTCTCGCGTATGCAATTGGCATGCTGAAGTCACGATGGGCATCATTACGGGAAATGCGCAACCAATTGAGGTCGAAGACTGAAATGAACGCCTTCATCGAGTGGGCATTAGGATGTTGTGTTTTGCACAATATGCTGGCAAAATTAGGCGATGATTGGGAAGGCATGGTGTTGGAGGAAGAAGATGACAACGAAATGTTTGACCCCAGTGATTGTGAGCAGGAAGGTTCTATCAGAGAACTCGTGAAGCCGATTACACTGCAGATGCATCGTATTTCTCCACGCTTCTCCTAACGTGAAGTTATGTAGTAGCTGTGTAGCACGCTGAACTCTGAATGATACGTTAAAGTAAATCTAAGAATGATTTAGCTTCTTCAGCAGTGCGGCCTTTTTCGATGAGCGAACTCAGCACTTGGAAACGCTGTTGTTTCTCCGCCTCAACGCGGCGATCGATACGTTCTGTCTCCCACTTTTCCTTCTCGAACGCCAAGCGAGCTTGCTCGAGAACTTGCTGGTCTAACATTCATAAAAACAACGACAGCACTTAGTCCCAATACATGAAAACGTGAAGCGCCGAGCGTATCCTTCTGACGCTCGGCTTCACTTGTCCAGCGTCTCTATCCAACACCAAGCGTTCTTTGTCAACTGGAATAGCGTAATGCCGTTAGCGATGTAAGTAATCGTGGAGCACATATTAGCGCCTTACCAGTGGCCTTCATAGCGCCAGCAATAGCATTACGGGGAGCTTCTGCGTTTGTACCCAACGGGGAGGAATTTAGCGTCGGCAGTTTCAGTTGTCGAGCCACGGCTGGGGTTTGACGTTTGGTCTTGCCTTTCGGGCTTTCCGATTGGGACGTCTTTCTTTTACGTTGTATCTGTGCGCTCGTCGCGACATACTTATGCACAACTGTGCCTCCTTCTGACTGAGACGTGTTGCTAGTTAGATTGGTTTGTTTAGACGGGGATCCTTCGAGCGACGATTTTGCGGAGGTAGGTTTCTGCGCCAGGGAAGAGAAGCCGTAAATTGTTCAGTAGAATCTCCAAGATTAACGCATGGCGACTGCGGCGAGCTGTAGCTCCCCCAGTTCACCTCCGTCGATATTCAGCATGTCGTCCACGTTGTCCACAGCAGAGAGGCTGCTTTCCGCCGAAGTAGAGTCAAATGTACTAAGGGGACACGTTAGCTTTTGCATGGAAGAGAGCGTCCATCTTCTCGTACCAAGGGCACATGTTCTCCAACTTTTGTTGCACCGTACAAATGCCACGGAGTTCATCGTCAGGCGTGATACCTGCTCCCGTTGACGCCTCGTACTCCTTTGTCCTGATATACCGAGTCTTGTAGGTCTGGAACCGGTCCTTCATCTGCTGGGCTGTCAGTTCAAAACGGCTTTTGCTGTTTTTCTTCAATGCTGCTGCCATTTCCTTGAAGCCGTCAGTTTTAGAGACCTGCTTCTTGCCCACGACAGTCTGCTTCACCACCCCGAAACACTTCTCGAAGTTCGCCTTGTGCTCAATCCACAGGACGATCGAGAACAAATCCTCTTTCCTGAGATGCTCATTTGCCATGGCTGATTTAGCTTTAGCACTGACTCGAATATTGTAGTGTGAGCAAATCCTACGACCGCAAGGTCGATATCCATGGTGGATTTGAAAGGCACCTTCGTACGAGGGATTAAGCAAATACCACGGATTGGAAAATGCCAAACTACCGATTCTGAAACCCCTTATTAGGTCGTTTGAAAACCGGCGGTCACGAAGGAGGAGTGTTGACCGTTCCTACTGCGGCTCTGGTCGCGAACAGGGTCGGGGTTTGGCCGAAAGTGAATTATAGGATTGACCAAACGGAGCATTCAAGTCCTCCTTACCACTTGAAAATATACGGCTGCTCTTCTTCGAGGGTCTCGCTTTCTCCGCATCAGCATCCGCGATGCAGCAGACTGTAATGCAACCTCATCCAGACGACCCCCTTCTGTTGTGCGGGCTGTAGAAGTTGTCTGGGGTGAAGATTGTGGTGGTAAGCTGGAACTCTGTAATCGCCTGGGTATGCTTCTCAACTTATTCCCCCTTCACGACGAATGTTGCCCTCATGCATTTGGTGGTGCACTCAGAGACAGATTTGTTCGGTCCGTATTTTTTGAAAGGTCTGGTTTTTAAGGATTTTAGTGGTAATTAAAGCCGCCGCCTAAACTATTGTGCGCATTTGTTGCACTGAATTCCCTACATACCGCACATAATTCGCTGACAACTGCGCCTAATTAACTGAAAACTGCACTGGATTCGCTGAAAAGCCAGCAATCGATGAAGTGACACCTCTTGAAAATACGCCATCATCTGACGAATCATTTTCCGGAGTTCTACCTCGCGCCGGAGAGACTTATGACTTCATCGAGCCTCAAGCGTGTCCAGACTACCTAATCTGCAATATGCTCAAATCCCAAGGGCACTTTCGTCGTCGAGTATGTCGGGAACATCTTGCCCAGAGACGATGTGGGGAGCAGATCTGAGCGCCGCTTCCAATTATAACTGAAAACGAATCCACTCCGGGAGACCCCACTGACATTTACATCGATTCTGTACAAAATGGTAACAGTAGCCGCTTTATTAACCATTCATGCGATCCAAATTGTGCGCTTTGCGAGTGCGAGGGAGCAAACACTACCCGACTTGGTGTATTTGCCAAGACCGATATCCCTGCGCTTTAAGCGCAGACAATTCGCTACCATAAAGGCAACTTGTCGCTGTTCACGTGCCGGTGTGAAAGCGCCAACTGCGGCTCGAAGTAGGTCTGTTGATCATATGCTTTCTCCCCACCATACCAGTTGATGTACATCAGCACATGTATTGTTCTTTACATATATTGCTCTATAAAAGTCTAGTATTTTATTCCAGCTAATGTCCAGATCTCCATTAACCTCTCTTTGGTGCATACCTGTATCAAATGCCTCCTGCAGTTGGTGAGCGGCACGGAGCTGCTCTTGCATTTTGCGAGTGGTGCGGCACTACTCTTGGTCGTCATGGACGGCGGGTCGCTGCTACTGCCCTTCACGGGTGGCACGGTGCTGCTACTGCACTTGGTGAGGGCGCCGCGGCTCCCGCACTTGTTTAGCATCGTGGCACCACTCTTGGCTGACGACGCGGGGCGGGTCCTGCACTTGGTGAGCGAATCAGCGCTGCTCCTGCACTTGGTGAGCGCCGCGGCACTACTCTTGGTCGCTCTGGACGACGCGGGATGGTTCCAGCACTTCACGGGTGGTACGGCGCTTCTCCTGCACGTTGGCAGCGGCGCGGATCCTGGACTCAAAGAACAGCCCAACGCTGCACTTGGCCGTTCTAGACGACGTCCGGCGGCTCCTGCACTTGGTGAGCAGAACGGCGCTGCCCATGCTCTTGTTGAGCGATACGATACTACTCTTGGTCATCATGGACGACACAAGGTGCCTCGTGCACTTGGTGAGCGGTGCAGCGCTGCTCATGTACTTGGTGAACGACGCGGCACTATGCTTGGCCGTCATATACGATGTGGGGTGGCTCCTGAACTTGGTGAGCAGTGCGGAACTGCTCTTGCACTTCACGAGCAGCGCAGGGTGACTCCTGCCTTTGGTGAACAGCACGGCTCTGCTCATGCACTTGGTGAGAGACGCGGCACTACTCCTGCCCTTGGTGAGTGGTGTGGAGCGTCTCCTGCACTTCAAAAGCAGCTCCGCGCTGCTACTGGCCGTCCTGGACGACGCGGGGCGGCTCCTGATCTCGGTGAGCGCACCTCTCCTTGCGCACCTTCGTGTGCAGCACGTTGGCCGCGAAGAAGAGCGCTTCTTGGCCCAGCGCGAGCGTCTCGTCCTGCAGCAGCTGGACGCCTGAGTCAAGTGATCATTTATCATATTTAGTGCTTGACTCTTATTGGCCGAAACGGGCCCTCCGGAATCTTGTACAGGTAGACGCTGTATAATTTAGTGACCCTTCGAGGTAGTGAGTTTTTCCGCCAAAGTAAATTTCTAAATTATTTCTAATACAAAACGTTTCTCACCATCAATTTAACCGGGAGCACTACCGTGTTTCTTAGAAAAAGTACGAGAAAATCGTGAGGAATTAAACGAGTAACCGGGAATTTTTTTGGCCAGTTTCACACTTTTGAAGGGGCACCCGTATGAGTCTTACGCACGTGAGGCCTCTACAAACTTCAAGTGATGGAAAAAGCAATCCGTAAAAAACACGTGTACCCACTGCCGGTTTTCGCAAAAGTGGTTTTAATCACCCAAAACTCTACAAGTTGAAGTACGGTGCTTTAGTAATGCTCGGAGCCCGTCTAGCTTTCAGCCCTAATGGCTGAAAGAACAGTAGCGCGTCTCGAGTCTCTGTCGAGTCTCGTCACGCACGAGGTCTTTCAGCCAACAAACACTGACTGTACTTCAGTTGAATGCAATAAACGAAAAGGACTGAAGTATTAACTCAGCGATCAATCTCTGCAAGTTATTCGAATCCGATAGCACAAGATCCGAAATTGTTCGTGGCCCAAGGCGTCTATGGTATTCCCATCGCAATCGTGGTATAAATCGTTGCAAATCTCCGAAAATGCCGTCAAGTCCGCCCTTTCCTTGACCACATTGTGGCTCTCCATTTTGTGAGCAATAAAGTTTTGCGTTTTCTCCGCCATCGATATGCATTAGACCTCCAAATTAGAAATAGACCACTACCTTGAGAGCTGACCAATCACGGAAGGTATATGTGTGACATGATCGGAGATCCCTCCTCTGGCCAGGAGCAGACCAATTGATCAATTGGGCAGAAGCTGAAGGAATCGCTGTATTAAATCAATTGTCCATCCCCAGAGTGCGAGCTTACCTCGAACTCAACCTGATGCATTCTTCCCGAGTCCCAATAGTGCCTTCCTCAAAATGTTATACCTCGACGAAGAAACAGGGATCGCACTGCCCCCGCTCCCGCCGCACGTCTTCTCAGGCCCATTCTGCACTTAGGGAGCGTCATCCGCGCTCCACTCGCACGGAGGAGGCATCATAAGTGAACCGCAATGCCTATTAACCCTTGTTAATGTCTGGTGAAGTATAAACCTGCCTCGGGGTTGTGTTGTACTGACACACGTCCTCATCGATCCCGAGCACAGAGCGGAGAACATTAGGGAGACTACACGAGGCCGTTAGCGTCAATTCGAGTAGAGGGCGCGCCAGACGTCTACGTAGGTAGAAGTTAGCCGTTGGTCAAAAGGGGCGTCGGCAAATGCGACTAGGAACTGCTGCTGCAGACAGCGATAGCTCGACTGTGACGAGTACCGATTACTATGGTATTGTAATCACTTCACTTCCTCTGCATGAAAAATGAACTCTACCTATTCAATCAGAGGCAGACTAGCTAACTAAAAGCCACGTCAGTCGCGCTAGCCGTGGTTCAATAAGGTAAGTATCTCTGATCGTGTTGTCGTCATAACGTTCTCAACCAATTAAGGTTGATTTTCCGAAGGTCAGTCTTATTCGGGCAAATAGCCGCTACCGTGCACGGTAGGCGTCTTCTGTTATCGAGGCCTATTGTATCGTCAATCAGAAATAATAAACGTTACAAATGCCCACCGAAGAATAACCTAGCACCTTCGTCTTACCGTAGTAGCGATCCGCATCTTGCTCTGCAAACAGCTCAACCGATGCGTCGTAAGACCTCACTCTACATAACACGCAATTTTTAGCTCTAAGAAAGCAACTCGGCGCATCGATTCCCGTACACAACGATGTTCAGAACGAAGGTCTTCACGAACTGTGTTCAATGAGCAATGCTTCGTTTAGTGCAGATCGCACGCTTTCCAACCGTTGGCGAAGCTCAGTCGAAAGGATTCTTCATTCATGTATTTCACTCTCTCCCTGCCCGTTTCGCTACCTCTCTTTGGTACGGCAATTTCCACCTAGTCAACCCTCCCCATTCCCCACTCGTCTTGACATATCTTCCGCAAATACCTTCGCGCTGTTCGAGGGGAACTTCCTTAATATCGTCAACTATATATTTATCGTGAGCAGCTAGCTCCTTTTGTAGCGCTTGAACACGAAATGCAGGATGTGTGCTAAGCGAACGTAATCTACCGGCCTTCCAACTCGTTAGAACCGATCGCTCGCTCGTTTGACTACTTTCTCATTACAGCAGGCCGTACGAGAAGCCGGCGGTCGCGAAAGAGGAGTGTTGACCGTTCCCACTGCGGCTCTGGTCGCGAACAGGGTCGAGGTTGGCCGAATGGGAACTTTACGATTGACCAAACGTAGCATTGAAGTCATCCTTATCACTTGACAATATACGGCTGCTCTTCTTCGCGGGTCTCGCTTTCTCCCGCGTCAGCACCCGCGATGCAGCAGACTGCATTGGAACCTCATCCAGACGACTCCCTTCTGTTGTGCGGGCTGTAGAAGTTGTCTGGGGTGGAGATTGTGGTGGTGAGCTGGAACTATGTAATCGCCTGGTATGTTTCTCAACTTATTCCCCTTCACGACGAATGTTGACCTCATGCATTTGGCGGTGCATTCAGAGACAGATTTGTTCGGTCCGTATTTTTGAAAGGTCTGGTTTTTAAGGATTTTAGTGGTAATTAAAGCCGCCGCCTAAACTATTGTGTGTATTTGTTGCACTGAATTCCCTATAAACCGCACAGAATTCGCTGAAAACTGCGCTGGATTCGCTGTAAAGCCAGCAATCGATGAATTGAACAAGCGCCACCATCTGACGAAGAATTTTCCGGAGTTCTACCTCGCGCCGGGAGAGACTTATGACTTCATCGAGCCTCAAGTGTGTCCAAAAGATAAAGTCTATCTATTCTGCAATATGCTCAAAGCCTGTCGACCTTTTTTCAGTTTCCAAACCGCCCTACAAAGGTAAATACGACAGTACACACTGCATTTCCACGAACGGCACTCGTCTATAATAACCAGTAGTTGCCTCAACGCCGACATGGATATCATTTGTGAAGCTACCCACTGCGATCTGGTCGGATCGTGTGGCAACCGCTTAAATCGACGAACACACAGGGAATAAGTTCAAACACGTGTCGGGCTTGGGGTAGTATGTTGCGCAACAATTCCAAAGGGCACTTTCGTCGTCGAGTATGTCGGGAAAATCTTGCTCTGAGACGATGCGGGGAGTAGATCTGAGCTCTGCTACCAATTGCGAAGCCACTCTGGGGTGGGGCCGACGCTGCACAAAGTGGTAACAGTAGCCGCTTTATTAAAGTGCGAGTGGGCAAACACTACCCGACTTGGTGTATTTGCCAAGACCGATATCAAGGCGCTTTAAGAGCCGACAATTCGCTACCATAAACGCGACTTGTCGCAGTACACATGCCAGTGTGAATGCGCCAACTGAGGCTCGAAGTAGGTCTGTAGATCATATGAATTTCCCCACCAAACCAGATGATGTACATGTTGCTTCGCTGTGAACGTGATCATTTGCTTGATCAGTCGGTCAGCCTGGCTACCAGTCCAGAGTACATAATCCATCAGGAGGTTGTTCACCACTGCGCTAGAATTAGCAAATGAATGGTGACAAAACGGGAGTACCCGTCCATGCTCACCAGGACGGCTTCATACAGACTTTCATAATGGAATCCATTCCCTTGCTTGGGGAAGGCAAATCTGCATACACCACTTGGTTCGGTTCGTTCGTTGCTCGATCCAGTTTCTTCCGGTGTTCTTTTTCTTTTTTGCTTCCCAAATGACACACATCGCACGTGTCATACTGACTCTGCGTCAGTATCATGCCCTGCACGAGCTCCTTGTTCACCATGGTCTTCCGATATTGCGGACAAATGAGCTCCAAGTGCTCATGCCAACGTTTCAGAGTTCCAACCCTCTCAGCTATAGTGTAGTTGGCCATAGGCCTGTTCTATGGAATCACGGCGGCGTCTTCAGACGCGTGTGTTGCTTGGGATCCCCAGGTCGCTTCATCAGACGTGGCAGACGGCCGCCCGTATACCTCCTACGAGATTATGAAGTTGCGATCCGCTTGAACTCGAACCGTTACTCGTGCGCCTATCCTGGCGAGAGCAGTCCAAATTCCGCGTATCGTACGTAGAAAACATCGTCCACATCCATAACGACTTGCTCTCCTTCGACTTCGTTGACTAATGCTACTGTAGCCATTCCAGAAATCCGCGAAACAATACCCAGTGATAAACCCCGTACCCTCCGTACTGCCGAAGTGTCCTCAGTGAATGACACGAACTACGAACTTCTACTAAGTACGTGCGAGTTAGCAGTATCGAAATACCACCACGCACTGATTGCAACTTCATTCTCTTGGTCGTCGACATCCAGGTACCCGTTCGCAACCCCAGACCCAGACTCATCTCCACTAGACTCGTTCTGTCGCATCGTCATTGTGATGACTGCCGCCGCGACTTCCGTGACGACTTCCTCGACACCATGCGCTGGATTCGGTGACGTGATTTCTTCCTGCCGAAGTGTGCAGTTACCCCGCGGCGTCCGCTTCTGCTCGTTGTCATTAGCCCCGCTCTGCTTGTTCGCCTTCTCCGGACAATTTGCCTTCAGGTGGTCGGTGCTGCCACACACGAAACACGAGCGAGTCTTTCCTTGTCATTTCGAACTTGCTTTTCGTTCTCACCCTTGTCTTGTCCCTCACCTCCACCCTTGTTCTGCTGACACGGAAACTGCTTGCCACCGCTAAACGCCAGATTCAATTGGTTATCGGCCTGGTTTGCTTTGTCAAAAGTGATGGCCATTGACACAACATTTTCTGGTGTGTTCACGCAGTCCATCCCAGCGTCTACAAAATCTTGTAAGCGATCGAACCGCTCATTGGAGCGACAACACCCTCATCCCGCTGAACACGGCGACGTCCATGGTCATTCCGACCGTTTTGAGTCTTCCTTTCAGCCGACACATGTAGTTTAGGTGTCTCTCGACCTTGCCGCTCTGCTTGCACTTGGCCGACTCCAACTGTGCATACAGCTACCTCTTCGTCATGGCCTTGGTTTGGTCGTTGGCTTTTTCCTCGTACCGGTCTCATAGATACTGTCACATGGTCGATCCTCCCTTCATGTGCATGAGCTGCTGGCCCATGTCCGTGCACACAGACGAGAAGATCAACTCTTGGAGATCGAGTTGCCATTTGTTCCATGCTCTATTCTGCAGGGTCGTGAAGTGCTCGTCGTACTTGAAGATCTAGGTCATCATCACCTTGTACAGGTCCGCGTTCGTCTTGCGCGCAGCGATCTTCATCAGTTTCTTGTAGTACTGAAAGTTCTGCCCGTTCCAGCGATTGGGTCGGCAGGCTTCAAAAGCCTGTTCAGACTCGGATCTGATCCGGACCACTTGCTGCTGCGTAAGTAAAATGAAGACTGAATTAGTTGGAGCGTTAGCTGCACTGCTCTCGAGCCACTACCAACCAACACTCACGGACCCAAGCCCGTCCCTACTACGACCTGGAGCAGGATCCAATCTCTCGTCTCAAGCACGGTTGCTAAGTCAGGTCTTGAACTTGAATATGAATTCCAACAGCTTCGAGTCGACCTGTCGTTCGGACCTGCACATTTATCCTTTTCTGTATCCCTCACGTATAAATGTAGCCATGTTCTAAAAGCGCCCGGTCTAACCGCCAAAAATAACTCGGTCACAATTGACAATTCTGGCCACGCCAGTCTCGCGTAGCAGTGAACGCCTCGCCATGACGCGCTCTTCCGGGTGCCAAGGACCATCTCCGGCGCTTCAACTCTGTCCGCATGTTCTCCCGCCTCTCGCACTCCTGCTAATGATTTTACAGCTCTCAATTCTCCTTTCTCTGGTCTCCGCGAGCTCCGAGCTGCTGCTGTCCCCGGACCCCGTTTTCGGTCTCTCCAAGGCCGATCTGTGCGCTAGGGACGTCGAGCGCTCGAATTTCGCATTGAACCTTGTTCAAGTGAAGCCGGAGCCCGTGCCAGCACAAAACATCGGGGAAATCGCGTGTATCCGCTGATTTTCTGCTTCGTGAACACCATTTCAGTGCACCACGAGACCCGCGCGCAGGCGGTGGCCGAGACGTGGGGCCAGCGTTGCGATAAGCTCATGTTTTTCAGTAATACAAGCGATACGATTGTGGTGGGGGCAGGCTCAGCCAGAGAAAAGAGCTACGAAGTGGTCAAGATGGACGTCATTGCAGACCACAACCATCTGTGGCAGAAGCACAAGGCCACGCTGCGCTACGTGCACAAGCACTTCCGCCACGACTTTGACTGGTTCTACAAGGCCGACGACGACGCCTTCGTTGTTATGGAGAACTTGAGGCAGTACCTAAAACGACCCGAGATTCTGCAGGCCTACCAACGAGAGCCGATGCAAATGGGTCACCGGTTCAATCTGACGCAGGACTTGGTGAGCTACTACATCGTGGACGACTCGCTGGAAGCCATTTGGAGATCGAGGTGGGATCGGTGGGTGTTTAACTCTGGAGGACCGGGGTACGTCATGAATCGACTGTATATGGACAGAATCGTGAGCATCTTGCCCGACTGGACGTGCCTCTCGGACAAACACAGCGAGATGCTGCCGGATGACGCATCCATCTCGTTCTGCATGATGTGGCACGACGTGTTCCCGTGGGATACACGGGACCACCAAGGCCGCGAACGCTGGCATGCGGATAAGCCGAAGGGGGTGTTCTTCACCAACCCGAACCGAGCGGATTATTGGTATGTTCAGTACCATTATCACATCGGTGGTGTGCGGTGGAAACAGAAAGGTGCGGCACCTGATAGTGTAGCCTTCCACTACATCAGTCCAGCGCTTATGTACCATCTTGAGCGGATATTTTACCTCTGTCGAGCTGGAGATGACGTGCCTGATGTTGCTGCCTTCAACGAGAAGTACAGCCTCGCACTCGGCGACAAGGTCATGGTGTACCAAGACGTGCCCCAGAGGAAGCTTGCCGTTCAGGTACCTGTAGAGGCGCCAGTAGTGATTGAGTCGCCAGGTCAGGCAAAAGGTGGTGTAAACGCAGCGATGTAAAGATTACATGTACTGCAGGATCCATCCTCATTAGAAGAAGAAAAAAATAGAAATCTCAATGGCTTTTGTCGTGGGGTTGCTGCCCTTGTTGAGCCTGGTGATTGCGGTTTGCTATATTATTTGTGAATTGTGACTTACGAGTTCCGCTTTTTACCCGCTTTAGTTTGTTGTCTTCTATCGTAGGATTAGATCACGTTCGCTAAACTTCTTCATGTCACTGAGCTCCGAAAAGAGACTGCGTGTTCAGATTCAGGTTCTGCGCTTGCTGCCACTTGGTCTGGGCCTCGAGCTCTTTGCTGGTGATCACCAACTTCTCTGGGAGGTCGAGAATCTTCTTCACCGAAGCGCTCGTATTTATTCCCAGAATTCCAGCCAAAGGAGACGTTGAACCTGATGCCAAAGATTGCTCACGCCGGATGGCCAGTATAGGCATCTCCAACATCTCCTTGAATGCGTTCTTCTGTGTCTTCAAACTGTGTTTTTCGCGCATAAGCGTATCTAGCGCATCCACTTGTCCAGGCGTGACGCCCGGAAGAGATAGAAGAATATCACGCGGGGCCGAACAGAGTGACGACGCGGGACGGAGCGGCTGATTGCACGGATCGATGCCCTTGCACTCCTCAACGGGAATCAAGCCAAGCGTAAGTCTGCAATAAATATTACGCACAAGATTGATAATCTCCCACTTCAGGCCGTCTTCCTTCACATGGCCCACATGCTCGCGCAGGATACCCTGAATCGCTGCGGAGAAGAGGTCACGGCCTAGAAGGGCGTGGTACTTCGTGCCTGCATGCAGCACATTCACAAGTTTGTCGCCGAGTAGTACCGCCTTACGGCAGCTCAGCGTGTCCTTCCAGCAAATCACCTGTGCCAAAATCGCGCCGATAGCAAACGGCAGCGTAGGCGACTGGGTCAAAATGTAGTCACGCAACACGGCGTCCTCTGGGCTGGTCACGTGCTTGGGGTTATCCGTGTCGGTACCTACGACAGTCTTGGGATCGATAGCATACTCGATAAAGTCAATGACTTGGCGCGTTAGTTCCATCACCATTTTTCTCTGGCAATTTCCTGCTTCGCGTCGTCGATGCCCACAACCAGCGCGCTCCACGGATTCTGGGCTGGCTTGTCCCCGGTAGTCGGGCGCTGGAAAATTGAGGTCGCACGCTGCGCAAAGTGACCGAACAGAGTAGCAAGCACAGGATCCAGTAGAGATGGATACAGCTCCTTCGGGCAGTTCTTCAAAAAGGTAGGTACACGTACGCCAGAGCGCCCTTAAGGTGGCGATGCTCTATCAAGTCCACGTCGCTGAGCATACTATTCTGCAGAAGTGAGGCCACCTGGGATTTTTGTAGAAACTCACCTGGCCCACAGCAACGCCCATCAAATGGTACGAAATATCACGAACGTTCTTGTGCCACTTCGACCATTTCGAGGCAGCGGGCAACTTCGCAACTTCCTCTTCTTCGAGCTGATTATTTCCTCCAAGTAGCTGAGCAACTTCGTCCACCGAGACACTCAGCAACCAGCACGCAGTGGAAGTTTTTATAATTACTTCTTTCACCGCTGGTTCTTGTAGACCATGAAGTGAACGAACAAGCGCCAGCAAGTTTGGCAGCAAATGCGGCCAAGCTCTCTCAAATGCTCCCGTGTCTTCTGTCGCCTTGGGCGAATAAGTCACCCCAGAGCGCTTAGCAATGCCGTACAACGTAGTCAGAGTCTTGATGACCATCCCAAGTAGTTTTTGCATTCTCATCGTTGACAGCCGCTTCAATAGCGGTAACAAGACTCTGGGGAGAATTGACAAGCGCGGTCATCTCTGGAGACGTCCAATGAGCAAGCGGATCTTGCACGATCTGTTGCACGAACTGCGCACGCTCTTCCTTGTTCTCCATTGAGTTCGATACGAGCACCAGAATTTCGTAGAGCATCACACCTTCCGTATCAGTAACACGATCAGCAGCAAACAGTTCCTGCGCCTTCGAACACAGCACTGGCAACACTGGTAAAATGTGTGCTGGGATCGCCTGGCAGATAGAGACCAGGGATGACAGTGCCCGTCGCCGGACATTGACTGTACCGCTGCTCATGTTGCTGTGCACATCCTCGCCAGGCATGACAAATTCAATACTCGCGAATAACATCTCAAATACTGCTGTAAGCGTGCTGGCATCGAGAACATAGTACTTCGCGAACGATGCCAACACGAGAAGTTGACGGAATTTAAGAAGAGGGTCGGGCGTATCAAACGACAAAATAGCCTGCAAAATCGTCTGCAGTGCCTGGTGGTTTGCTGGGTTTTGCATTGCATTCGCGGGAAGTTGCTTCACAATACAATCTATCAGAGATGAAATACCTTCATGGTACAGGTAGGCCGTACTGATAGCGGTACACAGGCCGCGAGCAGAGCGTAGATGATCCGTTCCTGCAGAATACTGTGTGAGCACGAACGCTAGACGTTCGTGCAAAGACTGCAGGACGATCGTGGGGTTTAGCTGCACCAACACTCGGATCAGCGCGTACAAACGTCCCCGAAAGTTTCCGTAGTACGCGATGTACTCGCTGTGGTCGTCAAACTCTTCTTTGCTGCATTCGCAAGCAGTCGCTTGAGGGCCAGGTTCATCACGCTCCGGTGAGCCCAGCTTAAAGTACTTGTTAAACGAGACCTGCCGCAATTGCTCCAGAATATCTGCCAGATAACCCTCTCCTTGCTTCAAGATCGTCTTGTTCTTCAGCACCGTGAGCCACAAAATAATCTGTGCCTCCGTCAGGATCAAACTCGGATGAGCAAATAGCTTGCTTAAATTCTTCAGAACCACACGAAGCAGCGCCATCTCCTGCTCGCCAGCTCCATCCAGAAGAAGCACTTCCAGCTGACAGGTCCCCCACGTCACGAGCATGTCGTTCAATTTCTTGTGGAAAAGCAGGTTCGCCTCCAGCTCCGGCTCGAGCGTCGTCAAGTCCAGCGTATCCACCTTTTCAATGATCTGACTGATGCTCTGCAGCATAATGGCCCTGTTCTCCTTCCCAAAGCCTCTCGTCATGTACACCTCGAGGCACTCTGCTCCCGCCACGCGGAACTCCTCATCGTCCAGTAGCAGCACGGCCACCATAATAAAGTTCGTCGCTGGGTCCACAGGTCGTTCCAGCGGCATCCACTCGAGGAACTCCTTGAGCATCTCCAGCGCCGAGTGGATGAGTCTCTGGCTCGTGTTCTTCTGTTCTGCCGTCGCCGTCTGCGACCTGTAAACTGCGTACTGCTTCTCCAGCTCCTGGTACACCACTGGGAACAGCTGTGGTAAGCACACATTGAGTCCTTGCAGGATGTCTTTCCTCCTGGCAGGGGGATGGACGTGTTGAACGAGCTACTGACACAGTCCTCGGCCAGAGACCGCAGGACCATGAGCACGAGCTCCACCTGTGAGCTACTTCCATTGTGCCACACTTGGAGCAGCTCCAGCAGCAGCTCTGGCCAGCGCTGTGGGAACTGCCGCTTAGCGATGGACGCGATGAGCGCCACTTTCTTCTCGCGCACGAACACAGGCTCGTCGCTGACGTCCGCTCTCAGCAGCAGTTGCACGAGATCCGCGCGCATCTTCTGCTGATCCTCCAGGGGCTGCGAGTCCCAGCGCGTGAGCACGTGGTGCTCTAGAACGTGCAGTGCGAAGTGCTGGCGCGTGTGCAGCTCCAGCGCGTCGCCGCCGCCAGGGTTGCGGTACAGCGCCACGGCGTACAACGCGCAGTCGGCGCGGCGCTTGAAGTCCTCGCAGAAGCTATAGGAGGCCTGGCGGTCGGCGGCCGAAGCCAGCGGCGAGTGGCTCATGTGCACGGCCAGCAGGACCTGCTGGTACAACTGCGCATCCATCTCAAAGCGAGGAAATCTAAAGAATGAATTGACTTGAGAAAACGCAAGTCCTCACGCCGACGATTCAAGGGTGCACTCCTATTGGCTAATATTAGCTAGCAGGAGACGACAGCATTAGTGGTCTGTGGTCTTCGGACAATCGTACGTGGACGCTGTTATCATCGTAAGTATGCCATTCAACCCTCGTGTATATTTTATTAGTAAATCTGTGCTGTCATAACTGTGCGTGATTTTGCTTTTGTGTAGTCATCCGAGTGCAAGATTTCTGGGAAGAACTTAACGCGGCTGATGTTGAAGTCGACTGCGTTTGTTGGTAGCGGTGCAGCCGTTACTGCTGCCGGCGTTGCGTCGTTGGTGGCGATCGTATTGCTGCTGTTGGTGGCTGTCTTGTTGCTGGTGTCTGTGGCGATTGTGTTGCTGCTGTTGGTGGCGATCGTGGTGCTGCTGTTGGTGGCGGTCGTGGTGCTACTGTTGATGGCGGTCGTGGTGCTGCTACTACCGTCGTTGGTGGTGCCGCCGCTACTGCTGCCGTCATAGGTGTCCCTTTATCGCGCTGCGATATCCACTCAGGGTCACTGCCTCAGTCGTTTTTCGTTTGTAGGATAAATACTCCACGAACATCGATGGGGTGAACTCGTTCAGATTAAGCTCATCATCTTCGTAAAAAACTTTGATGTGTCGCCGTCAACCAGCGTCAACACATACACGCGTTTTATCCACTTCTTGATGCCCTTGACGCCGACAGCGTACTTTTTCGAGTCTCGCTAGAGATGTACGCATCGCGGATTGCCTTCACTTCCACCGCAGCGTCCTGCGATCTTCCATCAGCACGAGACGTATTTATCCGAGTGATTTTGGCCAATCGGAGTGGGAGTTATCGTCGGCTTCTGACACTTACGACTTCTCGGGATGATTCTATTCCTGCCCGTTCCATAGAAAATGCAATGACTGCAACAGTCGCACAACGGTGAGGAATACGCTGATTCTGGAAATCATAAGCGAATTCGCTTTTTGATGGGAAACCCCATATGTAATTTACGTAAATACAAGAATGACAGGCGATTGGTATGCCGATCGAATCGGAGTTAAGATGGCTACAAAACCGCGACTGAACAGCTCTATTAATATAGGCACTCGCTACGTAGACCAACTATATGGACATAAACCCCACTATCCTGCAACGTAAGGACCTCTTACAGCAACTGTACCCTGACCCCTAAACCTCCCCTCCGAGGGAGTGGCGTGGCAAATGTCGAGGTTTAGCACACCGCGCGAAGACTTCGCTTCGCACGTCGATGCTAAACCTCTCTGGCCAAGCCCGTTCGTTTGACCCTAGTATTGCAGCGCTGCGCTTGATCTCGCCGGCCAAAGCCGGTGACTTTGGTAGCTTTTCAGGTACTAGAGTTTGTCGCCTGGCTTCAACGAGATAGTTGGTCTACGTAAGCACTTTCATTAATAAATCGGGTATGAAATTGACATTTAGCTGTTGACATGTGAAGTTTATTGGTACACAAGGAGACGCGACCGATCCTTCAAGTCGTTCGCGGTGCTGTTTTCAAGACGTTCATCTGCTATTCAATTCTTGGTGGAGTGTGAATGGCAAGTGCAGCTGAAATTGCAATTATTGATTTGTCCCGAGTCAGAACGGTGGCAACCGTCTTGGCTCAGAAGCAATCCGACTTGACGGGATTGCTGCTCAACTTCGTGCCGAGCAGCAACGGGAAGATGAGCTGGCAGACCTGTCGCAGCTACGGAGGGATGGTCGCTCGGTGACGCAACCATAGCTGTTAGCTCTGTTTGGTGGGACCCTGGGATTCGTGGAACCAGGGGCCCCATTTTTCGAATTTGAAGTTACGCCAAGGAACGCGGACGGCGGAGGCTTCGAGGCATCGCGAGGACGGAAGGCATGGATATGTCAAGGACCAGGACAAGGACAAGGGCGTGCAATGGCGAACGAGGGGTGTCGACTCAGGCACGGAACGATTGCTGCAGGATGGTGTGGAAGCGGAGGGACGGCTGCATTGGACTTAGGAAAGCTCAGTCGTGAAAAATCCTTAGAACCAGCAAGTTAATATCTTTTGTCTTGATTTGTTGTTGTTATTGATCTACTCTCCTAGAACGCACCTGTCTGCCATACGCCTCGAGGACCGTCCTAAATAAAGGCGGCTCGCGACAGCTTGGTGGAGAAGCAGGGTACAGTCTTCGGCGTGCAGCTGTGTGCCCTGGATGGAGAGTCGGGAGCGTGGGATCGTAACCGCTTCGATTGCAGTGCGCGTACGCTTGGCAAGGGCCCCGTACGTAGTCTGCCGCGCAAGGAACCGCGTTGGAGGCCGCGTCACATTCGAAGTTGGAGAATCACCCATGCCTGGAAGGCCATTGAGAACGGTCTCGGTGTAGCGTCGCCAGGGAACGGGCGAAGAGAACGGTAGAAGGTGTGCGAGGAACAGAAGTGCGATCTTCTATTGGACTGTGAGAGGCGGGCGTTCGAGGATCAAGCAGCGCAGTCTACGGTTGGTGAAGTGGAACGTCCGGCGGACGGACTTGAAAGTGTCGACGGTTGAGTGACTAACAGCGCGCCGAGCTACGGAAATTGGGTGCACGGAAGATCTAGGAAACGATTAGCACAACTGGAAAATGCCGCGGCAGGACGATGCGCGCGATGATGGAAATGGAGATGGCACGGAACGCCTAGGTGGCGACCGTGAAGTGGATCAAGGTGACCAAGCTACTGGTGCAGTACGGTCTGAAATAGAGCGGCTGGAGTCCGAAGAGCGTCGCCGGACCAGTCGAAGGCCAGCGAGCCTAGGAGAAGGAACTCGTTCGGGATCAAGAGCGAGCAGTCGTCGCGGAAGTGTAAGTGAGCGGTCGGTTCAGGCCACCACGACGGACGGTCGCGAGACGTTGCAAGGTGAAGTGATGAGGGAACTGTGGAATCAGTTTGAAGATGAGTCTAAAGCCACACAAGGAGGCGAGCCCGCCGAGGATACAAGCGAGAACGCCGGGGATATGAGTGGTCTCGACACCGTTCCGTGCGTCATCGACACCGTGACGTTCAGAGTCAACACGGTGAGCCGCGAGAAGAGACGGTGGCGGAAGGATACGCCGCTGACTATGAAGGAGGCTATGGAGAATACGGAGGAGTGCCGGCTTCGTACTATGCCCACTATGCTAGTGCGTACGCTTATCCGTATCCGCCCCCAGCTCCACCAGAACCGGTCAAGGAGGCTCCGAAACGGTCTCCTAGTGGGTTTATTGCACGGTACACCGGACCGGAGACACGTCGAGTGGCACAACCATCGGTTGGATGGGATTGGAATGTGAAGCGTGAACCTGTCATGGTCCCTGAACCACAGGAACGGCGCGGCGCTTCCGGTTCCATACCTGCCGTATTATCCGGGCATTGGCCCGTATGGTACGCCTGGATGGATACAACGTCCGTACCATGGAGGTCCGCCTCCTCACGGAGCGCCGAGACTGGAACTCCTGTGGTGACGCCTCGAGGTGCTCCTCCGGCGAGAAGAAGTGCGCCACCGACTAGACATGCGACTACGGCTGGAGGAACGGCTCCTCTTTCGAGAACGAGTGCTCCGCCTGCGCCTAGGAACGCACAGCCTGTACATTAGAGTGCTCCTCCTGCGCCTCGGAACGAACCTCCGCCTCTGGGACCTCCCAGACAGAACGCTCCGGCGTCTATACAGACCGGATATGGAGTGGCTGGACCGGTGGCATCCGTCCGTACTTCTGAGTCTTTTGCGATGTCACGCCTGGTTTCGAACGCTTTGAAAGTACTTCCGATGTACTATTCGGAAACGACCACGGTGGAGAAATCACGTGACTTCTGGGAAGCATTCGAGTCTTACACTGAAGGACTACCAGAACGGTCGAGGTTGCTGGTGTTCCGTCAGAAGTTGAAGGGCAAGGAAGGTGAGCGTTGTTGGGGTAATTCGAGTATCAAGACCTACGACACTCTGCGCACAAGGTTCCATAACCACTTCCTGAGCAGAATGGCTGATGAGCTATGGGAACGGTTGCATACGACGAAGCGTGAACATGGAGAATCCGTGGAAGAATGAGGTGACCGTGTCTCCGATCTGTGCGAAGCTCTGGACTATCCAGATCCACGGATGCGATATCAACTGTTCCGTCGTGGCTTAAGAAACAAGCGTCTACTGGCCACGCTCGACTCGAGCGCGGCCTGCGATATTCCTGCAGCGTGTGAGTGGTTGATGTTCAAGGACATGCACCGTCCTATTGAGGAAGAGGACCAATTTGAAGACGGAGCTCTGAAGCGTGGCAAGAAGGACAAAAGCCAATCGTCTGTCGAGGAACTGTCCCAGAAGATGCAGTCGTTCATGACAAGGCAGGAACAGTGGCGGGAACAAATGGAGCAGGAGCGTTGGCAACCACCACGGTCTCTCGCAACCGAACTCCTACCATTGCGTCCGTGCAGGACTTGCCTCCTTCACCGTCTTGTGGGGACCAAGGGAACGGACAACGGTTCCGTGGCATCAGAATGGCTGCGAACGACCGAACTCGAGAAGGAATAAGCGTGTGTGGACGTTGTGACCGGAAAGGATGCAGTCGTTTAAACTGTCCTCGCCTGAAGATGACTTGTCGACGCTGTGGACGGCTCGGACACATCATGTCGGAGTGCGAGGAACCGTACCGTGGTAATGGGATGCATAACGGTGGCCAAGGTGGTCGGTCGCCTACTCGAAACTGTTTTCTATGTGAAAACCTGGTCACATCGTTGCAAACTGTCCAGACGTTGAGACGCTGCGGACTATGGCTCGGTCTAGGAGAACCCACCGTTGCCACCGTCTCCTCGTCAATGACGGAGGCTGGAGGAAGGGGAGGAGAGAGTCACTCCTTCCTCTGGTCTAGTGAATGACTCGAGTGGTGACCGTACCGTGAAGACTGGACGAACGATCATCAGGTATGAAGATGAATGGGAAAGAGGGGAACTTCTGCAAGTCGACTCGGATGAAAGCGTTGACTTGGCGGTGAACCGAGATGGAATAATGGAAATTGCGGAAGATGACTAGGATGACTAGGATGACTGTTAGGCTTGGCTGTTTTGCTGTATATGGCCCTCACTTGACACTTACTAACATGAACTTTACAGTAAGTTTCATGTAATAGCGTATATAAGGTATGAGAGTTGATGATTACCCCTGTAACCAATGCACAAAGCGGTAAACAATACTAGGGTGCGAGGAACGCGGCCGCCGAGCAGATTAATCACTTGCACAGCCGAAGCGTACGCTATCACCAAAAACAGTACAGGAATGTAATTTTCTATCACGAATGAGCAGGAAACTATTCAGTTTGCAGAGTTCCGAGTCTCTGAAAACAATTCTGGGAGGCTACAGAACATCTCGATTTTACCTTGATTTGCGGCCACTGACATGTTTATGATTTTTACTAGACACTTACTTACTGTAAAAGTATGTACAGTTAGCTATACTGTAAGCGTACACGACCCACCTAATGACTGTCTTGCCGTGCTGGAGGACGCGGAGTTCATGGATTTGAACGGTGAGATGGAGTATAGTGACAACGAGGGCTAGGTTGAAGAGCCCATCGTTTGGGAAGACCAAGACGTGGTGGCCGAATTGAACGGTCTGGAGATCGTAGAAAACAGTTTTGAAGCCTTTGAAAACGGTTTCGACGCTGAAGACGATCTCGAAGGAGAACTGCAGGAAGCAGAGGAAGTGCACGAACCAGTGGTTGTTTACGGCACGGTGGCCGACTCTAATCAGGAGGTCGTAGCTGGAGAGCCGGAAGCTCAGAAGACGGTCGCGGTGATAGCAAGTATACTACGTACGGCTAAGAGAGTGGTCGAACCGGTCTGGGTAGACGACGATGGTCTAGACAATCTGGACCTCGGTGAAACCGTCTTCCTAGGTTGGGAGAAACCGGCGCAGGATCCACCCGAACCTTCTAGTGAAGAATTGGTGAACTTGGCATCAGAAGTGGACGAGTTGGAAAAGGCAAGGACGGTACGGAGGCTGTGGACAAAGCCGAAAAGGAAAACCCGTCGCCTAACGCCCGATTGTCCACGGAGGATGAACTGGACGCATTGGGAAATTGTGTTCCAGGCGAAGAAGCAAGCGTGATTGCTAAGGAAGAAGTCGCTGTAGAAAAGGAGGAATATGACAAGGAAATCGAGGAACGGTTGTACCCGTTGGTCGAAGTGAAATTGAAGCGACGTGTGAAGCAGAACGCTGAAAACCAGATGAAACCCCACTCTGGAAGAGATGGCACGGTTCCTCGGACTGGATACGGATGTGTTAGCTCGAGCAAGGGAAGCAACACCGGAGGGTACGAACACGCCCGAATATTGGCAGGATTGGTTCCGTGCCACGTTGGAGAATTCGGCAGAGGTTAAAAGGTCGAACCGTGACTTCTCGACTACTGTGTCTGTAGTACGGTCAGAAAAAACCGAGGCCGTGACAAAGAGTGTCGAAGTGAGCGTGGTTCCTGTAGATACGGTACTTGACGAATCGGAAAGTTCGAGGAGCGACTCTAGTGGGGAAAGCGAAAGCGACTCCGAGATGGAAGCTACCAAGCCTGTGGTCGAGGACGCTGAAGCAATAGTGAAGGAAAATGTCGCGTTCTCGTTGGAGATCGAAGACACGGTCGCGTCTGTGGAAATAGCGGCCATTGCGGAAGTATTCGCTCAAACGACAGTCCGGCCAAAGGAAGCATGGACCATCGCCAGACTTGCCGTGTATCGTATGCTGAAGGAAGCTAAAAAGGAAATGGACACGGAGAAAAAGCTGAAGGAGCTCGCACGCGGTGAGGATGAAGCAGCTGAGATCCCTCCATTGCGTGACAAAAGTCCTGAGGTGGACTGGGAACGGCTACGCTATTTTGTCGACGAGGTAGTACGTGAACGAGGACTGCTTGGTCCGTGCTGGGACCGATTGTTGTCCTGGGTGGAGAACTACTTCGCTGGGAATGCGGTTCCAATCTGGAGGAAGCTGTGTGACCGGACTGGACGATCAACCACGCCTGCTGCTAAGCGTCGCCGACGGGTTCAGCAAAAGAAAACGGTGGGTTTTGACTGTTCGGTTCTATATCGAGACCGTGCTGAGGCATTGGGCAAACTAAAATCCCGTTTCGAGTGTGATGAAGACGCTTACCACTATGTGAATGTGCTGAGACCAGAGCGTGCTAAGGCTGAACCACCTCCGAAAACCGGTCTGGTGGAAGTTGTTACGGTCAACCTACCTAACGGGTTTGGAGTCCGTGACGACGACGGAGAAGAAGGCTTTGATGTACCTCGAATTGTAGAGGGAGGACGGCGTGTCGTGTGCTCTGTGGGGAGCGTTGAGGCTCTCTCTAGCGGCTACATCGACTGTCTACCTTCACAGATGCTGACTGATACGGGTGCGACCTTCAGTTTGGTTGACTGTCAAGTGATGAAACGGTTAGGCTGTGCTGCTGAAGCTCTGGATCCGTACGACGGCCGTGTTCGAAGCTCGTCCGGCCATCGTCTGCGTATCCGTGGGTGGGTGCGACTATAGGGTCGGTTGAAGTTGCTTTACACGTCCTAGTAGCGGACCACCTACATGTGGACGCTATACTAGGGTAGACGCTTTGAGCGTCTTCAAGGCCGTGATTGATGTGGAAGAACGGACCTTACTGTTAAAGGGACCGGGGAAGTGCTGTCTCTTGGAATTACGATTGTGCAGGAGACGTTCATGGCGGCAATGGTTAACTCGATCCGTCTCCCGCCTCGTGTACATGCACTGGCAATGACAAGCGTGATCGGTGACATAGAAAAAGGAACTACGGTCATGGTGGAAAGGTCTCTGGGCTTACCACCTACTCTGTGCGTTGCGCGATCTCTTGGAACTGTTGAGGATGGCAAAGGTATTGTGGAAATGTGCAATGCTTCCACTGATGAGTACTGGATCCGGAAAGGAACGATCGTGGCTGCTACTTCAGTAATCCCCGAGGAGGCGTTCGGTTTGTGAACAGTCGCCTAATCCTGGAATGACCGTGAGGCCTTCTAGTGCTCCGAGTGAAGTGGGTCAAACGGAGGAAGTTGCTGCGACTCTGTCCGAGGAACGGAAGGAGGTCGAGGACAAGAAAGTTAAGACTACTAAGCCTGATGTCCCGCCTGACAAGCACGGTGAGATGTCGGCTGATTTTTCTGAGTCCAAACTGTCGACGGAGCAAAAGGAACTGTTCCAGGCCGAATTGAACCGTTTTCAGGATATATTTGTGGAGTCTAAAAACTGGACGAACGGAGTTGTTGCACTTTCAGATTGACACTGGGGTAACTCTCCGATAAAGCAACAACCGTATCGTGTCTCGCTGACCGAAGGTGAAGTCATGGAGGCCGAGATTCAGCAGTACGAGGAACTGGGTCTAATTCGACCGCCCAACAGTCCTTGGGCGAGCCCGGTATTGATGATCCGTAAACCTGACGGTGTGTTCCGTTTCTGTAACGATTATAGACGGTTGAATGCTGTCACTGTTAAGGACTGTTACCCGATGCCTTTGATTGATGCCATTTTGGATGTACTAGGCGACGCTCAACTGTTCTCTACGATGGATATTGCGTCTGGCTATTGGAATGGGCCAATGCATGAAGACAGCGTGTCTAGGACGGCTTTCACGTGCAAGTACGGTCTATATGAGTGGCTAGTTATGCCCTTTGGTCTGTGCAATGCGGTGCCGGCTTTCGAGCGTCTCATGGAAACAGTGTCAGTGGATCTGAAATGGAGGATCTGTCTAGTTTACTTGGATGACTGTGTGATCTTCAGCAAGGACTTCCCATCTCATTTGGTACGGTTGCGCCAAGTGTTGACACGGTTCCAGCAAGCTGGCTTCAAACTCAAGATGAAAAAGTGTCACTGGGGGCGAAACCAAGTGGCTTTCTTGGGGCACATCGTGACTCCGTCCGGAATCTTGCCTAATCCCGAAAACGTGAAGTCAGTGATGAACGTACAGAGGCTTCAAAACTTGCACGGAATACGGTCATTTTGGGTCTTACTAGTTACTTCCGACGGTACATTCCGGGGTATGCTCTCATTTCTGCTCCGCTTGAACGGTTGAAGTTGAAGGATGCACCGTTCCTCTGGAATGAGGTCTGTGAATCTGCCTTCCGACAGCTCAAGCGTGCGCTGGTGAAGCCTCCTATTTTGGTCTATCCTGACGCAAAGCGCCGCTTCAAGTTATTCGTTGATTGTTCACGGTATGCTGTGGGAGCGTGGCTTATGCAGGAAGTGGACGGTCGCAACCGTGTTGTTGCCTATGCTAGTAAATTGCTGACTGGCTCACAGAAAAACTGGATCACGAAGAAAGATGGTATCTCGGAGATTGATGGTTGGGGCGTGGTTTGGGCCACTTGGGAATTCAGATGCTACTTGAATAAGCGTGAGTTCGACTTGTACACGGATCACCAGGCGTTGACTTGGGTCTTCGGTCCGGGTAATCGTACGACTAACTCGAAATTGGTACGCTGGGCGATGGAGCTTTCGAATTTGCAGTTCAAGGTGTTCCACAAGCCTGGAACGACCATGGGTCATGTGGACGGATTGTCGCGCTTACCTGCGGACCGTGCCGATGCCGTAACTCTAGCCGACTTTCTCAACCCGGTTCAGGAAAGAAGGACTCTTCCGATGAGAGACCTACAGAATCCGGAACCGTCTGATGAAGGACGGGTTCCAAATTCGGTTGGGGAGCAGTCTGACCAAGCCGAATACGGTGTTGATTTTGAATACGGTGAATACGAGGGGACCAAGGAAGGTGAGGAACCGATTCAGGAGACTGAACCCACTCAACTCGATGGTGAAACGAAATCCGGAGCGGATGGGGCTTCTCCTGGAACGGACGAGGAACCTCCTCACCGAACCGTCCTCGCTCTCCTATGGACGTGTTCCGACTGGAAAGGGAACAGTTCTTGCAAGAACAACGGCCATTGGCTTGGGTAGAGGCGCTGGTGGCGTTCATACAAGACCGTGCTCTACCTGTGGATCCGTTCTTCAGAGCGAAGATTGTCAAGATGGCTCCTAAGTATGAAGTCATGAACGAAGTGTTGATGAGAAAGGTACATTTACCTGTGGCGGTGGGACCAGCACGGACCATAACCATCCCAGTAGTTCCGGCCGGTTACCAGGAAGTCGTGCTGCACTACTGTCATTCGGACATTCTGTCATCTCACATGGGATTGACTAAGACCCGAGACCGAGTGAGACGACACGGATACTGGCCTGGATGGCGCAAGGACGTTGCTGAGTACATACGTGGGTGCAGCGAGTGTGGAGGTGGAAAGGGTCATCGTCCGTGGAACCAGGGACCGATGCAACGGATGCCCGTAGCTGACTTGACGGGTCCGTTCTCCCTACTCGTAGTGGATGCTATAGGGCCACTGGGGACCACGACGGCTGGCAACAAGTACATCTTTGTGTTTGTCGACTATTTCACACGGTGGGGTGAGGCGTTCGCTGCCGACCGGTTAGACACGCTGACGTTCGTACACACCATGGTGAACGGTGTGGTGGCAAGGTACGGAGTACCTTCCCGTCGGTTGAGTGACCATGGCTCGAACTTTATTTATGAACTCGCTAAGTCGTTTTACGATACGCTCGGGATCAAGAAATGGTACGACGCCGCTTATCACCCTCAAACGCAAGGTCTGGTTGAGAGATTCAAAGGAACGGTCATTGGAATGCTCAAGATGTATGTGAGTGAGGCGCAGACGGACTGGGATCTATATTTACCACGTGTGTTGTTCGCCTACCGAACTGCGTACCATGAGGCGTTGGGGGACACGCCGTTTTTCTCTTTATACGGTCGAGACCCGATTCTCCCGTTAGACGTGGCATTCCTGAACTTAGGTGAGAAATGGAAGCAACGAAGTGGCTCAGTACAGACGAGAACTGTACCGTTCCATGAACGATTCACGGATGTTGGTCGAGCTTCAGTTGGTGAAAGCGCAAGATCGGCATGAGCAGAGGTTGCACCGGCAGCGGCCGATCGAGTATGAGCTTGGAGATCCGGTTTGGGTGTACCAATTCTTCAGAGCACGGAAAGGAGAGAAACGGACGAAGAAGCTAGCTTTCACGTGGCACGGTCCCTACCGTGTTTTAGGCAAGCTCGGTGAAAATAGGTACCAGATTGATATCCCGTCGCACCCGGATAAGATGGTGACCGTGAGTGTCAACCGTCTCAAGAAGTTTCAAGGACGGTGGACCATACCTTTTATTGACGAAGTACCTGAGGATATGGTGGAAGATGGCAGCGAACCGAACGGTGGTCCTCTGGAGGAGTCGGATCTGCCTCCGTCCAGTTACACGGAGCGATTGACAATTTGTCACGAGGATACGGTTATAACGGGTGTAGATTCCCCGTTGTTGGGAGTGGTAGCCAAACGGAAGGCTGGTCGGACCGTGGAATACTTGGCGTTAGCTGCCAACTTTGAGACTTTTTGGCTTCCGCATTAATGGCGGAATATGGCCCGTTGGTTACCGCATTTGAACAGTCTGGGAGGGTGAAGAACCGTCTACCTGAGCTGCGAAGGAGTGCCTGTTTGGCTGAGGCAAATGCAGAGGTAGACGAAGACGACGTACAGATGGTGTTGGTCGTGGGGTGGAATTCTCGAACCAATGAAACGGTTGGATACCTATGGAATTTGAAATGGTTCGAGAATGGAACGGTGGTGGTAAATGGGGAATTTTATTTTTGAAGTTAAGTGAAGCTGGAACGGAACGCTCGAAGGCAACATTGGAAAGAAAACGGAATGGGAGCGTTCTACGGTGTGGCTAAAGCGTCCAGATTTGGACTGGGGTGATTTAGGTGACTTGGGGGCGACGGCTTCTTGTCGTCAGTGTCGAACGATTCGACGTCCTTACCGCCGCCTGATTTGTCGTCGGACTCTTGGGCGTCGTCCTGCGAAGCTTTGGGGTCCTTCTTGTTCTTCTGGCGCCTTCATCACCGTCTTGGTCGTCTTCGTCATCAGGTCCGAAGTCGGAGACGTGCTCTTTCTTGACGTTCTTGGTCTCGTGGTCGGATTCATCGGTGATACTGGTGTGGGAAGAGACGTCGGAGTCTTCGTCGATGGCTGCGAGCTTGGATTTTGTTGTTAACGGAGTTTCGGGAGGCAGCGCGGTGAACTCACCGTCCTCTTCGAAGTCCGAGTCGTCTTCTCCTATCTCTGCCGTACGGAATGGTTTTTCGGCGAGCGTGGCGACGGACTTGTTCTTCTGCAGCAGTCGGGTGACCTCGAGCTGGGTGGTCTTGAGCGTTTTGTTCGTCAGCAGTGTCTTCCAGGAGCCGCGTGTCTTGTTGCCTACCCAGGATGGATTAGCGGGTGCTCCTTGACGAATGTCGAGCACGATACGGCCCAGTGCGCGCAAGGAGAGACGGAGGTGAGCAGTGTGTGGGGATCGAGCGCGTTGGACCGTTCCAGCAACTCTGGGATGGAGGCGTACCCTTCTTCATCAACCGTCTGCGGGCCGGACATCCGTGCAATCACCCTCTCATAACGAGGACGGTCACGGTTCCACAGAGCCAACAAGTCTCTAGGGGCGGGTCGTCATTGTGGTTGTTCTTGGCGCGCGCGGAATGCTTGGCCGCATTGCCGCCGAGCCACATCAAGATGTCGTGGATCTCGTCCTCGAAGCGACGCATGAACTCGTAGTAGCCGAAAACTTCAATGTTGTCACTGATGGACTTGAGGCGCTTCTGGTTGGTCAGTGCGAGCGTAGAGAACACAGTCGAAGAAGGTGCGGCGGTGCTTCATCCAGAAACGGTAGTGGGCGAGGTGGACGTCCTGGTACTCGGTGGGGTCATACCAGACTCGCTGGTCACGCCACGGATACGCCACTCGGAACGGTACCTTACCGAGTTGTGCAGCGGCCTTGACGAGACCGGCCAAGTCCTTCTTGACCGTGGACGGGGCACCGATCGGCAACTCAAACTTGAATAAGGGCGTCTTCCACTGGACTTGCCCGATGTTTTCTGTTTCTTGGACGACTTGGGCTTGCCAGAACTGCGAGTCACGGGACGCTCGGAAAACCGTGACGTAGGAGCGGGAAGTGGCTGAACGCGATTGTGGGACGGTGGTTCTCCGGGGTCCTGATTGTTGGACGATGGCAGCACAATGACCGGTTTGGCAAGCGTGGCGGGAAGGTCCGGGTCGTCGGCCATGATGGCGAGTGCGAGGTCACCCAGGGCCTTGATCCCGCGCAATTCGGTGTTCTCGGCGAGGGCGGGGAGAAGACGACTCCAGAACTCGTACTGGGCGCTGGTAACGGTGTTTGGATCTGGGGAGTCGTCGGCTTCTTCGACCGCGGCATGGATGCGGTCGGCCGCGACTTCCTTGGGGTCGGGTGCCGAGGAAGTTGACTTGGAAATGGCGATGGTGGCGAGGCTGGGTGCGGAGTGAGCAGTGGACGGCAGATTGGCGAATGGCCAGTGCTATCCCCTGTTGCGCGGTGATTGATGGCTCCTGAACCTGGTCGGTTCACTTCAATCTACTATGGAGGCCGGAGGCACGGTGATAACCGCTAAGAACGGCACGAGTGGAGCTAAAGGGTACTGCGGAAACTTCAACTTTGATTGACAGTTATGGACTTACAGCTTTCGACACGGAAGGCTGAACAACCGTGCGGGAAATGACGCAAACTGACCTCCGTGATCACTACGGTTGAGTTGACCGGGTCGTTCGCCATTTCTAATCTATAATGGAAATGGGGTTCGCTTGGAATGTGGTGCAGTGGTGTTTGACTACGGTGAGTGTGATGGGGGATGGCTGCCGTAACTTCGGGGCACTTACTGGCGCGAGGTCCTCTGTGCTTTGGGAGGAGTGCTAGTGTGGGTGATCACCCAACCGCTCCGTGAAGTCGCTGTTCGACCGTGCTTGGCGGTTAGTTACTTCGTCTACAAATGGGCTAAGATCGTGAAGCTGTGCCTGCGTCGCTATCGACATTTCGTGCGGGGACCGTCGGTTCGAGACCGCAATTGATGCGTTCGTTGGTGGAAGTCCTACGAAGCACCGTGGCTGACGCCAATGATTGTTTTACAAGCGCGGCACGAGCACGAGGAAGGGCTGGGACGGCTAATGTACAAGTGGATCGATGCGTATCACGCTTGCTGGTGTGTGTTCTTGCCGGAAACGACAGAGTACGGTTGGCGCACGACTGTGAAAACGCAAGAGGGATTCGTGTTGACGCGTGGAGGACGGTCGAGCGTGCCCGTTGTGCCATGAAAGTCGCCTGGATGATGATTTCACTGTTGCTTTACTCGGTCTTCTATTGGGTGCTGTACGCCTATGAAGGGATGGAATGGTCGTGTGGCGGATGGTTCGGTGTGATTGCACTACTACTAGTGATGAACTATGGTCTCTCGGAAGCAGGCAATGTGGTCGTGTACGGCAATCTGACCGTGCACGCGGAAGCAGTGGAGGTGACCTGTTTCGTTTGCTCCGTGAGCGTGTTCAGCCACGTGTGGGGATGGTTTGAAGCGTCATCGTTGGGAAGCTCAACGTGGAAGAAGGTCGGTGCAGCGTACCAAGCGTGGAAGAAAGGCATGCAGGACATCGAGCACGCTCAGAGACTCAGCGGGCTGTACTGGGCCCAAGACGGTCGCCGTGGACCACGACCGGAGGTGGTGTTGGCCGGTACCCGTGAGGGTCGCCGTGGTATGACTGAGCAGCTTCGCAACGTTCGACAAGAAGCGGCTCGACGAGGGCGTCTCGGTTCGGTTGGGGAGGATGTCCCGAGTCAGAACGGTGGCAACCGTCTTGGCTCAGAAGCAATCCGACTTGACGGGATTGCTGCTCAGCTTCGTGCCGAGCAGCAACGGGAAGATGAGCTGGCTGACCTGTCGCAGCTACGGAGGGATGGTCGCTCGGTGACGCAACCATAGCTGTTAGCTCTGTTTGGTGGGACCCTGGGATTCGTGGAACCAGGGCCCATTTTTCGAATTTGAAGTTACGCCAAGGAACGCGGACGGCGGAGGCTTCGAGGCATCGCGAGGACGGAAGGCATGGATATGTCAAGGACCAGGACAAGGACAAGGGCGTGCAATGGCGAACGAGGGGTGTCGACTCAGGCACGGAACGATTGCTGCAGGATGGTAAGGATACATGTGGAAGCGGAGGGACGGCCGCATTGGACTTAGGAAAGCTCAGTCGTGAAAAATCCTTAGAACCAGCAAGTTAATATCTTTTGTATTGATTTGTTGTTGTTATTGATCTACTCTCCTAGAACGCACCTGCCTGTCATACGCCTCAAGGACCGTCCTACATCAAGGCGGCTCGCGACAGATTTCGGAGCTTTCCGATTACGAACCTTACGACTAAATGACGCATCATAAGATGTGACAGTGAACGCTGGGTGGCCACACGTTGTGACTCACAACAAAATCTGTTCGCACTCACACAAGCTCGATGGCATACCAAACGAGAAGCCGCTCCGCTAAACGCTTAGCAGTGATTCGGGCCGTCGTCCAACCCCAGACAGTGCTGGCTGTTGTTGGCTTAGCGCTTGTGCAACAAGTCGTCAACCCTGAGCGCCCTGAACGACCGATTGTACCCGACGTCCGTTTCTGCTTAGAGTGCTACGGCGACGCTGATGCTTTAGAAGACTTTCGCTTCACAGACATGAAATTGCGCCACCTTGTAGTGCGTTTGCTGATGCCGGAATGGATTATCAGTGATGCTGGGAACAAGACCTCTGCCGTGGAGGCTCTCGCCATGCTATGATATCGGATGTCATACCCGTCAAAGCTCGAACAGCTTCGCAAGACATTTATCATGCTGCAGGCTTATCAGCACAACATGTAGGTACATCCAATTATTGACCGCGCTACTCGGAACATTATTTTAACCGTTTTGTGGTTTTGTTTGCTCTTATTTAGACGAGTTTCTTGCAAAGGAATAGACAGACGTAATCTACTTCCATAAAACGATGTTCGTACAGCGTCCCTCACGAAATAGAAACACAAGACGCTGCTGAAACATTTTATTTATTTATTTCTTAGCAGTTCTATCATCGCCATGAAACGATCTTGCTCGACTTTGCGATCGTTAGTTCGTTCGATTCTCTACTTTTCGCTTTCCAAAAGCTCGCGTTCTTTTAACTCCAGCTCATAGCGGCGCCGTGCCAACTACTACATGTTCAGTTTGTGAAGCTGTCAGTACAGACTGGATGGACGCGACGCTTTATCTCTGCGTTGACACGAGCTCCGACAGCATCTAGAGCGACTTCTCAACGCGCTCATCTGCAGCGCTACGTGGGTTGCAACGGGAGTGCTTGTTGTGGTGCTCATGCTGCGTCTGGGGTGATGCAGTCGGGGTCGCGTCGGTGGCGGCCTGGCCGTCGGGTTGATTTCGTTTAGCTCTAGCTAAACGCGGGCATACCAGCTCCCGACGCGTCCTTGTCTTGCTTCTTAGACTGAGCAGCGTTCTGCTTGTCCTTGGCGATGCGTACGTGGTCGGCAACCAGCGTTATCAGCTCAGTTAGCAGCATAATGCGTGGCGTTTGAGCCTCTGATACCACGGATTTCGTGTTCGAGGATGCCTCCCACACGCGATGGCTCTCCAGCAACTTGTTGAAGCGCGCTTGGCACGTCTTACCCGATATCGTAGATTTTTAACGACGGGAGAGTACGTAGCTGTGCAGCTAGTTTATCCCAGGCAGCCATTACTTTCCCGTACCCTGTAGCAAAAGGAAGGTCTACATTAACCTGGGTATGTCAGACCATGTCTTCTTCTTGGCTGAAGTATTTGCGGCGCTGCATCGTGGACAAACTGGACGGTCCCTCCTCGCTTGATCCCTTGTCCCTGTTTCCATCGTCACTTTCACTAAAATCGTCACGTCCATTGTCCACCGTACCACTTTCTTCAAAGAGGCTGACGTCTTGCTCGCGCGTGCTCATGGTTGCTCTGCGGTCTTGAGAATGAATGAATGGTGACAACATCTAGAAACGTGGTACACTCCAAATAAAAATTGAGAGGCAAGCCCTTGAAGAATGAATTCTCTTATCATGCCACAAATTGTAGACTTTATGCACTCAGATTCTCTTAACCCTACTGCGGTTGGTACCCTAAAACCCTACAATATACTTGGTTTTACAAATATTAACGAATCGTAATGACAGGATTTTATTTTTGACCAATCATAACATTTGCGGTAAACCAAGCAATATGCTTGGTTTAACTACAATAATTGCAATAAGTATTGTAAAACCACGCAAAATGATAATATTATGCTGCGGAGTGCGGGCTTAAACCAAGCATTTATGCATGTTTAGCATTTTACTATGGAAATTACGAATACGAATTTCAAGTATGTTGTCGGCCGCAATAGGGTTAAAAGCCCAGCTTTCAGCTAAGTCCCCTGCTGAGACATGGGAATGGGCAATGATCTGAAACATGGCTGCTCCGAAATGGCTCTAATATTAGAGAATCTATTCTCTAATGTAGTACTAGACAAAGCCGCGACTTCGCACGGAACAGCTCTGGATTTGACTCGAGCTCAACAAACTCAGTTTGAAAGCGAGTGTTTAGGGGCTGTCTCATTTCAGGAATATGTGGAATAAGAATAGCTAAATATATTCCAACCTAAACCTTTGGTTGAATACACTTCATTCATTGGCTAAGAAGTTATTCCAGGAATAGCGACCTCCTGAATCTGATCGTCCATCTGTCTTTCATTTGGTCCACCCACCCTCCGTTAAAAGGAAATGGAGGAAGACCTAGTTTCCGTCATTGCGTGCCTGCTAGTATGTGCGTTTGCCCTGGTGCTTGACACGGACGGCAGAAGCATGCGAGCCGAGAACAAGGAGACGCACACGGTAAGGACAGACTTCTTTGAGAAAAATTACGGCCTTCGCCAAGACGATGCCAGCTTTCGCAGTGCCTTCCGTGTACGGGAGGGCTGCTTTGAAGTTATTGTGGCTTTTATCAAGGCAAAATGGCCTATATACTACAAAGGGAACTCCAATTCGATCGGAAAGAACCGCAAGTTTTTTCTGAACGAGAAGGTGGCTCTGGTACTTTGCTATCTTGGGCCTTGAGGGAGTCTAAGGGATGCTTGCCAAATGTTTGGTATTAATAGGTCTACAGGCTCTCGGGCTGTCACTCGTATCATTCATATATTGTACAGCGAACGTGAGCGCTTTATTTTCTATCCTAGAGATGCAATTGAGTGGTCCGAGGTAGCAACCAATTTTGAAAGTGTGACAGGAATTCCGAACGTGGCCGGCACAATCGATGGAAGAGGACAAGACCAGCAACATTGGTGGGGTGGTATTGTCGAAAGGGCTTCACTGCCTACAACGTCATGGCCATTGTGGACATTAACCAGCGATTTATGGCGTTTTCTATCCGTCCTGGAAGTTGCAACGACCAGTCTGTTTGGAATCGCACCCTTATGGGGACACACGTCTAGCAACGTTTGCCGCCTGAAATGCACTTCATTGGGAACGCAGGGTATGCATTAAGGGCGCACATGCTTACGCCCTTGCCGCATGGACAACGCGAAGATCCAATAATCAACAAGTTCAACAAAATTCACTCAAGTACACGCATCGTGGTCGAAATGGCTTTCGGGGCACTCAAATGCCGTTTCCAGATTCTTCGGAGAGAGATCGACATGAACAGCGAGGAAGAAGATGACAAAATCATTACCGCATGTCTCGTGTTACACAACTTCGCACTTGCCTATGAGAGAGATACTCTGAATGAGCTTGCTAACCTAGTCGACACTGAAGTCGGCAACAGCCTGGTCGAAGACATGCTGCAGCACGACGATGACAACTTCGACAACATGGCGGGCATTCAAGTTTGCAATGACGATGAATAAGCAGAACTGCTAGCTGGTCAAGAGAAGCGAGATGAGATAATTAGAATGCTAATTTAGCACGTTAATTCATCAAAATATACGCAGATTTACCTTTGCTCCATCAAAGCGGTGATACTTTCCACCACAGCTTTTGTGACTGATGCCGTCACAGTGTCGATAATGATATCCAATTTTGTCTCGTTATGCACCATGTGTCGTTCGACCGACGCCCCGTCGGCCTGCACGGTCGAGATCTCGCTCTCAGAGGCGTCACCCTTCCCGACGATATGATCTACCAGTGTGGACATCGACCTTGTCAGCAAAGACATATCCTAATCCTTTTTCGTCCGTTTCGCCGAAGCTCCTTTCATTGGAGAGAAGCCAGATGCACGTTTGGTCCGCACGAACTCCGAAGCAGGCGTAGTTCTAGCAGCACCGATTTATTAACTGCTATTACCATCATTAGTGCTTTGATGGCCCTCTTCGTTTGGAGCAGAGCCCTCCAGTCCTCGTCTCTCTTCATCTTGGTCCTCATCCACTTCATCACTATACGCTCCTTCACCTTCCTATTCATTGTCAGCGACAATATGTCGACGTATCCATTTCACCACTAGGAGAACAGATCGTTGCAAGATGACGCTCACTATCAGCAACCGCGCTATCTTTCAGGACTCTAAACGGGGAAAGACAGTCAAGGACTGTATCCCAGTAGACAGGATATGGTATCGCGTCTTCCGTGTTGTTACCAGTTCGCTTGTCTTCTTGAACCAGTCACTAAATAAGATCAACATATAAGAGATTTTACCGGTAACAAATGACTACAGTTGTGTAAGTCGATTCAATATATAAACACTTACTTTGTACTGGGCCGTCAGTGTTTTGATTCGTTTATGATACGATTCGCTGGTTCGCGTAGTACTTAGCGTTTATGCGATGAGCTCCCAATTGTCTTTCTCATCCCCCTTGTCGCGCTGTATCTGCTCGTTCTTGAAGCGAACCTGCAGTAGTTGTAGTGTCTGTCCTCGATCACCAACACCCGTAAACAGAAGTCAGGTTTTCATAGCATATCTCGTCACTAACAATCACATCTTACCTCTTGCGTTGTCCAATTGCTTGCTCAAGGCTTCCTGTTTCTTGTACTTTTCTTGTTCGCCATGTTTCTTGAATATTGTGCATGGAATAGTCACGTGTTAGACTCCGCAGCGTTAGGAAAATGACGTAACTTTATTTGCCACTTTAGTGCGCGGTGCCAGTTGTTTGCACGGTGTAGACTTTAATCCAATTGTCTCTCTCAAATTAGATTTTCAGCATTCTGATTGGAGGTGCTCTTCAGCACCACTTTAGTGCTTACTTTTTACATCAAAAACCGATATGATCATACAATATCGTTTTAAGGAGTTATTCTTTTGTGAGCCAGTGAACAAAAGACCAAGGAGGACGTCGAAGAAGGCCGCGCGCTCCCAGGCATCAAGCTGCGACGTGGATGGACGTCAGCTTCGTGGACCTGTTGCCAACACTATAACGATACTGCACTGGTGATACCTGTGCTCATGTGCGGATTGCGTGCGCCCCCATGCGAACGAGACTGCCACCCAGGACGAGCCCCTCTCATTTGAAATTGTGTGTCGTATCTACTTTGACGGGGTATTTTAATTTCGATGGAATATTGACATGCTTGGAACATGGCGGTATGCTGGTAGGATTCCCGCCGAATGCACCTCGTCTATACGTGTTTGTGGGTGTTGCAGGTTCCAAGATGTTCAGGACAAATGGTGAGGATGACGTTGTACGATCAACTCGTGTCGGTTCGAGTTGTAGGATCTTTAAAAGCAATGCTATCGCTATGGCCGGCTAAATTCTATTGTGCTGCGTATATAGGACGACCTATCGATGTGGTGAACGTCTGACGCATCAGATGGCTTTGCCTACTATCACATGCAGTCGTTCAAGCCTGGCACCGCTCTTTTACAAGTCGTGAAGCCTGCAGGAACAAATGTAAGGCGGTATGTAGCGTGTGAAAGCGATAGATCCAAACTGCGGTCAACAGCAACATTTTTAGCCGCCTCAACTGCCGTGAGAAGAGCAAAGGGCTTTGCGTTAACGTTCATGTCGAATGACTCTTTAGTACAATGAAAATGCGACAACAAGGTGTGATTTAGATAGGAAGTCAAACAGTGCACGAAACTGGTCACCCTAATTTTAGCTCTCAATGCATGTTCGGCAAGTCCACGGATTCCGTGACGGACGAGGCCCACATCATCCCCACGAAGGTCGCCTCGTACCAGGTACTACAAGAACATTGCCGCAGCTAGCTGTCCGTGAAATGGGCGGTCAGTTTGTAGAGCACCCCGTCGGCTTGGGCGATGGCGTTGACGTTCTTGGCCTACTTCGACAACCATGATCACCTGTGGTTTGGCCTACTCGAAGTGCCGTTGAGATGACCACACACTGCATGTGACCGACGTGGCACCTGCGTGACCAGCAGATTGTTCATGGAGCGCGTGATCGCAGGAACGGGGGTCAGCGCGGGGATCGTGCAGCTTCAGCCCGTGCGTGATATCGAACTGGGGGCAGCGCATGAGCAGCGACGCGTGGAACACGCTAGAGCCCGTGTCGAACCCACGAGACCTACACGGAGCTTAGCGGCTGCCATGGTCGTGGTAGGATGAGGAGTGCTGCTTGGTGTTCAGGCCAGAGACTTGCGTTGCGTGAACGAAATGCCGACCTATGTGATTTTTGTCGGCGTCTCGTCCCAAAAGGACTACATAGTTTCGTACCCTTGGTCTTATAGAGCCGGGTACAGAATCACACACCGGGATCTGTTCACACTGGATATTTGTATTTACGCCATAGATCAACATAAATAAATCAGCAGCCTTCCCAAAAGTCACCAAGGGTCAAGTCCGTCGGTAAGTCTAATTAGCACGCCTAAAATGAACCGAACTGGAACCAGGGTACTGATAAATACTCAGAACCTCTAAGACTCATGAACTTGGTTCCTGATAATTTTGGTTCGCGATCCCTCCCGTTTAAGTAAATAGAACCTTAACTTAAACGGGAGTATCGCATGCGATAACCGCTGCTGGTTCATTTTATTCACCTTTGATTGGATACAAATATTTTGAATGTAACTCCTGAATCTATGCGGCTTTAGTAGAAGGAAACAAACACAGGCCCAATATTAGGCGAAGTGTCGGGCAAGCCAATGTTGAAGAGTCGTGCGGCTTTCACAGAAGGCGTATTTTATCCAATAGGCTGTGTTGAGGTTCATCTCCCACGTCACACCCTTTTGCGAAACCGTGAGTCAAAGATCAAACGTTTCACGAGTTGGCTCATGAAAAGTCACGAAACCACCCGCGAACCCAGTATATCGGTATTACAGAGTCAATTCACCTTGACTAAAAAAGGAGAACCAAACCGGTGGTGCTAACTGGTTCCATACCGGTAAGTTCATTGTAGGCGTGCTAATTAGCTTATCTTAGGGTCTGGATACGCTCGGCTACGTGGGATGCCTGTCAGCGAACTCAAGGTTCATTAACCGAGGGCCAGCCCAAGAGATTATAGTGGCCGAGTGTTGGGAGAGACAAGGAGTGTCGTCTCCCACATATTATAGTGGAATCGAGTGTTTCAGATATATTTTACTACCCGCTCAGGTTTTGCCTCGGCAAACCCGTATTATGCGTGACAGCCGGTACCCTTCTTTCTGAGGGACCGCGGGGGTTCGCGTGAAATCGCAATATTGCATACTAGCCCTCGCTCGTGACTAGTGGTGCAGGATTTTGGGTTGAACCTAGGTGTACAGAGGATTTACAGCCAACCCGATGTAAGGGATCGTTCCTGGTATTCAGGTATTGATCCAACGCTCGTGGACCAGTGCATGTGAAACGAGTGTTGTTGGTGGGACTCATACCATTCGGTAGTGAGATTTTCTGCATATTCCTACACGTCAACTGGTGCCGCGCCCCGGGACTTAATGTAACCTTCTGTGTGTCTTGGTTGTATACAGGTTCTCCCCTAACGATCATTCGAGAGAAGAAAGAACAGAGAAGATGGCGAAAGGAGCGAAGTCAGCGGTACCAGCAACTCCCATGAAGTCGAGTAGAGGGCGCACCGAGGTTTCGGTGCGATCCAGTACAACGTTGGTGACTTCAAGCTCTTTGGAGTCGATCAATGAACGCTCGGACAGCTTCGACGAGCGGATGGACTACGCTGAAGCCAAAGAAGACGATGATGACGATTACCTGGAGGAAGCGACAGCAATGTTCGAGGTTTCGGAGCCGCTACTGTCCCAGCAGGACATAGCGGAGGGGTGAGGTCGTTCGCGCGAAACCTCACCGAGGAGTTGAACGAAGTGGCCGGTCCTGAACCAGCTCATGGGGACAACGAAGATGGACTCGGCAATCTCCGATCGCTGACGATGACCGCGAACGCGAGTTCTTGGTCGACCGATAGTCGGCCTCCAGTTAATGGGGACACTCCGACTGCTAACAAGGTTTTGGGTCGATGTATGGACGTGATGATGTCGAAGAGCAGGTGGATGCGGGCCTTTGCGCCAAAATCAATTCGACAAGCTGTGTGGATGGAACTCAGGCGGAACTCGTCGTTCCGGTGGAGTCATGGAGTATCCAACAGGTAGCCGAGGGCGCGGTGCAACTGTCCCGGGCTATGGGTTGCGAGCCTCAAGCTCTACCCACCGGAGACTTCAAGGGTGGGTGATCGATCGAAGACGCTGCACTCTCTTTGCGCAAGTGGAAGAAAAAATTCGGACAGACCTGAGCCTGACTCCAACCGTCGGTCGAGCCTCTCGTGCATGGCTGAACAAGGCCAATCTGTCAAGAATCTCGTTATCGACAACTCCGGGAGACCACTTGAGAAGTCGTCCACCACGGGAATATTCTGGGCGAAGGGAACCGCGTCACGGTACGTCTAAGACTCGCACATGGTGACACCTACGACGGGAGACCGTACTGAGCGACTGGGAACAACTACCGAGAGTACGCGGACCGCGCAGATCGCGGGTCGAAGCACGGGATTGGACGAAGAGCCGGCGTCTTGATACGCATGACGACGACTCCTCGAACGACGACTCGTTCGACGAAGAGGACCACGGGGGTGACGTGGCTAGAGATTGGGCTCGTCAAGTTCGCGAACTCAGTTCGATGGAGAACGAGAAGTCCACACCGAGGCTTGAAATTGCCACGCACCTCCTGTTGGGCAACATCAAGCCTTATCTCTGCCTCCCGAGACAAGAGCGAGAAGTCGATGCAATGGCTCCAAGCCTTCATGTATGAGATGAAGGGACGCATACGCCCCCGAACGAGTGGTGCATAGCGTTCGAGAAATGGGTACAAACGAGGGTTAGTACCCTCGGCCAGGAATTTATTATACCCGACCGAGGCCTCGGTCACTAAACTACCCCGGTCACTGCCGCGCGGGAATGTAATCCGCCAATAAGAGTACGCTGGTCACTTCCCTTCAGCAAGGGCAACCTTGCCGACTGGCGACCGAGCGCTCAAACCTCAACGCGACATCAACCTCTTCGGTGATCTACCATGAATCTTCAGATCAAATTGGTGATTTGGCAGACGTATTTGGTGAGCATCTATATTTTGGTATACCTGAAGGACGAAGGAACTTACTCGTACCAAGGTCACCCATGTGCAACTCAGCGGGTATGATACCAGATTCCAGGCGATGTCCTCTAGATCGCTAACGCATAGAGCAGGTGCAATGAACTGATCAATTGTTGAACTGGTATGCTGTCGGCAGATTGGGATCAGTCTCACATCAATGTACCTCACTGAAAAGCAAGAAGGAAAATGAGCGTTTGTGTTTAGGGACTTCACAACAACTTATAATGTTTTTTCAAACTGATACAAATCGTCTTGTTAAACGAAAGTCGATATTTTCATACGCTGACTTTGAAACTTAGTTTGGTACAGTAGTTTAGTTATTCATCTTTTTGAAGTGGAGGCTCGGCTCCAGCTCTAACCACAGTACCTTAAACCTGCTATACCGCATAGCACCAAGTCACCACTGTAGAATCTGATGTACAACTCCAGAATGGTTGGTACACACTACTTTTGACGGAGTTTTAGAATGACACATACAAACTCCTAATACGCAGCCAGGCATACTTGCTGCTCCTTAATATCACTAGGTCTTTTGACGCTTTACCGCACATGTTATCTTCTCTTCACCTTCGGCTTTCGCCTCCAGAACCTCTCTTGGCCTACCTCTCCGTAATATTCGAGATTGACGCTGTTTCGTAGCCAAGATACTACTTGTTTGTATGGGTTCGTAGTATTTTATGGCAATCTTTCGCCAATAATACAAAATGAAGCATAGTTAAATGACTGAGGTTTTGTATGCACGGTCTATGGTCGATTAATGGTGCCTGTTTCGTCGCCGTGAAATCCTACGGGAAATGCCCCCATATTAGTGGTCAAAAGTAAACATCAATGCAGTGGGGCCGCATACATGAACGGCAGCTCATACACCACACCGTTTACAGTACAATAAGACTACAACTTTGTATCGATATGTACCTGAAAGCGATGACTTTGTCGCGAGCTATAGCACTCCATTTTTAATTTAAAAGTGCACGTGTAAGCTGTATCTGTGTTTGGAGCTGACACGAGTGTAATTAGCTTGCCAGCAGGACCTCTGAGCGCCACGTTTGTTGAGCCAGGATTCATACAAGACGGAGCTCTACACTGCTACAGGCAACTCCCACGGAAGATGCGACAGACGTGGAAGTTGCTGATTGACGCGTTCATCAAGTACTACTGTTCCCGTTTTAATCAATCCGCGAAGGCGCGATATTACTCGGCGAGACGTGAGGAGAAAAACACGTCTGCGACTACTTGAATCGACTAAATGGTTACGCCAGGAATGCTGGAGTGCAGTTCGAACACGGCCGTCGTGAGGCCAAGGACCACGTCGAGCATTTTCTCGACTCGTGTGAAGACCGAGCCCTGGAAGAACGTCTTTGCCTCGTGCGGGTCAAGAATTTTCATGAACGGGAAGACCTGGTTAATGACAACCTCAGGCGTCGCGAGCGGAAGAAAGGGTGTGAGTCCTCGGTCCGACGTTCAAGGGGTCAAGATGATGGTCGACGTCGTGATGACGGACGCTCTGAGGATTCGCGCAACACCTTCCGACGCGACTGAAACGATGGTCGATGTCGGGAAGATCGTTATCGGGATGACAACCGACGTCGGGATGGTCGGGATGACCGGCAATATCGACTGAGGGTTACACTCGCCGATACATTGATGGATATGGTCCGTGAACGGCACGGCCGATTCGCGAGGAGGACCTACGGAGATGTCCAGGGGTGGGTATGATGATACCGAAGGTTATGATCGGGAGTATTACCCGGCAATGGCGATCGAGGCTCGGACAGGTACTCTGATGACGAGTATGCATCCGACGATGATCACATCCGTGTGGCTGCCGCTAATGACTCTGAACGTCGCAATGCGGCCGAAGGGACATTCGCTCGAACCGACAATCGCAGACCGAGGGTTGGAAACAACAAATATACGCATGATCGAGACAACCGAGGCCAAGGTGGACGTGATGGAAGATGTACGAGCAAGTTCACGACGCAGGGAAATGTGAAGCATTCAACGACCTTGCGTCTCTTCTGAAAGCAAAGGTGGAGAAAGAAGGACCTCTCGTCGGAACTTCAAGAACTGGTGTATGGGAGTCATTTATACTAGGCAGCCCACCAACTGACACTGGGTTGGTCCCAATCGGACTGCCACAGTTATCCGAGCCTGCACTGGATGCAGACTATTTGTTTGCGTTCGCGGGCTTGTGTAAACGGTCTCATGACTTGAATATGGATTATGTGAAAACGACGAAAAATGGAGAAAAGGGAGGAGCAAGCCTCGGTGAGAGTGAGGCGACTATGGAATGAGAAAGCGACTACTGGTGCGGTCACCGAAGCTTTGATCGCGAGTATGGTCGTGACCGAGCATCAACCCCGAAACCTCGGTCAAACAATCAAGATGTTCGGGTGGGGTGGTGGTCGTCTCAACGATACGACAAACGGAAGCGGCTTAGATCAATGGTGAATGGAGCAGTGGATGACTCGTAAACAAGAGTTCTGCTGGATACAGGGGCATATCTGCTTCCTATGCGAAGAAATTGTGTGTAAGTGAAGTTGAGGATCACGGTCGCAGTTTGGAAGTAAGGAGAATTAACCCAGGGATGATGGAAACACGTCGCCGAGCACTCGTTAAGATCACCCTCGGGTGGGAACGAGTATACGAGTTCGAGCTGTGGATTATGGACCACAGCCCGGGAGTTGACGTCGTCCTTGGTACGGACTTCATGATTCCAGCCGGGATACGGTTGGATTTATTCCACGGCACGGCCCGGCTACCAGACGAGGTGATGGTTCCCTTGGTGAGATCTCAGAGTGCCGACGATGCTCCGGTATATGGAATGCAAGTGGTAGGCGGCCCAACCGAGATTTGTCAGTCGCTGGCCGAGAGTGACACGGGTTCAACTTACCTCGACGACGCCCGTCTCTGAACACCCATGATATGTGGGTCGGTCAAGTTGGGAATCTCGTGCCTACCGTAACGAGGTTTCAGTGAAGACAGCCAGAAATTGTCCGGTTGACTAACGTGTCGCCGAAGGTTGCCCATTGCAGTAACCACGAACCGATATTTTTATGGGTACCGCGAGGTAACCTTCCGCTTGGGCGAGGGTATACCCGGTTGCGATCGGCGAAGTACGACGAATGGCATGTTTTAGCATACGCGGTGTGCCGCGATGACACGCTGCTGAAGCGCGAGGGTATGCTTTACGAGCGATGGTTTGCCAGTCAACCACCGACTGTAGAACGACGGCAGTATCCGACGCCACGCAAGATTCTCTCTCGGTCACTTGGAACAAGGACGAGAAAGAGTTGACCAGTCCAACCAAGTGCTGACGATGACATCGAACGTACCACTGGGCTCGACCACCCGGCTATAAACATGACTCTGAAACCTTCGGACACGGCAGCAGCGGACGTCATAGCCGAGGACGACTGGAACTCCATCGAGTCCGAGACCTCGGACAGAGGTGACGGCGGTCGACCGACTCCTGGAGAACCGGAAACCATAGCCACCGAGGATTAGGAGGCCCGCCTGGAGTCCGTGTTCGTGGCGGTGATGATATGCGTCCCCGCAGGTGACGCGGTGGATATTGACGATAATCCTTGTCGGATAGCGCCTTCGGTAGTGGGGTATCCAGAAGGAATTCGGGGTCGTCTAGCTCCGGTCGAGACAGCGGGTAATTGTCCGGGGGTAGAGCGACACCAACTGTCGACAAAGCCTGAACCAGCGTGACCCTACGGTCCACTCGCAATTAGTTGTATCTCGTGCTAGCATTGCTGCGGCTGTCTTCAAGCTGATAACGGGGCGGAAGCGATCTTCGCATGGTCCAATAAAGGCGTTCGCATCAACCGTTTTGCCCTGCGGCGCTTGATCTGGTGAACGAGAGGTAGTTCAGCTTCAGAAGGCTTAGCCACAAGTGATAGCCTCCTTGCTGAGGAACTTGTGGAGACCGCTATTCCTAGCCGAGGGGCAGCTGATCGCAAAGTGGGAGGAGCCAACGTAGCATGCGACGAAGAGGATAGTGGTATCGGCTGTATGACCGGTACCGGCTGTATAGCCGTGGTCGACTGTATGGTCAACCCGGACTGTATTGTCAAAGGAGGCTGTATAGCTGAGAGTTGTTGTATGGCCGACCCGGCCTTAAGGTCGAAGTTCTCGCGAAAATAGCACTGGTGCCGAAGATGCATTGCCAGTGGTATGGAAAAGTTGGTGTTTGAACGACCGGCAGGGTCGGACTAAGTGCAAAACAGATGTTATCAGGTAAACTTTTTCGCGCTGCGTCGTTTCGGGTCCTCGTCTCGTCGCTGTCCGGAGACGCAGCGGTAGGAACGGGACGGTTCTCTACCGGTACGATGCTCTCGTCACGAGCCGAACCGGACTAGAAAGATGCCATGAATCTGGACAGATTAAACCCTCCGTCGGATCGAGCTGAAGCCGATGGACGCTTCGTAGATGCCAGTCTTCGCCTTCCCAGGGACCGGCGTCTTCGGGCTTTCTTCGCCGGTGGAGCCGGGGTCTTCTCATCCAGGTCGGAGTCCGAGTCGTGGGCAGCTTCGGACGCGGCCTTCCGAGTCGTGCTGCTATCGCTAGCAGTAGTTGGACGCCTCACCAGCTTCTTCTTGCCATTTGTAGCCTCCACTACAGCGTCGCTCGAGGCATGTTTCGTGGGCGCAGAGGCACCGGGTCAGCCGTGCGCCTTGCCGGCGTCGTTGTTCATGGCACTTCATGTCCCGTGACGTCCACGGCGTCAGGTGAAGCCGCAACCGCAGCTGGTGGCTCGCTATCCGATGGGACTCTGTCAGCCCTGGATGATGGGGAGCTGGGCGCGCTGGCTTGGTCGGTGGTTCCGCGGATGAGCATGTTGGTCATGAGAGAGGATACCCCTTCTTTCTTGCTTGTGTAGTGTTCTTCTTGATTCGAGAACGCCACGCGTTCATCGGGTGGCCTGCAGTGCAGATACCAGTGTGTACCAGCATCGAGGTACCATTTGGTGTGGAAAACACAATTCCCTTGTTTCACCATGAAATACAGCTAATGTCTTCTTCAATCTGATGCGGAATTTCTTCACCGCCCTCGACTTCATCAAGCGGTTGTTTAACTGCAAGAAGTTGTTCACCACCTGTAACGTTGTGAACAGATTGATATTCGCTTGTGAGCTCTTTGTCCTCTTGAAGAGTGTGGTGTAGGGAAATCCATATTTTGGATGGCTCTACACTAGGAGTGTCTAAGCTAGACCAGTGGGTACATCGCACTCAAGAGGATCAAGAGGGTACACCATCAAGTGGGTTCGCCGCCGAGTGGACACATCGCACTCAACAGGGAACGGACTTAAACGGGAACTGCACTTAGCGTGACTCAGCGATGAACGGACTCGGCGATAATCGACTCGGCGAAAGTTGGACTTGGCGAGAAAATGCATCGAGAAAGATATGCCAGCTGGGGGGATATATCAGGATCTGGGCGAAGGGTCGTCGAGAGGTAGGTAAACAGCTCGACACCAAGTGGCGGAGCTGAGCGAAGGGTCATAGCGAGATCCATAACGACTCCATTTTACTAGGTATTTGTTTAGGACTGATAGAAGGAAGAGTCCAAAGCGACTCTCCAAAAGATATAGAGATAAAAATCAGAGCAGAAGCTTCTAAGTCCAAGAACAGTGTACACTTTCCCGGCAAGTCCCTGCGTGGGCTGGATTGTGTCTGCCGACGTTCCCCGAGAGGCATAGCTTGTAGGGGAGCCGTCTGGTAGCGCCAAGAGATGAAGGTCGGGGTGGGCACTTCTCGCTACCAAGCGAAGACAAGTCTCGTCGATTCGACGAGCCGGTGGGTCTGCACAACCCAGGACACCGTAACCTCTTAGCTGGGCGTAATCTGCGCCAGGTAACCTGTAAACGCGCTCGCGCGCTGCCGTCCATCCTTTGGTGATGGGCACAGGTTTTTGCACGGAGACTGCCCCGCTCAGGCGAGTCTCTGGAGAGTTTGGAGCTTGGTACTTGTTGGGAACAACACTCAACTGAACCCCGGCTGGGGCGAACCGCAAAGGGAACAGACAGGAACCCTGCGCAAGCCCAACATCGCCGACCTGACTGGGCGAATTGTTGTGCTGTTGCGTGGAAGCCGAACTAACGACGTTTTCTGTGAATCACAACACCACAACTGGTGCCGCGACCCGGGATTCAGGGGTATGCTTCGTTTTCGCAGGTACCAAGTACAACCAAGTTAAGAGCAACACGTGAGAGAAGATAGTCAAGGGATCGCCAAGTCTGAGCGACGCAATCTCAGCGACGGTCGGAGGATCGCCGCTCGACGAGTCGAACTCGGCGAGAGCTAGTATTACGGCCGCGGATGCGGACGTGTCGCGCTCCGTCCAGTTCGACGACTTCGACGATAACGAAGACCATGGAAGCGAGGAGGAAGAAGAAGAAGAAGAAGAGAAGGATGATGATGAAGGGACGGAGTACGACGACGTGAAGAGATTCGTCGATCTCCGTGAAGAAGTCGACGAGTTGTCGCTGCAGGTGACCCGCATGGGGGTCCTCGCCCAGTCGAGCGGAACCTCGCAGCGGATCTTGGCGATGACGATGACGACGAACAAGCCGTGGCTGCGGGTGACCGACCGCCGCTCGTTCTCAAGGCGACGAAGAATGTCGAAACACTGAAGGCAAACCGAGTCCTGGCCCGACTCGTCGAAGAAATGAACACTAACAGTCGGTGGATCAACAGGCTCGCTCCGATGTACATGTGTCAAGCGAAGTGGGCTCAACTCAGCGAGGAATTGGGTCAACCCATTAATAGCCATACGGTGGACCAACTCGTCGAGGACACGGTGATATTACTCCGAGCGATGGGATACCGGTGCGGCCATAAGCCTTCGAAACCGGCGCTGACATCTTGGAGTGTGCACACGGTCGGCGCCGAGCTGATGAGATGGAAGCGCAAGTTGAAAGACTTGTTTGGGATGCAAGGTGGACCAAAGGGACAATTATCCAAGGCTCGCCGGGCTGAAGAACTCGACGAGACCAAATTGGCCCCACCACAACCGTCCGTCACTGAGCCGTACGTCTTCCCTGAGCCCAGTGAATACCCAGCGAAAGTTCCGTTGCCGAAGACACCCGAAACGAAGCGTGGTGTATTCCGGAGCACAGAGGGAACACCGTATTTCGCCGACTCGCACATGCAAACTCCGAAGAAGGCCAGCGATCCGCCAGCTAGACGCCCGATGGCAGATTTCATCACTGCTGGGGAAGCCGCCGAGCTCCGTCGCCTGATCCGTTCGGACGCCGCAGCACTGGCAGCCCCTGTAGAGGATGATCAACTCGGCGATGAAGACGATTACCCTGGGCACCGCGATGTCGATGAGTCGCCTCATGACCACATCCGCCAGCTCAGCTTCGACGGGGCTGAAAGCGACCGAGGACAAGTGTTGGAAATCAGGACGCATGCGCCGCTTGAGAAGATTCTTCGATGACGGGAACGACAGCTCCGTCACTATCTTCAACTTCTTTGTATCGGCCTGAATGCCGTCGGCCGACACCTCATGCGACAGGAAGTCTACTCGGCCTTGTACAAAAATGCTCTTTCTGAAACTCACAATTATTCGACACTCACTGAACCGTTGAAGCAGGCGGTCCAGGGTGGCGAGACAAGAGTCAAAAGTCTCGGAGATGAAACAAATATCGTCCACGAACGACCGCCGATCGAATACTGGCACCAACGAGGATTCATCTGCTTCTCCCGTGGAGAACATATCCGCGACAGGGCTGTTCACCAATTAGGTCACAGCGTCGAGCGTCGCCGAGGACTCGCGGTCGGCCTCGAACTTGGTCGGAAAAGCTGTCGAAACCTCGGACAGCCGTGCATAATCGTCGGTCACCCCTGTTCTTGCGGCCTCAGCGGCCGCTTCAGCCGATCGCATCAGCTCAGCGAACTGGGTCCAACCACCCTTGGGCTGAACGACCCCATAGAGCGTTATCAATCATTCGTTGGTAAATCATCGGTGCGTTCTTCAGACCAAACGGCATACGCAGCCACTCAAAGTGGCCGAGTACACAAACGAAGACCGATATTTTCCGAGCTCTCGTCGTCATCATTATTGCCCAGAATCCGCTAGCAGCGTCTAAAGAGCAGAACCACAAGTATGCTTCCAGGTCGGTTAATACATCGTCGACCAGCAGCATGGCATACTCCATAATCGCTGTGATTGCATTCACCATCTTGTAATCGATGCACAGGCGAATATCAACGCCGTTCTTCTTCAACACGATCACATTCGGGGACGACCACGGGCTGTCTGAGAACGCTACCAACCGAGCTTTCAACAAGCCTTTCAGTAACTCGTATAGCTTCTTCAGATGCTTCAGCGGTGTACGCCGATCTCTCTGTTTAATCTGAAGATGCCCCTGTACGCATACCACGCCATAGGCTGGCGGTGGCAGAGCATTTCCGCTCGAAATCATGATCTGTTCATGTTGCTTTAACACATCGATCAATGCTCGTTGTTGCTCGGACATGGCCTTCGGGTTCACTACGTTGGGTCTTGTATAATCCAAAACCGTCTCCGAAGCTTCGGTCAGGTCAGGCAGGAATGACAACTCATGGGCGTAGTCGGTCAACTCCATCTCATTTGCCACATGCTCGACCACACCACCTGGGAATCATCAATGTCGACAGCGGTGCTAGCTGGAACACCCATCATAAGCGCTACGGACACCGACTCCAGGCGTGCCTCCGAGTCTTCGGTGACCTCGGTTTCCGGTGCCTCGCCGGTAATTACATCGCCGCCACCCCTGGCCGAGGATTCGGACATGGTTGAACCCTCACATTCTTCGGCTTCAATGTCCCTAGCCATCATGTCCGAGGTTACCAGAGTAACGGTTACTGCCGAGTGGTCGCACCCACTCGGTTGTGCGTGGCACTCTTCACCGCTATGTAGACGATCCGCCCGTTGTCCATCGTGGTGCACCATCGGTTGGGAAAGAATCTTCCGAGGCGTCGGATATTCCCGCCGTTCGACTGCTGGTGATTGACTGGCTAACCACTGCTCGTACAATTTTCTTTCACGCTTCAGCAATGTGTCGTCCCGACACGCAGCGTACGCTAGCACTTGCCATTCGTCGTACTTCGCCGATCGCAGCCGGGTGTAGCCACGTCCTTGCTGGTTGTCCTCGCTGAAACCTCGTCACTGTCGACACGAGGTTCCCAATCCGGCGAATCCACACCTCGTGGGTATTCAGATATGGACGTTGTCGAGGTAGTTTGAGCTCGTGCCACTCCCGTCCAGCGACTGACAGATCCTCGGTCGGGCCACCGACCACTTGCTCTCACCAGACAACAACTTGATTGTCTGGCCGAGACTTCGGGGCTCGTTCTCGGTCACAGCCATACTCGCGATTGAAGCCTCGGTAACCGTACCAGTAGCTGCCTCTTCACATTTCACATTCACTTCACTCTCACCGAGGCTTGCGCCTCTCTCTTCTCCATTTTCCGTCGATTTCACATAATCCATATTAAAGTCATTAGGCCGTTTGCACGAACCAGTGAACGCAAACAAATAGTCGGCGTCCAGCGCAGGCTCGGCTAACTGGGGCAGCCCGATCGGGACCAACCCAGTTTCTGTTGGCGGGCTGCCTAGTTTAAATGACTCCAATAGACCAATTCTTGCAGTTCTGGCGAGAGGTCTTTCTTCTCCACCTTCGCCTTCAGAAGAGACGCTAGCTCGTTGAAAGCTTCGCACTTTCCCGCGTCGTGAACTTGCTTGCACATCTTGCACCTCTTGAAACAGTAGTGTACCGAATGCGTGAGTTCTCCACAGGGAACACATGGGCCATATTACCGGCGACCATCGCGTCCGCCTAGACTTGGGTTGTCTCGGTCGTGCGGGTATTGGTTATTCCCAACCCTCGACCGGCGATTGTCAGCCCGAGTGAACGTTCCCTCGGTGGCGTGACGGCGCTCTGAATCGTTCGCGGCAGCCACATGACCGCGATCTTCGTCCGAGTACCTGTCCGATCCTCGGTCGCCCCTGCTAGGGTAGTAACCCTCGGCATCATAGTAACCTCCGCTCGATGCCTCTACAGGTTCCCCTCGCGGGTCGACCGAGCCGTCCACATTCAACGCTGAGCCCATGTCTGTCAATGCCTCACCGAGGGTAATCCTCGGTCGGTATTGACGATCGTGTCGACGTCGGATGTCATCCCGATACCGATCTTCCCGATGACGACGATCCTCTCTGTCACGCCGGTAGGGGTTCCACGAATCCTCGGAGCGTCCATCGTCACGGCGACGACTATCATCCTGGCCCTTGGGGCGCGCACCGAGGACTCGCGTCCTTTTTCCGCTCGCGACGTCGGAGGATATCATTTATCATGTCTTCCAGGTCGTGAATATTCTTGACCCGCATGTGACACAAACGCTCTTCTAAGGCTCGGTCTGCGCACGTATCGAGAAAGTGTTCAACATGATCTTTAGCCTCACGACCGCCGTGCTCGAATTGTATCCCGACGTTCCTGGCGTAGCCACTTAGCCGGTTCAGATAGTCGCAAACATGCTCTTCTCTTCACGCCTCGCCGAGTAGTACTGGGCTTTCGCCGAATGATTAAATCGGCAACAGTAGTACTTGTTGAACGCATCACTCAACAATTTCCACGTCCGTCTCGTCTTCCTTGGGAGTTGTCGGTACCAATGCAGGGCGCCATCTTGGAGGCTCAGCTCGAACGCCATGCAACATTCATTCGGTGGCGTGTGCGTTCCCTTCATCTCATAGATGAAGGCTCGGAGCCATTGCATTGGCTTCTCGCTCTTGTCTTGGAGGCCAAGTAGGGTTTTATGTTGCCAAACGGGAGGTGTGTGGCGATTTCTAGCCTCGGTGTGGAACTCTCGTTCTCCATCGTGCTGAGCTCACGGATTTGGCGTGCCCACTCTCCAGTCACCCCTTTGGTCTTCAACGTCGAACGAGTCGTCGTCCGAGGAGTCGTCGTTCGTACCAAGGCGTCGGTTCTTCGTCCGACCTGTACTTCGTCCCGCCGTCGGAGCGGTCTGTTTACTCTCGGAGCCCTTTGCCAATCGCTCGGTACGGTCCGCTGACCGAGGCGTTACCATGTGCGAATCTTGAACGTACGCCGAAGCGGTCCCTTTCGCTGAGAACACCCCGTCCCGACCGACTTCTCTGGCTGTCGCCCAGGAGTTGTCGGTAGCGGGACCCTCGATGGATCCAACCCCTCGGTCGTGCGTGGGAGGATCGACCGACGGTTGGAGACGGGCTCAGGCACACCGAAAACCGTCCGAAGCTTCTGTTTCCAGCTGGTTCAGGACCAGCCACTTCGTCCAACTCCTCGATGAGGTTTCGCGCGTGCGACCTCACTCCTCCGCTACGTCCTGCTGGGACGGAAGCGGCTTCCGAAACCTCGGACATCGTTGCCGTCTCTTTTAGGTTATCTTCTTCATCTTTTTCATTGGCATCAGAGTAGTATATCTGCTCGTCAACTTTGTCCGAACCCGCGTTGGCCAGCACCAATGTATCTAGCGTCGTGAACGGCGAACCGGAGCGCATCGATTCTTCGGTGCGTGTCCGACTTGACTTCCTCAGTGTTTCTGGACCCGCTGACTTCGCTCCTCCCGCCATCTTCTCTCTTCTTCTTCTCTTATCTTCTCGTGAATGCTCGTTAGGATAAGAACCTATATACAACCCAGACACACAGAAAGTCACTCCCAACCCCTGGTCGCGGCACCAGCTGTCGTGTAGGATCACACAGAAATTCTCACTACCAAATGGTATGAGTCCCACCAACAACAACCGCTTCCCCTTGTCAGGTCAACGAGCGTTGGATCAAACATGAAGACCAGGAACGATCCCTTACGCCGGGTTGGATGTGAACCCTCTGTACATTAGGCCGACCCAATAACCTGCACCACTAGCCACGAGCGAGGGCTAGGATGCAATATTGCGCTTTCGCGCGAATCCCCGCAGTCCCTGAGAAGGAAGGGTACCGGTTGTCAAGCCTAATACGGGTTTGCCAAGGCAAAACCTCGGCGGGCAGTAAAATATGTATGGAGCACTTGGTTCCACTATAATATATGGCGAACGATGCTTCTCGTCGCTCCCAACACTCGGCCACTCTAATCTCTTGGAGTGACCAGCAACAAACCCTCGGTTCAATGTACCTTGGGCTAGCTGACAGGCATCCCACAAGCCGAGCTGTTTGGTCACGTACAAATGCCGTGACCAAATTGTCCTTGATCACAGGTTGCCTTCTGCATCAGTTCAAGCGCAGCACATTGATAAGCTAGCAGCCAAAACATACTGCGAGTCACCGAGCGAGCTGCTGATCTTGAAGCCGATATCGATGCCTGATTGTGCAGGGGGCAGCGCATGGTAAGGCAAGACGCGTGCCGCTAAGGCAGCACGGCCAAGCCAGCGCAAGGATTGGGCGAGTGGCACGCCGCGACAAGCATTAGTGGTTAGCGGTGCCGACCGAGAATTTTGAAGGAACAGAGGGTGGTAAGAAGGAATATCGAGAGAGTTCTGCTTTCTCAAGGCGCACTCGGTATGTAGTAAGTCCTACTGCTTGTCTCACTTCCAAATTTACTCTTTTGAGCTCAACTTGCCCTAGTTATCGAGCTACCTGTACAACGACACCTGCAAACTACCGAAAGCACGCTCATCGTCGTCCATCACACGGCAGCGATATCAACACCCTTCGCTACTCACCGACTGCGCGACGATCAACGCAACGATCAGCGCGAAATCGCATATCACAACATGAATCAAATGGTACTTCGGACTCATCTACATCGCCAGTATGTTTCTCTCCATCGAACTGGACACCGTTGGTATTGGTGCAGCTAAGGACACCACCAGCGACGCCTGAAGCACCTCGTTCAACACGAAGCCGTACACCGACCCCAATCACAACAGCAACAACACGTACCAACTCCCGCAATGATGTGACCAAGGTCTATTGCACAAGCTATGAGTACACGAAAGCTAACGCAACCGGGGTAAAATTACAAATCGATGTAGTTTTTATCGTAAGCCAAAGTGGTGTCCAGGTATGCTCGTGTTTTCAGCGGACACAATGACGTACGAGTTTGAAAACATGGTACCACACACGTGCCAACAAGGCTGCCCACCTGGTCATGCAAGTGACGATTCTGTCTGCACCAATGTGGCAGTACTCAAAAATAGTGGCTGGAGAAGTATCCCCAGACCTATGGAACATATTTGGCGTCCAGCGACGAATTGTCAATAGAACGAATAACCCTTGGAGCGATTTCACCAGGAGCTAAACGCTCGGATGAAATCGCACCCATCGCTAAAGCATTTTGTTGCGACAATTGAGAAAATAGTGCGCGGGTATGTTATTCTACGCAGAAGCATTATTTCGGGCCACGCCACTGCTCCAGTTCGACCAAATTTCCGTTTTTCTAAAGCTCCTATCTTGCCCGACCCTAGCGATACGGTGGACTCGGAAAGTGAGGATGATAGTGACAGCATCGGTAAAACGTTTCATGAAGATGCTGAGGATGACCCCTATTGTCGGATGGGGAGCTGAACCAACTGTATAACTTGTCGCACGAGTACGAAGAAGAACACTCTGCTTCATTGAGAGCGCTAGTTGAAAGGGGTTAAAGACTTCATGCATTGCTATGCTTACAGCTAAACAGGATTTCATTTGCATTTCTTACTTTTGTTGTACCAAGTACTTCTTGTAGTACATGTATGTTGTTGTGCTCTGGTATACGAGTTGCGATTTGCACGTGTGACCAGTGTTGTTTGGTCACGTGACTAAACGATGTTTTTAGCGTGACCAAAATCGTTTATGGTCAGTAATAAAGGTTATCGGCCTGCTCATGTTGAGCGCGATGTGATGAGTGAATAGGACGCTACTCTGTACGCCGCTGGCCAGCACCAGTCTTACCTTGTTTTGTAAAATATTGCTCCAGGCTTCCACAGTTTTCGATTTACCTCAGCCTTATCTATTTTCGTAAAATATTACTCCAGCCTTCCCTCTTTCGATTTACCCTCACCATCGCCCCGAGCTACTCCAAGCTAACCGCAACCGATTTTAAGTTAGGAGAGGACTTTTGGCCGGTGCCACAGCTCATACTTGACGCGACCATCGAGCTGACTCTACGAGTCCTAGATTAAATATGGGAATGGATTGCTTGCCCGTTATGGTACTGCCCTCGGTGCCTTTTCCGAATTGTCTCTATATGAGGAGTGTGGTCACGGCGTAAACGAAATAGCACTATGGTCACGTTGGCGAGACTCCAACTCCCTGAACAGAGCTTGACAACTAGCAGATTCTTTGGATGACAGCTGAAAGGAAAACTCCATTCCACTATCTGACGCAACAAGCGATCAAGGCACGTACCGTTTTGCAAACAAAGCGACAGATTCATGGTGCTAAGTAACGTTGTCTCACATCAGATGTCGTTAGAAGTTGATCTACAGCTAAATGACGTCAATGTACCGTTGCTGAGAACCGAAACCTAAGTGACGTTTTCTACGTCTCCACCACTCTGTCGCACAAAGATGAGACGATAGATTCAGCCAACATGGCAATCCGATTACTCAAAATGTCTGCCTGGTCCACAAACGGAGTCGATTGATATCCGTTGCTGCTGGTCCGTCCAATGAAAGGACTCCGCTGCTTAGTAATCGATCAACAAACACGCCTTTATAAGGCTGCCCTCTGTTTCTATCTATTGGTCTCTCAATTGTGATAGTCGTACTCAGTCGAATTATACGTGAGCAAATGGTATTTTTGCAATTTGACGGTTTACAATTTATCGAAAGGGTTGCGGCTAGCCGTGCCGCCTTTGCATTCTGTAAAATACGTGGGCAAAAGGTGTCTATTTACGGAGCTCCCCGGCAAAAGGAGAAAGGTAGGACCCATAAATTCTTCCAGATTAAAGATTTGCAAACGGATTTGTATCGCGGTAGAGCAAGGTTTTGTGACAAAGGTACTAATTTTGCATGGTAAAAAACTGATTACGTGTCTCCCTTGCCGGGGACTCTGTAGCTTAGATGTGTAGAAGTTTGTTGATATACAGAGGATTAGGATATTAGAGCATATTACGGAGAGTTAGGAATACAGATGTTCTGGAGGTGGAAGCCGAAGGTGATGAGAAGGTAGCTTGTGTGGGAAAGCGTCAAACGACGAAGTGATACTAAGGAGCAGCAAGTATACCTGGCTGCATATTAGGAGTTTGTATGCGTTATTCTAAAAACTCAGTCAAACGTAGTGTGTACCAACCATTCTAGAGTTGTACATCATATTCTAATGTACTATACAGTATAGCAGGTTTAAGGTATTGTGGTTAGAGCTGGGGCCGAGCCTCCACTTCAACAAGATGGATAACTAAACTACTGTATCAAACTAAGTTTCAAAGTGAGCGTATGAAAATATCGACTTTCGTTTCACATAAGACGATTTGTATCACTTTGAAAAACATTATAAATTGTTGTGAAGTCACTAAACACAAACGCTCGTTTTCCATCTTGGTTTTCAGTGAGGTACACTAGTGTGAGACAGAACCCAATCTGCCGACAGCATACCAGTACAACAATTGATCAGTTCACTGCAGCTGCTCTATGCGATAGCGGTCTAGAGGACATCGCCTGGAATCTGGTATCATACCCGCTGGGTGACCTTGGTACGAAGTGGGTTCCTTCTTCATTCAAGTATACCAGCGTTAAAATATAGATGCTCACCAAAAAAGTCTGCCAAAACACCAATTTGATCTGACGATTCACGGTAGATCACCGAAGAGGTTGAGCACCTCAAACTCACCCGACGATACGAAACTCGTAGAGAATAAGGATTGCACCGCTGCTCCTTAGATCGCATATTTACGAAAGCAAGCGAATTGGATTCGTAAGCTCCTCCTACCAACGCTGCATGGTGACCATGCCATGCCGTTCCAACTGTTTTTACACAGCCTCAGTGAGAGCTTCCACCTAGAAATCGCGAAGACATTGCTTGACCTGCTGTAGGATCTGGAAGAAGAAGGCGCGGCGGTGTTGGTCTCCGCCAAGTTCTCCAGCCGTTGTCCTTGCAGCCCAACTGCCTCTTCGGCGGCCTTCAGCAATCGTTGCTGTTCTTCAAGATACTGTCTATCTTCGTCCATCTGACGTCGCATCTCTTGCTGTTGCTCGAACAGGGATGATTGACTATCATGCTGGGCTTGCAGGTACTTTGGACGTCTGCGCGTCAAGACTGTTTTGCTGGCGCTGCACTTGACCCAGCTTCTTGGCAGTCATTTATTGAACTGCAGCAGAATGCTGAGCAAGTGCTTCGACTTGGCACCTGGTCTCACTGCCTTGACCTCGGAATACAGCTGTTTCCTTTATTTACTCGATGTAGTTATCTAAGTAATCCGTTTCCCAACCGCCTCTATCGTGTGGGTTTCATCCGCTGTGAAACTCATGCAACCAGTGTTGCTGTTTCAGGATCAAAACCCCTGCGACAGCACCACACTGTAGTCGCAGCTACAACAGGGGCCGTCGAGCACTCGCCACTTCGCTGCTGTGCGATAATCATTGAATATGATCAGACACTGTGTTTCCTTGTGGGAAGTCAACGAGACGGTAATCGCGATCAACGTCGCGAAGTCTGCAGCTAATTCAAGGTAGGAGTGGTGGTTGTGAGTGACATCCAACTTCAAGGGAGTATTCTTAAGAGAAGGGCGAAGCCTTTCTCGGAATGGCTCGTGCATGCGTGCACTCCTCATAGTGAGATTAAGTCTACGGTATTTTTTACTGCTTGCGAAGTCCACAACAACATTCTATGAAAAGGAATCATTCTCAATTTATTGACGAACAACACAAATCCGTCTTCTAATTAGTAACTTGCCGGGAATACGGTAATAGGAATCTTTGGACATGTTTGCGATAAGTACGAAATCTGGTACAGTACCAAATTATGATATAAAGTAGGTTGTAAAAACCTAATTGAGGTTTATAGCCTTATTTCTTGTCGATGAAGACGGAACACGCTGCTGAGACGTATGTGCCAATTCGGTTTTATTTTCTGTGGGTCCGGTGTTCGTAAAAGCCAGTGTAGCGGTTGTTTCCTGCAACAAGACGACAAGATAAACTTCGGGAGCGGGTAAGGTATTCTCCATGGTGTGGTGCACATGAATTCTACACTTCAAATTTCGTAAAGGTTGAAACGAGTGGCATTCGTCGTTCGCCCCTTGAGAAGAAGCGCGTAAAACGGCGCGGATCGCAGAAGCTCGTTGGACACCGGAGCCCCAGCACGATGGTACGTGACCTCGCCCTCTCGCTTAAGCGCGTCTATTTAAGCGGGCTTCATGCTAACTGTCTCTGATTTTCATTCCTAAACAGCCCAATCTCCTGCCATTTCCCGGCCGCAGCATGAAGGACGTGCCGCCGAGGCTTCTGGCGCAGTCGACCCTTCCAGACGCGGAGCGTGTTGCTGTCGCTGAGGAAAAGCGACACGCGGAGAACATAGCGCGCCGCGCGAGCATATTCGCTCGTCGTCGCCAGCGCGGGGCAGACATCCGATCGGGAAGGACTCTCCCTCCGTTTCCGCCCCATACGAAGCGGCTTTCGAGGCTTTGCGTGCGCAGCGTATCACACGGGATGCGAATAAGGTTGTGTAAGGGCACTTGTCATCACTGGACCGAACCATGCGCACACGGGTGTCGGACGCGAATCTGAAAATGGATAAAGAAGATGAGAAAAGAATAAAGAAGCTGAGAAGTGGTTCACGACCGAGAGTAGAAAGACTAGTTATAGTTGGTTCTTCACAACCAATGAACATTCTTTTACGTTTTGATTTGTTGCATCTTGCCGATTATTTGCCTCTTTGGTGATGAACCGGGGCAACACCAGATATAATCATTCTGTGTGTGTTCTATGTCAAACCGGAACGGCACCGGATGGGACCAGAGTGGACTTCGCTCTAAAGCGCTAAGTCCAAAATTCATATTTTTAGGGAAAATAGCGTGGGCTGTCAAGGGCGGCCGTCATTTAATCTGAGGTCGTATGTTACAATATCTCGTGAAAAAGCAGCTTGAAGACAACTCAAAACCGCATTTCTCTGCTGTACAGTATCCGTTAATAAATGTCCGCTTACATGTACGTAAATGATAGAAACACCTTCGGGTCTCAGTAACATCTTCCCGATGAAGACGACGAAAAGATCTGCGGTAAGTACGAAAACCTGGTACCAAGCATAAAATATGATATAGAGTAGTAGGTTGAGAAAAAACAAATCGAGGTTTATGACTTTATTTCCTGTCGCTAATGAAGACGATGACAAAGTTTTCCGTAAGTTCCAGCATGGGGCGTGTGGGCAACCTGCCTGCCACCGTTAATGTTTTACGCTTCTTACTCTTTCGAGGCTGCCGCGCTGTAAGTAGCAGGATATCGTGTTGTACAATGTCTTTGTATCGCAGCCAAGACTCCTTCGGCGTTGTCACCGGGGCTTCACTGCGTTGAAAGTTGTACAGGTTTTCGCTCATCTTCTCCTTGTTCGGCGGGAAAATACCACAGCTTCTAACCCCGGCCGAAATGTTGTCATCGAAATTGCAGCTCGTCCATACAATCGTAAGCTGTATACTTCTGGACACTAGTCTCTCCATTGTCACGGACCAGCTCGTCGATCAGTACCTGAATTTTACACTTAAAAGCGGAGAAGACGGCAACATCTAATGGCTGCAACAAGTGCGTGCCATTTGCAGGTAGACATACCAACAGAATCTGCTGACGCTCGGCAGTATTCATCATGTCGGTCGACAAGTGTGAAGAGCAGCCGTCCATTAGCAGCAGCAACGGCCGCTTCACAGGGTCAGAACGGCGTTGGAATTGTTTTGGATCCATTTAGAAAAGAGTGCAGCAGTCATGAAAGCCTTTTCGGTCGTAGTCACTGCAGCCCCAGGGATGTCGCATCCATCCAAAACTTCATTCTCCAACTCTGGTAACCTCAATATATGAGTTTGTAAGCCAGCGTAACCAATATGGCTTACGATTTTTGACAATCATGTTTTGACAGCCAACTTTTCAAACCCAGCCACACAGTGAGGTGCTATCAACGATTTTGTCGTGGAAGCCGTAGCATGTGCGTGTTACGTTTAAGCTCCTCCTTTAATTGGCTCAAATCTTACCCATTGAGCCCACTACACACAGAAAAAGGTGGCGTCCGACCAGCAGCCTGCGACGACCGAGCACCACCCGCGGCCTGCAACCGCCAACCTGATGGCAGACGTTTAGTGTTTCGAACACCGTCGCCTCGGCACCTTGATGGAGTCCAAGTCCGGAATATATGCACAGCGACCAACACGAAAAAGACATACAAGAGCTACATTAATGGACCGACACAAAACAGCCGATGTGCCACACCACGAGGTGTACACTGTAGACCATCTTTACGATGTTGATATCTGATACTATTCGAGAACAAATGGTGCTACGCTTGAGTGCGGATTTGCTGTTGGACGCGTTCTTGTCGCAGCGTGTGGAGCGGATTTTAATGTCGGCAACACCGTCATAGTTGAAATAGGAGGAAGTACGCCTACATCAGTCGACTCGTGCGGGCACCTCAGACAAAGCGTGGAGGATTTGAATGAGGAGCTGACGCAGATGGTTACCGCGCGCTACACCAATATTTCATAGTTTGGAGACCTCCGTCCCGTCAGCCGCGTTGGTGAACGCGTCTCAGTCCTGGCGTTCGTGAACGACATCGTGGCTTTGGTTTACGCGGGGTCGAAGTACCTGTCGCTGCACCAGGGTGTCTCGGTATTGCTGCTTCGCAACGACACACGCTAGGCGCTACCGTGAAGGAAAAATGTCATGCTTCAACAGCAGTAACACACTCGAGAGGTGCCGTGGCATCGCAGCTGCCTGCCGGTGAAGTTTTTTCAGAAAATACGCTAGCGGTGTTGGGAAATGTGTTGATGCAAAAGTCTAGACATTTTGAGTGTTACCCTCAGCTTGCTGCGAGAGCCTCGCAGTCTGTGGCCAAAGTTTACAACAAGGTGACCGATTCTGACGTGCACATGTTCTTTGGTTCGTTAGCGAAGGCTATCATAGATAATAAGATGCATGGATCTCGCATCTTCAACGTCGACGAGACGACATTCGAAAGCTCACGGAAAACAACACGAGTTGTTGTGCTTATGGGGTCTAAGAACGTGTGGCACAGTGATCAAACAACAATATTTCATCTCTCAATTGTTGCATGTTGTAGCGCTTCCGGCTTTGTCGTACCCCCTCTTTTCATTTTTGCCAGGCGAGCGTGTTGACAATGACATTCCGTAACCAGATAGAGTGACGCTATATAGTGCAATCTAATTAGTCAGAATACCGGTACATGTAGGGCACAACATTTTGCCGAAGTGAACGACATGAGAATACCGGGGATCGCAAATCATCTATTCCAGCATTGTGTTCAATAATCGCTCTCATTTTATCGATAGCTTCTTACTGTTTCTAGTTCGCTTCCAATAGGTGTATGTAGAGTTTGTCGGTAGTGACAGTATGGGTTGAAGTAGCAACCTGTGTCACAACGTGTAGGAAGCCAAGTTCATGATGCCATTAAGTGTATTGATTTCTAATCAATATTAATGGCTCCAAACTGCCCCCAGAGGGTTCTGAGGCCACAACAAGCGTACGTGTACGCAGCAAGTATACATTTACGTTTAGGAACATTAAAGCAACGTCCCTCAGTCGCTATTGATCGTTAGTAAAGTCATTTTTGCTTCTGCCATCAGTAACGTTGTTTAACTATTTTGTTGCCCATTCATTTTGCTATTTTTTAACTCCGCGAAATTGCGATCAATCCCTCACTCGCATATAGAAAGCGTCTGATTCCTAAACCATGTATTATGGTATAACATAAGTATGGGAACACGGTAGAACACCGCGATATCAACAAATTGCAGGCAAAGCACCTTCATTGTATACATGCTTTATTATTCAGGGTTCGAAGTGTCTTACTGCGATCCTTTGCTGCACGTTTGTTCCGCACTAAACCATATATCGTCTCCTTGTACGTCGGGACTGCCATCTTCTTCGACATCCGAGTCATTGCTGGTAGTAGTGCCTCAGTCACAATAGTGCGGTACCGGTACATGTATTGGCGTTGTGGGAACAACCGGTTCCTGCCCGGAAGCCCTGGCTACCACCAAAACCTGTGCCAGTATGTGCACTCGGCAGAGTTTGATAGTAGTGCGATTTTCTTCCAAACTGCTATATTAGCTACCGATAAGTGACCTCAATCTACCTTGTTTGACAGTGCGCTATCTTCGTTAAACGAGTCATGCAGTCGCTTTGGCCCGAGTAGGTAAGATGTAGATTTGGAAGGGCGCCAAGGTTACGTTTATCAGGATATGCTGCGCAAGCTATACTTGCGCATTCACCATTACCTGCTCGGGTTGTACCCGGTGTGAACGGGACGTTGTATCCACACATGGTGCTGCTAGGCTTCTCGGATGTGTTTGCAAACGTGCTTTCTCTGGCAAAGACAACAAGATGCAAATGCACCGGTATTAATAGGGGTAGCCTTTGTTGTGTGCCCCTACCTCCGGTAGGGGCACACGAAAATTTAAAATTCAATGAGGCGCGAGCTTAATTTAAAAAAATCTTAGTCACCTGTCCTCCCAGCCTAATGCTACGCCTCTAGTATCGAGCCTTTGCCAATATATATGCAAAGCACAATACATGTAGTCGATCTACGGGACATTATTTCAGCCAATAACATTGCACTATTACATCTGTCGACAGACTGTCTTACGAAAGCTCGACACATTCCGGAAACCCCCAAAATGTTGGGATAAATTGGGGTTAAAAACCACCCACCCGTTTCAGTAAACACACCCGATGCCATTTTTTCAACAAAACACAAGTTCGTGGTCCATAGTTGGATTTCACATAAAATATACCCGATATAATACACCTGATATATTATATCAAGTGTTCGCTGAGGAGGCAGAACTGTACTTACGATTTTCAAGTCATTTGGAAAGCAACTTGTTGTACCGAGATGATAACTTTTAAGTCCGATATCGTACTTTATATTTATAAATTTATTGAAATTAGGGGCTGGGTATATTGATCCAATTTATCCACCCACCCACAATCACTGGCGAACCCACCGACGATTTACCCCAAGGTTTATTCCCGACCCATTTATCCAACCCTGCCTTCGAGCAGCCGCCGACTCAGAATCGCATCCCATGGCCCCGCACCGAGAGAGCGGCAAGTGCTCAGCCCACCGCGACGCAGACGATGAGGCACTGCAGGCAGCGCTGCAGGAGTCGCTCGAGTACGTTTTGGCCTGAAATTGAGGTCGAAACCGCATTAAAACAGTGTAAACGGCGATTGTGTGTCGTTTTGTGGTGCGTCACTGCAGACCCGACTTTCTTGCGGAAATCCTGCAGTCCGAGGGCCAGCGGCGCCAGCAGCAGGCTGCGCCAGCTCAAACCCCGTCGATGCATAGTCGAACGAGGCGAAACAGCCTAGTGGAAGAGGAGAAACAGCACGTGGAAGACAGCGAAGACGAGGACGAAGACTCTAAGCTTTGTGATCCTGTTTCCTGTGCTGTAGAAGCTGCAGAGGAGGGTTATGACGGAGAAGAAGAAGAGGAGGAGGAGGAAGAGGATCCCAATGAGGACCACAAGCTGCTGAATTTGGCAGATATTCTGCTCGTCGACATCCTTAGGTGGCTGGACGAAGAGACCATCGGAGCCTGCGTCGGCACGTGCAAGAGGCTGCTGCAGGTGGCCAGGTCCGAGGTGCTCTTTGAGTCTCTGTGCCGACGGATCTTCCCGTGCAGAACCCGAGGGCAGCGGCGGCGGCAGCTCGCAACAAGTTCGGGCTGCGACGCTTTCCCACGTGGTTCAACATGTTCCACGACCGACCGCGCGTGCGCTACAACGGTTTTTACTGGCTCAAGGTGTCGTATTATAAGAAACCCGAGCTCAACATGTGGACGGACATTGTGCCGGGAACGATTCTCAAGTGCATCTACTACCGCTACTTCTCCTTCCAGCGGGACGGCTCCGTGCTGTATGGCATGCTGTTCAAGGCGCCGCATGAAGTGGAATTCAAATCCGCGACCAACGCAAGGGCGTGTATCGCGGGCGGTTCTACGTTGACAAAGATGAGCTGGTGGTGACGGTGCCCACGAACTGCAATGAAGTCAACTTCCGGTTGCAGATCACGCAACGCAAGCGCGGCAAGAACGTCAAGCTCATACTCAAGGAACACTTTGCCAACTCGGAGCCAAACGGCAGTGGCTGGGTCAACTATTACGACACGGCGGACGAAGAATTCTATTACTACCGCTCGTGGGGCCTTTGATGCCGTTGTGATGGAGTTTTAACGGATTACTTTCCTTATAGACTCAACTCGGCTGCTTGCGCATGCATGTATATGAATATGAAAATAGGCGGCTGCCGTTCTGCACGCTGATGCAAGAGTTACAAGGTGGTCGAAGTTATTCTTGGTGCGCTGATGTCAATAGCTAGGTTGCCTATGGGATCGCACGCGAGTAGATTGTTCGCGTGGCTGATTCAGCTCATCTCTCGACAGAGCTACAACTGCACAAGTTGAATCATGGCTCCGATCGTGGCGACGAAATCGAGTGGTGGTCGTGGGAACAACTCTGTGATTGATAACAACAACGGCAGTTCCAGTAGAGCGCACAGCAGCAACAGCCGAAGCGGAAGCTGCTCAAATGAGTCGCGCGCGACTACTTCGTCCAGTCCTGCAACCGTAGTGTCCAGCCAAAAGAAGACCGAACGTTTGAAACGCACAACGACCCCATCGTCCGCCAAATCCACGACACGGTCGTCTGCAGTACCTTCGGCAACAGACCAAGTAGGAAGGAAGGCTGTGGGTGGACATCCATTACCCTCGTCGACCCTCCACAAGCACAAGCTGGCTTCTGTTTTCACTTCGGGCAAAAAGAAACATAAGACGTACGTGGAGTTACCAAGGCTGTGTTGTCACGCAGAACTAACTCGTCTTCGTCGACGCAGAAATTTTTCTAGCGCGTATGACTCCGGATCGATTCCGTGCCGAATCAATCACGGAAGTATCCGTAACTCTCTGCAGTGGACGAAGGACCCTAACAGTGAGTTATCTAAGGACAAGTGTTGGTGGGGCGAAACTAACCTTTGCTGTGGCTTTATTCGAGTGCAGCGCTGTCTTATGATCTACTTCTCATCGTGTGTGTCGAAGGGTTCTTGGAAACTGAACACCCGTTTGTCTTTCTTGCTCGTGCTACCTTTCGTGAACTGCTGAAGTTGGAAGACGCGCGTGAGAAGACATTACCGATCCTTCCGCAAATAATCGTGCCGCTGCGCAGAGCCCTTATGACCAAGGATGATGACACCTTCCTCATGGCGCTGGAAGCTACGCGTCTACTATCGGATCTCGTTGAGGGGGAGATGAACAGTTACTTACCCAAGCTCACCCAGCAGATCCACCGCAAATTGCTCACGAAGCAGTTGCGTGTCGACGTCGAGGACACGCTTGCGATTTTGGAGAGTAACGGTGGCAAAGAGGCACTCGCCATCATCCGCTCGAAAATCCCCACGTACGTCTCAATTCTCTAGATCGTTGCTTGTGGCAGGTTTAATTCCCCAACGAGGTCTGAATCTTTGCATTTCACATACCTTTCCTAATACGATTAAAAACTTTACCAAATGAGCTTTAAATGCCTGCTATATTAAATATCTAGATAGATTACTATTTTATTGGAAGGTTAGGACAAAACACCTTTTTGATTTGATTTGATATCACTTAACCTTTTGTCTCCAGGGGTAGGATAACGAGTCTCGTGCGCGTACGGGTAGGCTCAATTAAAAAATAAGTTTGAAGCCTACAGAGGGGCTATCGAAAAACCAAGCTTACGAGGACAAAGACGAAGGAATAGAGAGTCAGAAACCTATTTTCAGCTTTATTCCAGCAACCTATCGTATCGAAAACGCAGGCTCAATCCTGGTAAACGCATAATCGTGTTTAAAAATATTTTGAGACCAGATGAGAAGAATACGGAAAGTCGAGAGAACTCAAATATGCTAAAATTAGCCAAAACGAACAGGTTTTCTTGTCAAACGTGCGTGTTGAATATTTCCTACAAAATCTTGTAATCTTGTTGGTTTACTCAAATCCTGTATCCAAGATCATTGGCTCGTTTTTTGTTGATCATATGGAATTTCATACAAACTTCCATATAAAACTATCAGAGCTCGCGCGTACGGTTAGGCTTGTACCCATGCTACCCGTACGCTTTCGGCCTGGAGACTAAAGGTTAAAGATGATTTATCCAGACCGTTCGAGCGACATTTTGGATTTTTCTTCGAGCAACACGCTAAAAGCAGCCATGAGTCTCCAACAAGATCGTGCTGTTCCAGGGCAGCATATACAAAACTATATCCAACACCGCCGCGCCTTCTTCTTCCAGATCCTACAGCAGGTGAATAATTTCTTCGCGATTTCTAAAAACAGTTGGAACTGCATGGCATGGTCTCCATGCAACGTTGGAGCTTACGAATCGAATTTTCATGCTTTTATCAATAATTGAAGCAGTGATCTAAAGGGCAGCGGTGAAATCCTTATTCGTACCGTCGGGAGAGTTTGAGGTGCTCAACCTCTTCGGTGATCTACCATGAGGTAGTGAATTTTCAGATCAATATGGTGTTTTGATTTATTTTGTGAGCATTTATACTTTCACACTAGTGTAGCTGAAAGAAGAAGGAACCCACTTCGTGCCAAGGTCACCCCTGTGTAGATCAGCGGGTATGATACCAGATTACAGGCGATCTCCTCTAGATCGCTAACGAATAGAGCAGTTACAGTGACATGACCAATTGTTGCTGTTGGCAGATTGGGATCAGGATCACACCAACGTACCTCACTGAAAAGCAAGAAGGAAAACAAGATTGCAATCTTTTGTGTTTAGGAACTTCACAACGATAATAATTATTTTTTAAAGTGATACAAAATTTGTAAACTAACGTTAAGTTTCAAAGTGATCACTTTGAAACTTAACGTTAGTTTGGAAGTTTAGTTATCCATCTAAGCTAAATGTCAGATTTCACACTCGAAGTAAAATTCAGAGCTGTTCTGTGCGAAGTCGCGGCTTTTTAACCAAAATCAAAAATATGCAAACGCGCACTAATGTTACTGGCGGGTTGTTGCCGAGCCTATACGACGCATGAGCAAACGGCAACGAATCACTGAGTTTTCGAGTACCGCATTCCCCCAGTTACAAGCGTCGCTTAGTTGCAAAAGTAACTCACTTTTAGCCAATAAAATATAAGGTATAATACCGGTACAAACGATATGATCGTCATACCTCCCTGGTCATACAGTGCCGGCAATATTTATACGAACGACACATTTTTCGATTTTGTCCACTTAAATGCGCTAAAAGGACTGTAATATGACCAATCGCTGCAGCACGCAAAAGCCGATCGAATGGTGGTCTCCATTTCGAAATCGGCGCCGAACTGACCAAGCTACAGAAAAAACGCATTACGGGGTGGCAAAAGTACAAGAACGAAGGCGTAAATTGCGTTTTTAGATGCTAGCGGTGTTGTTTAACATTGGCGAGGTGTTTTTACGTTGACAGATGTTATATCGATCGAGCATCATACTGTGAGATTCAGCGAGTTTGTGTGGCGATGCCGAGAGTACCTAGCTTTACAGAATGTGAGCAGGGGCAGATGCTCGCTCTTCGTGACAACAACTGGAGCTTTCAGTCCATCGCGACCCACTTGAACGATCCAAGGCTGGTGTGTATCAATTCCTACGCAATCCAGACAGCTACAACGCAACACCGCGGTCGGGAAGGCCCTCAAAGATGACGGCTACGATGCCCCGCCGCATGTTGCGAGCGGCCCACACGGTTAAATACAGCTCCTTGCAGCTTCAAGACATGCTGGAGTTGCCCATTAAGGCCCGTCGTGATCGTGGGATTCTCCACGACACACCCACGTTAAAAAACAAGAAGCGGAAGAAGCAGCCCGCGCTCACCCCCGAGCACAAACTTGCCCGAGTGGATTGGGCGTTTACGAGGGCGAGGTGGACAGAAGTATGGAAGTGTGTGGTGTTGAGCGACGAGAAGAAGTTCAATTTGAATGGTCCTGACGGCTTCCAGTATTACTGGCACGACTTGCGTAGGTGTACTCGAAGCGTCACTCAGGTGGAGGATCCGTAATGGTTTGGGGCGGATTTCCCTCGCGCGGGAAGACGAAGCTTGCGAGTCTAACTGGCACACAGGACAACATGAAGTACGTGAGTACGTTGGATACATATCTCGTGCGATTTATGAGCACAAACCAACCCCGGGCCTGTATTTTCTAGCAAGATAACTGCTCCATTCACACATCGAGGTACACCAAGGCATGGCTTGATGAGCAGGATTTTGATGTTCTACCGTGGCCTGCGCTGTCCCCCACTTGAACTCGATCGAGAACGTGTGGGGAAGCTCGCTAGGTTCGTCTGCCCTGACGGGAAGCAGTACGAGTCGAAGGAAGAGCTCAAGAATGGTATTCTTAAAGCTTGGGATCAAATCATGCAGCCATACCTCGACACCCTCATCCATTCGATGCCTGAGAAGTGATCTACTGGTCTCAAGAACAACGTTAGGTAACCAGACTATTAGTGGCGTTAAACAACACCGCTAGGATCTTAAAAACGCAGTATACGCCTCCATTCTTGTACTTTAAGCTACCCCGTAAGGCGTTTTTCTGTAGCTTGGTCAGTTCGGCGCCTCTTTCGAAATGGAGACCACGAATCGATCGGACTTTGCGTGCTGCAGCGATTGGTCAAATTATAGTCCTTTTCGCGCATTTTAGTGGACAAAAATCGAAAAAATGTGTCGTTCGTATAAATATTGCCGGCACTGTACGGCGGAACGAGGCAAGTAAATCGATCGCCGTTTGCGCTTTGGTATGAAAATCATGAGCAAGGTCATGAAGGTATGGAGAGCATGCGTATATCGTAGGTAGGCATTAATCCTTTCGTGGTCAAACGCGGCAAAATCCCGCGTTTCCTAGTTTTAGTTAAGTACGAGGGTGGCCATGTAAAACGCAGCAAAAGCTTCGTTTTACGATTTAAGTACGATTTCGGGGACACTTAGAACATAAATTACACAATTAAATCCTAATGGAAATTTTGACGTCGCCCTTTCGCAGCCCTAAAACGCAACAAAATTCTTCATTTTACATGTAAATGACTTAAGTTTGTATACCATAGTATACACAAGTGGATCACGAAAGGGTTAATGAGCGGTTAAGAGAGATATCTTAATTACGAGCCCTACCCCGACTGCAGATTGGTGACGCCTGTAACAGGGAAAATACCGTACGGTACTCGAAAACGTCGCCGAATGTCGCATAGGAATAGGGTAAATGTACCACTCTCTGACCGTTCAGTCGATTCAAGTTGAACATGTTGAAGTATTCAACATATTGGACGTGGCATCCGTCGGCACACCATTAGATGAAAACAATGATCCACAAAACAGGTATATGAGAGCGTGAACCAAACGACATGAACTGCACACGTAACATACAAACTGCATGGCTAAATAAACCATAATGAGGTTGGTACCCCTAAAATCCTGCAATATGCTTGGTTTTACAAGTAGTAACGAATCATAATGACAGGATTTTATTTTTGACCAATCATACCATTTGCGGTAATATGCTTGGTTAAACTACAATAATTGCAATAAGTATTGTAAAACGACGCAAAATGATAATATTATGCTGCGGGGTGCGGGCTAAAACCAAGCATTTATGCATGTTTAACCTTTACTAAATACAAACTTCAAGTATAATATTGGCCGCAATAGGGTTAAAATCAAAGCAACTAACGGTACGACGCTGGTAAAAATGCAGCTACCGGATCGCGGTCGTTGGTGTTTAGTGTGAGGTTCAACCCGCTATTCTTGGACGAGATGATCAAATCAACCAGATCGTCGCAGTTGTAGAATATGCTATTGTCGCCCGAGAAGACCACTTGCCACTCCAACTTGGGTGCGATCGTATCTGCAAATCACACCAGTAAGAAAGTGAGGACTGGTGACTCCTTTCTCTTCGAAGAAAATACTTCACCTACTTTCCACCCGAGCGCATACAAATGGTCCGTTTGAGGCGTCTTGCGGGTATAAGCATGGCGTTTACAACGTCTTTCAAACGCTTCCGCGATAAGTAAGCATTACGTATAGAACAGATTTCAATTGCTTCCGCGGGCGAGCGTTGTGCGGGGTTCAACACATCGGTTCATACTGACAACCACCTGGCGCTGGAGGAAGGAGATATTTTGCTACTTCCGAGGTAGTTCGGATTTGAGCTTGGCAAATTGCCTCGGCATGGCCTCTTCAACGAGAAGCCATGATGGTTGTGAAGGTTACCTCTCGAATCGTCGCGGTTGGGGATTATCACTTGTGCAGCAATCTATCTAAATATGATAGGTGGACCCGACTTGAGTGTCGAACAACGGTCGTATTACGTTGGAACTGATATTAACCCCCCAGCCCGAAGGGATTTTTTGCGCCTGTGGGTCGAACTATCATGTATTGAATGCTGATGGCTTCACTACTAAAACCAAGATAAACGTTAACGTGTCCGGGGTAAAGCTCATGCAAAACCCTACCCCTCGATGTGGTCGCTGTTGTTATCATGCCCTGAGAGCTTGTCTTGTCCCCAATACTTGGCAATCGGACACGATAAGTGGCCATATCATGTCTACGACGGATAGCAAAAATCCATATTGACAGAAAGACGTAAGGCAATTGTGCAAGAGACACTGACGTCAAACCAGCTGGTTATCAGCACAAATACCCAATACTAAAACGAAGACAAAAATGAACGCGCTCCGCAATCAAGGATTGCGTGACATCTTTCATTCAAGCAATCAAATGGAAATGGTCGCGACCACCCGTCGACGCTGCGGCTGAGGTGTCCCTTCGTCGTCTGCCGCAGAATCATCTCCATCTTCCGTCACGCGGACTCGAAGCTTGTGATTGCCCCGAATTAACTGGAGGGTGCCGTTGCGCCAGCTCATGTGCCAAAGCTCAAAACAGGAATGTGCCTGCCTGTCAAACGAATGCTTCACCTTGTTGCACAGGGGCCCAGTTCTTTAGTCGCGTAACATCACTCCATCCGAAGTGGTAACCTTGCCCGGATAGACTTCAAACCTGTATTGTACACGATAACACATAGGTACTCAGTATTAGACATGATAACGGACTTGAGCATTAAAAATGGCCGTGTCCGGCGACACGCTCAATAAGCAGTCTCGGAGCAGCACATAGTTGCCCATGCCGGCGTGGTAGCTGCGGTCATCGCTGCCTGCGTAGGTCCATACTGCCCGTCGAAGAGTCTAGAATAAGCATCACGCATAGAGTTATCGGCCCAGTCCTCGTACGGACGCTCCATGTATGGATACGGCTCTTGGGATATAGGCTCAAGTCATCCTGAAGTGGCTATCTCTCTGATTATATCATAGCTTCGTTTACAACTTAAATTCTCGACAGTAAGACCCTCCATTCCACCAACAGCAGCAAGAAGCGCTTCATCAAAAGGCACATCCGGTGTTACAGTCTCCTCCTCGTCATCAAGCACGTCAATTGCATTGAATTCAAACAGCTCGTCATCATTGCCAAGGCCATCGTCGTTCTCTCCGTCAGAATCAAGCGCACAATAGTTTTCGATACTGTCTTGAGGCTTCGTGACGTCAATGTCTAGGATACAAAAACATACACGTTAGATTGACATACCGTGTATCCCTATCATGTATAGTACATGATATCGTACCAGAAGGCTCATCTGATTCAACAGGATCGAGATCGGACGATGTTTCTTCAGCGCTTACTTCTTCTGGGTTTATGTCTTCATCGTCAATATGAGGAGTAGTGGGGCAAAGTTGCTGCGTCTCCGAGTCGGAAGTAACTTCAGCAAACGCAGTGATAAAATTGCGTCGCTCTTGTAGAACACTTTCTTCAACTACAAAAAGTAAACCGTTGTGAATATAACCTAAGTCGATTTTGTATACGGTAGGATGCGTACCCGTTGAAGTCACTGTTGTCGTGTTTGACGATGAAGTCATCGTGTTATCCTCCGCAGGTACCGAAGCACATACATTCGTCACTGCCGTTGGGCTAGTAGATGTAGGTTTTGCACAATACATGATACACAGGAAACGTTAGTAACGATAACAAACGTTCATTGAATTACCTTGCACATGAGAGTCCATCAACGTCTCCGTGGGGCGTTCAGAATCATCCGTTGTATTAGTTGGGTATGGGACGGAGACTGACGACGAAGGTCCTGTACAATATGTATGATACACGATACAAGGTGTCTGTTAGCGAGTATCGGACATGATAAGTGGAAATGACAATACCTTGGTCTGTACCACAACTTCGCTCTTTCGCATTCTGTTGAGCCTTCTTCGCTGCCGCCGCTTGTTTAATTGCACCTACGAGAACCACCTTACATATAAGAAGGAGCTGTAGAAAGCCCACAAACAGTCCCATGCGTACCGACGGCGAGCTTGTCCAGATATACCATCAACTCCTGGGGCCCCACAAAGAAATCAACTCCGCGCTTGTCCTTCTTCGTCTTGCCAAGGCACAGGTACGTGTGGTCAACCTCCAGTCCTGTGGGGCGCTTGGACGACTAGCCCTCTTTGAGCAACTCGGCCCATACTTGGCGGAAGCCCGACATCTTTTCAGCACGACGTGAGATTCTCAAATGCCGGAAAACTGGTGGCTTTCACAGGTTCCCTCTTATATCTAATAGGGGGAATTTGAGCTGCCTTTACGAACTAATATTCAACCTGGTTTTTCCCGTGCACGCCATGCGTCTTTTTGTCTTTGAAATCATGTCTGCGCACGCGGTACCTACCCCTATTTGAAGGGAAATTTGTATGCGCCAATACAAAAACCAAGTCTAAAAGGTCTTATCGTGTCTAATACAGGCCTTCTGGGGGGGTTAAATAAAAATTATAATACCTGTAGTGTGACGGTGCGATGTTAGTGATCGAAGCCGGTGCGCGAAGCGTGGCTAATTAATGTACCGATCGGTATGAGTGGATTTCTTGTTCATTTATACTGTACTGCTAGATCTAGCAGATCACGTCGGACTTCACAAGTTTTTGCGCCCTTGCTTTTCTGCAAAACTGATTCCCTTCAGTAGAAAGATTTCGCAACCGTCCTAATCCCAATCCAATTGTAGTTATCATAACAAATTTTGTTTCAGATTAGCCACGAGAAGTTTTAAGTTAGAATCAGAAAAATAGTAGTTATTGCAAACAAAACCATCAGCGTCAATGATTATCAGTGCAGTGTCGTCGGGTGTGGCCCTGTTGGCATTGCCTACACTAGCTATGCTTGTTATAGCCACGGTGGAAGAGCTAGAACGAGAGAATTGAGCGGCCACTGATTCCGGACATTCGGCTTGACGTTAGAGCATTAACCGACACAGATGCGCTCATTGAGTATTGATTTACAGGCGCCGTGATTATTCGAGTTGCCCACACCCTAAGACTGCCCCAGTGTATCATAACGGACACCCGTGATCGCGCCATCTGCTACGAAGGCCTTGTCATGCTTCTAAAGCTCAGTGTCGCTTATCGACTCTACGAAAGTCGTTTGGCCGTTTCGATGGAGTTTGCTGTCGAGTTACACTGTGTGACGGTATTGCTCTGTTGATTGACGGCACTAAGCACTTCACCTGTCGCCCCAGTCCACGCCGCAACGGACCCCAGGAGAAAATTTACAAAAGTGTACAGTGACCACAAGCGTCGTCACTGTCTTTCCTATCAGCACCGGACGGGCTTTTCTTCTCTTTTTGGGGACCGGTCGAGGGCCGTCGGCATGACATCACACGGCTGCTCCAGAGAGGCTTACATGATTACGCGCGATCACATTCGACCCTACGAAACCTCGACGTTACCATTTACGGGGTCCTGCCTATAGTGCATCGGATTTTATTTCTGTTTCCTTCAGGGTGCGTCGCACGACTCAGATATGAATGCCTGCAACGCTCTTTAAGTTCACTACGCGTTGCAGTCGATTTCGGTTTTAATTACATCAAGCGATACTTTGCCCACCTTGAGTATACGAGAGCTCATAAGGTTCTGCTTTTCCAGTTGCTGTGATGATGAAGTGCGCAGTGCTTGTCGCGAACATTCACACCAATAAAAGAAACCAAGTAAGCCTTATGTTCCAGCTTAAACCACCAGTCTTAGAAGAGTATCTTAGTTGAAGAATGAAGAAATACATGCGTAAAATGAAGAAAACCTAGGGTTGTTTGGCATTGTACTGGATTTTTGTTTGTCTTGGGTCGCGCTCGAAGACGTCTGCTGGTTCAGCACCGATATCATCAAGCGGATGCTGCGTGTTTCTGCCTCCATTTGAGCTTGACGGCATTTAAATGCCTGATCACGTTGGTCGCGGCGCTCTTGATATTCTTCTTCACGCTCGCCTCCAACATCTCTTCATGTTGTTGGCGCCGCAATACCATCTCCTCGCGCAGCACAGCTTGAATACCTTGCGCTTGCTCTACTTGTGACTCCATCAAAGGGACAAGGGAGGCTAGGATAGCATGTTTCAATTTTGTTGGGTCTCCTTGTTGACAATGTCGACGTGTCCGTCGGCTGCGATTCACCTTTCTCTTCATTATTTGCTGGACGTTTCGCATTCGCTAGACGCTATTATCTCGGACGCTGCATCGCCGAGTCACGAACAACGGCCCCGGCGCCGTCGTTTGTATCCGATTCCTTCATAGTTTTCTCTTTTGCAAGCTGCTTTTGCTCTCCCACTCGTCGAAATCACTCATGATGTCGTCCATCAATCCCCGAAGCTCTGTATACTCTTCATCAACGTCAGATGCCTTAGCCGACTCAGACTCTTGAATACGATGCCTAACCAGCAGCTTGTTAAAGCGATTATGACAGGACTTGCTATTGACTGGCTCCATGTTGAAGGTAGATGTGGCATAGTGCCCCGGGATTTCCCCTAGAGGCCTACACAACTCCCAAGTTGACTGATCCCCGGAGACCCGATATGCGATCACCTGGAAGACATGTTTGTCCAAGGTGCGAGCCTGGGGATATCTCTATAGCCCGAGCGACGACGATAGACGGTCCGAAGATGATGTCCACCCGACCCATAGTGAAACTAAGTAGTTTAGCAGGTGCCGAGATACCACATGTCTAAGCCTCCGGTTGGGTACAGTCCCCAGCAAGAGCATAATTCAGTCTTACTTTTCCTCTCAAGTGCGTCTGTTTATCTACCTCCCAGCGTACTGTATGAGGTCGGGACCGAGTTATCCAAACAAGGTGACCTTCTCCCCTGGTCCAAACAACCTATTCATAGAGGGTACACAAGGTGAGAATACTGACCGAGTCCCGGGACCCACCTCTCCAGAAGGTATAAAGCCCCGAGGTTCACGGCCCCCGGATAAATCCCACGTCCGGCACGGAGGCCGTCTGTTGCACGAAGGAGAGGTCCCCTGTTCGAGCGCATAAGCGACCGTCAGGCGGAAACCGCCAAGCGCTACATCACAGCTGGTGCGCGTACCGGGTTAGGGTAAACTTAACCATTAATCCTTAATAGCTATGTCTACAGAGCCTACAGATACGCGGCAACCCCGGGGACCCCGGGGCCCTGTCTCTCGCGGCAATTCAAGAGGCCGAGCTGGTCGTGGAGGACGCCCGGACCCAAATACTCCATAAGACCGCCGTTTGGTTCTTCCTACTTCAGAACTCGAGGACCCGGAACCGGCGAGTTCAATGATGATCCGCACTCCAGCGATACCGACAACCCGGAACCGTTCAGCGCGATGTTGATCCGCAGCTCCGACAACCACGACGAAGCCGAGACAACGACGAAGCCGAGCCCAAGGCGGACGACGACCTACTAGCTCCTGCTGCTGCGGAAGGCCTCGGGTTGTCTTCCAGTCAGGCCGTGACCGTTCGCAGCCCCGCGTGCCCCTCTCGGGGATGCAAGCACAAGACCGGTGATGACGCCCACCAGGTCATCCTGCTGCCTTTGAGGCAGAGCAATCCGTCACCTTGTCTGCTTCCCTCGGGAATGCAGACAGAAACCCTCACCACCCACGACGCGGGTATTCCGTAGTTAACCTACCCGCGGGGCTTGACGATCAAGCTTTGGTGCCTCAGGGAAGCGTGAAGATCGAAGCATCAAGGACTCAGCGAACATACGAGGCTTACCCGGGCGTTACTGCTTTCTGAATACGATGGTCACCCCGGGCCGCACTAGGGTTGCCTCGGAACTCGAGGATTCGTTCAATCCACCGCTGTCGCTGCGGACATGCGCTCAAGGACACGAATCGCATCTCCAGTATCCAGTGGATGTGGCAGAGTGACGGGGCGTAATCAACGGTAACCGGACATATCATATGATATTGTGACAGGTGAAACGTCCATAACCGGGACAGCCGT